>JAUEPR010000036.1:0-470860 GCA_030435655.1 Armillaria novae-zelandiae
GTCGGCTTGAGTAGCCTGTCTATCACAGAGCCGCCGATTGCACGTGCCAGCGAGTAGATTGCACGGCGAGCGATTATAACACCATCAAAAAAGTATGTTCGCAGGTTTCTTGTGCATATCTTGTCATCTCGTTTCTGACCAAGCCGGTCCAGTTTTACCTTTGGAATAAAACATCGTGGACAGGGACACAGGCCATTGTCACGGATGGTTGCTAACAGTACCCTGCAGCAACAAGCGAAGTCAGATCAAGAGAAAATGAAACATCAGACTCGGACCGACTTTTCGGGATAATCAGCTGAGTATGTGAACAATCTCGGATATATGCGTCGTCTGACCCCATCAATACAATCAATGACTATACCATAGTGATAGGCGTGCATGAAATCATCATCAAGAAGGAAATTCCAGATGGCATGCATGAGCTCTCTTCGGCAATGAGCAAGGATATCCCTTCTGTGATTTCCACTTGCAATGAAATCGGCTTGCGAAGTCTTGAAAAGAGTCAGGTAACTAAATTAGAGGTTCATTCAATGGAATTCTTGTTGAGACAAAAGATACAATCATCATACCGAGGGAACATATGCCAAATGATGCATCGCACCACAGGAAGGTCGAGCCCGAAAATATTTTGACAGGTTTCCAAAAACAAGGTATATCGGCCATGCTTTGGCATTACCAAACTGAGCAAGATGGGTGGCATCCGAGAAGCACATCAGAGCCGCAATCACCTTCTCTAAAGTACATCCTGCTTCAGGATGAATCTTTCCATGGAACTGGATATCATCATGGGCTTTGATGAACGCATCAGAGTTGTAAAGTTCACTATACACACGAGTGGTCTCGGTGTCTGATGAGCTGTGAAAGAGACGAAATGGGGAGAAATGGAATTGGTGGGCAAGAGGCTCGGCGAATGCAGATCGGATAACATCCGTAATTTTTCGATACAGTAATCCAGGGACTGAATAAGATGCAGGAGGCGTGCTTGGTTCACCGGAAGGGATATCAATGGAGATATCTGTCTGCTTGAAGGCCTGCAGCAGTGGATTGTCTCCTTCTGTTGCTGCAGCATCTAGCTGAGCATTCTCTGCATGACAGCTAAAGCCTTCGAGATCGTCTTGGCGGAAATGCGGCGAGAGAAGAACATCTTTAACGAGTTTATCTATTTCAGCCTCGGATTTCTGAATATGGCCGTTATTCACCCATTTCATAAGCGCAAACCGGGCCATATTCGCAAAGGGCCATGGAGGAGGAAATGAAGACAGTGTTGTAGCTTGTGAAATCTCCGAAGAAAGCAGGGAATCAGGATTGACAGGGTTTGAGCTCGAGGATTTATCATAGTTAAGTAAATCCTCTGGCTGCAAGAATGCATCGGGTTCATATGAAGGGCGGTGAGGATACTCACGCCATAGGCCAAACACGTTTGCAACTGTTCTGACTCGGTCGTGCACAAGCAGCCGCACACGTGGAAGAATAGCCGCAGTGCTTTGGGATGGCAAGTCCGATGGCTGTGGTATGGGTGCCACTGGTTCAGGACAGATATCATGGAAGCGTGCAGGAGCAATGTGTATGCGACAAGGACGGCCTGTTGCTGTCTCAGAAGGTGGCGGAGAAGTAACTGGGGGGAGAGGGCTACCCTGAAGATCATTTTCACAATCTAATTCAGCCTCAGGATTGACTCGGACTTCGTCAAAATCCATAGGCTGACTGGTAGGGTTTTCATCAAATATGGGAGAAGCTTCTCTGTGCTTCAATCCTCCCAGCGAACTAGATGGGCTGGCAGCAGACTTGGACCTTGACTGAGAGGTAGCCGGCTCAGCACCCTATTATGGAGAGAATTTAAATTCAAATAAGATGAGACATTTATGCGCAAATGGCTGGATATTCACCAATAAAGTTGCCATCCTGTGAGCTCTCTCCACTCTCGCTGCCTTGTAGTCACCAGCAACTCGTAGACGATGATCCTTACTTCGTTTTTTCGACTGCAGATAGACCTGACATGTCTTTTGATGCTGCTGTAGCGGTCCTACCACCAAAGACGTCTGAAGGGCATCCTTCAACACAAGAATAATTGCTACGACTTGGTCCTGGTGCCATTGAGATTGTGCAGGAAGCCCTTGAACTAAGAGAGGATACTAGAAAGATGACACAGAAAATAAGAATAGTAAACTGGAGAGAACGACAACGATTATATGACATAGCAGAGCGCAGCATTTCAGGAGATGCTTAAGTAGAGGACATCCGAAGGCTAAGGTAGAGAGCCGAAGGCACAATTTTTGTTTGCTTCATCTTATCTTTTAATCTGTAAAGCCATCGCTGACTTGGAGGGGTAATATTGAAGCTATAGAGATGACGTGCACCATATAAGATGAAATTAGGGAGACGACATCTGCAGCGGAGTTAGAAAAAGATCGCATGGTGAGCATGTGTTGACCATCTGTCTCTTCCGCTCTTAAACATCAGCCTTTTATCTTGAATGCTAGTAAACCTGGCCTGAATATTTCCCAACTATATTCCATGATCTAATTTCTTGCTCCTTCTGGGCTTGCAGAATTGGTGGGCGGTGTCAAAGGTGCCTATTATGATATGATATTTATCCCCCTAATCTAATTCTAGACAAGCTCGAAACACCTCCACTTGCCCCTCTCTGTATCCTAATCCGCAACAATTCCGTATCATGTGCAATCCATGACTTTGTTGATTGTTTCCACGGCATGGCACGTATAAATGAAGGAAATTCGGACGTCCAGGGCTTCATTCTCCCACCTCCAATGTCCTCAAGCATCACTCGCTCCTCTACCCCATCTGCCAGTTCCTTACCTGCATCTGAGGCAAGCTCTGAGGTGGCTGAGTATGTACACACGCCGAGAGCTCGAAGTAACCAAGAGCGCATTAGCAGAGGCTCTGGGGAGTAAGAAACGGGCTAGGTACGCTGTCTGTGGTTTCTATTCAACCAGTTCAAACGTCTGCTATAGATCCGACTTCACTGTAGGCCGTGCCCTGCGCAAAGCTGTTGCTATGTTTGGGCCATTAACTCGTCTCATCGCAGAGGCAGATCGACGTGCAGCTGCAGCTGAGGAAGAAGGTGATGCTAGTTCGACTGAAGATGAGGATGTAAAGGCCGAGTAAGTTTTTATCACAATATAGAGCTATAGTCTAATACCTCGCAGTCAAGATCGTTTATATGCTGGCTTTCTCATAATGATACAGCTTGTCCCAGAGTTGAAAAGGAAGATGTTCGATCCTGAGGTAGAACCAAGGAACTCGAGGCATATCTGGCAGGGGTATGTAGTCATCTTCATGAAATTCTGCTCTGACATACATTTTGTAGCTCCAAGTTCGTGCCAATGATGGAAGAACATCGGACGTGTCTCGTATCAAAATAGAGATCGCCTCTCAGCTCAACACCTCTCGCTTCAAGCCTAGTATACCATTCAGCGCTCAGGATCGTATCGGCCGTGGTATTCAGAATGACATTGCTGGAAGGCTTCTCTGTTCCGTGCTGTTTGATTGGGACAATGAAAGGTAACTCATCTTGCGCTACTTAATATGATGCTGATAGTATTGTTTATCAGCGTTCGGACAACTATTCGGACAGGAACAGATCCGAACGTCGCTCTTGCAAGCAATTATTTCTGTCGTTGCTTCTATGCCAATGAAAAGGGTGATCCTGATGATCTTGACAAGGGTTTTCTACGCTCTGCACTCCTCTTAAAGGTATGTTTACTATGCTATGCGTGAACTACAGATCCTAACTACTCGGACATCTAGACCTGGGCTGCTATATTTACATCTCCATCATCAGCTGGATCTATTGATGATCAGGAGAATGAGCCACCTGCGAAGAAGTCTAAAGGGTCGAACAAGCGCTCAACAAAGGGTAACATTGCTTCTCTCTGTCGCCTTGATGGCCAAGTGACCCCTCGAACATTGCTTATGCGGCTGTCTTGGTATGTTCCTTTTCTCATGCGTGCCTATATGCTAATGGTCAATGAAAGCTCCATTTCAATCTCACGGATGCGTCAGTGTGGCAGGAAGACTACTGTGGCTTCAGCTATGAGGGTTTATGGAACTTTGTGGTTGATTATTTCGAAGGTCCTGCCGATGCTGAGTCCAAGGTTGCTGCCAACAAGCTCCTTGAATGGTGGACAAAGTACGTGATTCACTTCTTCCATAATACTTCGAGTCTGATGAATGATTCTCTCTGTTAGGCGTGTTTTTCCCAACTCTGTTAAGGGACCTGAGGCAAAAACGACGGTCAACAAATTCGAGGAAATTACTTTTAGCGCAGCGACAGGCACGCCGTGTACGAGTACCATAGCCGTAGTAGTATTACATTTTGCAATATATGTTATCTTCATTGCCATCTTTGAATTAGCGTGATAATCAACTAGAATGATAAGTGACTATTGAACTAAATGATAATTTTTGATTAGCCTGTCTGAATACAGTGCATGCCTATCATGATCGCGGAGTATTACATATCTTGGCAAGGCTCGGGTTCAGTTATGATTTGGTATCACAGCGACAGGGATCATATACTTTTGATGAGGCTTGTGTTCAATTAGGGTTTGATATCACGGTGACATGAATTACAAGGTCGCATCACGGGCACGCTCGGATTATATGGATTATCAAATTGACCTGCACATATATTGTAATACAAGGTAGGCTATAATGCTATTTCATATTGTACGTATCACTGCACATTATGCCAATGATATTCGGATGTAAGACCTTACATGTTTTCCCCGGATTCAGCGATGTAGTGAGGCAGTCGTATTCGACGCAAGTCATTTGGGTATTGCTGAATCGGGACTTCAGCTGATGGGGGAGGAAGGTCCAATGTCTGGTTCTTCCGGCTCCGCTGATGTACCAGAAATTGCCTTGTGTGACAGAACCCTTGTGAAAGAGAATCGGACAGGTGAGGCGTACGCCTAATCTGTTTGGTCGTTGGCAAAACGATCTGAAGAGCGAAAGACACATGAAAAAAACCACCCGTAAACCGTTGAATCGACGACCCACCAATACACATTCGTTTCTCTTCGCCGTTAGGCATCACCGACACCGCTACCACCGACGAATGTGCCAAATGTAATGCTAGCCAGAGCTTCACCCACCAAAGATCAAAGGGCGTATGTAGTAACTGTGAATGAGCGAGTCGATGAGCTGGCTTTGCTTCGTGTCGCTCCAGACGACGTCTAGCACAAATCAAGGGAGAAGATCAAAGAGATGGGAAACGACTCGACGTCCGACTCGTCCAAAGACAGGTCGGTGACGTCGGATCGTGGGAAAATGACGTAGTAGTATTCGGCGGAAACGGCTCCCTTTCCTAATTAGGCATGCGGCTGTTTGTGTGTTGGTCTTCATGCCAACATGACATGCTAGGCCGCTCTGCGATGGTCATACAACATGGCTGAGCTGTCTACCCTCTGTTCAATGGTACGCATTCAAATATCTTCCAGAGGATTGTGCGGACTTACTAATGATCACACGTTGTGAACAAGTTGAAGATGAAGATGTATCATCACCTTTGGAATCAAAGCATGCGGTAGCGATATCCTTATTCACAGAACACTGTAACTACGGCATATTGATTCTACCGGAACCAGTGTTAGCAGCGCGGGACGGATCCACGGTCAGACTTAGCACTTTCGATCTGGGATGAAACTCAATTTCCAAGCTCTGACTGGATCCCGAAATATCTGTTCCGTTCTGAACTGGTCGAGGGTGGAAAAATACCTCAGTTGGCAGCGATAGGAGCTCAACGTACATTGTGTAGTTCTTTTAATCGCTACGGCCGGAATAAATTTACTGTTTTGCTAAGTGTCTCATTTCATATCAGTGACCGAGCGGTTTTTAAATTCATACCTGTTACTTTATCGCTGCTTCCCGTGATCAAGAACGGGCGCATTTCTGGATATCCACGAGTTTCTGTGTGTGACGACGACCCGAACTCCTCATTATAAATATACCAGTATTATGAAGGTGAAATGAGGCTCTTTTTCATACTATTGAGCCTAATTAAGGAATGAATGCCTATGGAGGTACTAACAGGATAGATCACTTAACGTTGACGATGAAACTTTCTCGTTCCAATCATTGTATCTCAGTCTGATAATAAGAGCGTTACACAGTTTCATAGAAAAAAGAATTCCGCCATGATTATTTGTCTCTCACTACTCCCACCCAATTTTCTGTGCTGTCGATTCCTGCAAAGGACAATAAATGGCTTTCACCATACACGAAGACCCAGGATCCGTCTTTGTCACCGTCTTGACGCTGCCGCCTCAATCGCAAGGTTCAAGCGATGCCCAAACAGCCTCAATTTCGATGTTAGTGTTCTCTCCTTTAAAATAGTTTTACTTGCTAATAATGATGGGTACGTTCTCTGCCAGGGTTCCGTCCCACTTGGGATCACCACTTAATGTCAATCTCAATTCCTCTGAGTCTGCCTCCACTCGAGAGAGCACTGTCTCGTGAGCACATGATCTTTCTCAACTCTATACTTCCTGACTTGTACGCTTACTGAAAGGTCTATTGGTAGAAACTCCCCAGCCGCTACAGCCCACAGCCAGGAGTCTTCTACGAGTGACATTGCCAGTGCAATTACTTCTTCATCTCCGTGAGGCTCAACAATAAAAGCATTGATTTTTCTTAAGTTATCATGGTTCAGACTGCTCAGACACTCGAGTGCACAACATCACTCAAGCATGATTTTCTCAAGTATGTATTTATAAAACTAGCATCAATATAGACTGTATGACGACCAATCTACTCTGTGTGTAAGTGCTAACGACACACTCAAGTGTACACCTGAGTGTATGTGCTCACGTACATACCTAAGTTGGTAAACTCAAGCAAGAACATTTGAGTGCACGTACTTGAGCACTGGTACTTCACTCGAGTGATGTCTCCCTTGAGCGGGCACTCGAGTCAGACTGGGTCCAATCCCTTTTCTCATTACCGCACCAGCGTCACCCTGACTGTGTGATGCGTGAGTATGCTACTCATCCTAACCGCCGCAATCCTCCGGCACGTCCCAGACTAATGTCTATTCCTTTACAAGCCACCAGCCACCCATTGGACTGAGTCAAGGTGTTCAACAATGACTAGCCGCCTATCAGCCAAATTATTGTTATGTCTAATGGGCTCACTAATTTGAGCAGACATTGTGAATTCCACTATGAGGGAGAAACACTGGGGCAAGAAGACGGGAAAGAAGCATGATGATGGGAGGAGAGAAAAGAGGCTGAAAGCGAGGCCAAAGCATTGATCAACCCTTTTGTTTCATAATTGTGCCACTCGGCTTCACACAAGACACTTATTCCTGAAAATGACAATACATTATTGACAAATCTACACATGGATCTCCTGATCCTCATCACTTTCTCCATCGTCAAAGATCAACGCAATTTCTGCCTCTGTCTTCGGCTTCGTTTTGTTCCTAGCTTCTTCCCTCTCCTCCCAATCATCCGGTTCGTCTTCATACTCCAGTCGTTGTGCTAGCATGAAGTCTTCCAATGTTTGATCTGTCGGTCGGTTCAGCACATTCCCATACCCCAATGTCTCAAATTCTTGTTTCGCTCTTGCTCCCAGCATTGTGTACATATTGGCCTTCTCCAAAGTGTACTGCTTGAATCCAAGTGACTTGTCTGTTGTAGCAAGGGCCTTCCACGTTGTTGTATATTGATCAAAGCTCCGAATACACCTCAAGAACTCAGCAATTTTGATTTCCCACTGCTCGAGCCATCGGTCCTTCTCAGCCTCTGCATGGAAGAAAGTGACTCGGTCACCTACAAATATTCAGTCACGAGAGAGAACCAGGCTTGCAAGATGCGTACCCTCTTGCTCTAGTCCCTCGACATCTTCGTCCGTCATACCTGGGTGTCTTATCTTATACAGATTCCATATCCATCCCTCAGTCTTTGCCCCCTCGTCAGAGGTTCCCTTTTCCAAAGTTTTATGCCTTTTTGCGGTAGATTCGACTAAGTACAAAATCAGCAGTCGTCTTAAATATGCGAAGATAAGAATAGTTACCATCCTGACTGGCGTTACTATCACTCACCTCCCCAGAGCCTTTTGCAATATTATCTGTTGTATGAGCATGTCAAAATGAATGATATATATCGACTTGGCTGTGCGGCTGACCTTGCGGTGATACCTTCTCTTGATTTTTCTTTTTCCGGATCCCTAGTACCTATGTCAGCTGAATCGCAAGGCCTGTCATCGTTTGCTCACCCTGAGGCTTCTTCCTAGTTATCTGTGTGCCGACAAACACAGTGGCTTGTCGTTCTGAAGAATCCCTGGCTTTTCCCAGCGTTGATCCTTTGGTTACATTCCCAAATATTCTTCCGTCCATTACTCGTGAATCTCCCATGGCCCGCTTCCTGGTTCTTGTCTTGCGATATGTGTCTTGCATAGACAACTCGGGCAAAGGAAAACTGCTGCCACTATGGACACCCAACTCCTTCATTGCCGTCCGGTGGCCATTGTATTGTTGTATTGCCAGCTCCAAACTCTCTCTTGCATTATTGAGCTGGCGTAGTGACTTGGTTAGTCGCTCTTGGCCCATATCATTCCGCTGTCTGGTCTCGTCCATATACGCCACCGTTGAAGCGCGTAGCCGAACTTCTGCAATTGAATCATAAGCAGCCCCCTCCCTCAACTCATATTCCTCTGCAACCAAATCGGTGAACCCCATTTTCTGACGCAGAATTGGCGACATAGCTGAAGGCAGGAGGAGTTTGCATGTCTCAGGAACAGGAACCGATGTCTCAAAGATCTTGTCCCACACTTCCCCGATTTCAGGGTTTGGCGCTTCCCTATACCACTCAAATATCCTGACACCAAGTCTTTCTCGATCACGATCTATGGCGTCTCTCTCTGTCTCACTGGGGCTTTTCTTCTCGTTGCGAATTCGCATGGCAAGTTCTCGTCTGAGCACACAAAGATCAGCTAGATACAGGCACAACGCAGATGAACGTACTGGTCAATTTCAAGGAGGATACCTTCATACAAGAACGTTGTTGCATGTGCACTGGGAATCGATGGTGTTTCCTCCTGAGTTACTTCTTCCGCAGACGACTTATCATCTTTCCTCAATGCTAGCTCTACCTTTTTCTTGAACAGTTCCTCTGTCGTAGTGGCGATTGTAGCCATCCTGGTAATGACGGATTTTAGGGATGGAACTAATCACAATCAGTACGCTTTCTCATCTTCATTAAGCGCAGCCGACTCACACTGCTTTGAACGGAAACGAAATGGACTAACAATGTCCTTGCCATCTTTGTAAGTTTCGTAACGATCCACCTTCTGCCACTCCTCGAAGGCCTCAGGGTATTGTTCTCGACAATACGCTGAATGGGCCTTGTAGAAATCTCTTTTTTTGCGATACAAATACTTTCCATCCTCCAATTCAATAACTAAGCGGTATGCTGGATATTTTATCGTCAACATCTGTTTCATTAACAATAATACAATACACCACCTTGTGTATAAGTCTTCTTCCAATTATGGTCGCCGTGATGGATAATAAGAGTGTCTTGCCGATACCCGTTGTTCATCTGGCGTATCTGTGGCCCCAAGGCATTTATCACAGCCCAATATTGCTCAATACCTTCTCCGTGATTGTGGCCGTTACACTGGAAGTAGCCTGAACCGTAGAGATAGATACAGTCATCTTTGTGCCCTTGGACGTGGAGATCTGGAATCATATAGCGCATGGTTTCGAGACACGCACGTACACCATCGAACGCCACTCCCTGAAAGCGCACATTTATATTCCTGTGGTAAGAGCAATTGCAATCATAGGAAAGCATGATCGCCAGATCGTTTTTCTCTTGACTATGCATGCGTAATTTTAGGGCTTGTAACAGGGCAGCGTCTGTGTTGCGAAACCTGTAACAATGTTATCGCATTATAAAAGGGATGTGTAAGCCGACTTACTGTTCACCCAAATGCAGGTCGACAGTTCCGAAAACGCAGACATGGTTGCATGTACAATTCACCACGCCCGTCACCTCCATAGTCTTGAATTTCCTCCTGTTTTGAGTGTTCACGACTTTCAGGTTATTGCAGACAGATTTCTTCATAATATTAGCACAACCAGCTTCCAGTAAGATGATTAAGTCTCACCTCTGCCGACGGCGGGGTTACACGGAGATATTCTTGATATTGTTTTTCCTTGGGATAATAAGCTCGCCCTTCAAAGAGGGATATATCGTCCGATTCTGGCTTTTTCTTGAGCTTGTTGGCATGAAAATTTCCATCGAGCAAAAGATTGAGCTGGTTGAGATGCCTAACAATGAAAACAATTAACAGCTCGGGCGAGCGGTTGTGAGAAATGGACATACATGAACTGCTTCGATGTTTTTTCCCAGCCTTTCTCCATGTTAAAGCCAGGTTCAGGACAAACAGTGCACCAAACCACCAAATTTCCAGGCGGCCGTCGAGTGAGCACATTGTCGATTCCATGATTTTGACCCAACCGGCTGTTTGTTTTGATGAGATTCCAAACACGAAATGCTCGCCGAAGCTGCTTGCCGACATCCTGACACCTGATTAACGATGGTTTACTATTTATCACCAGATGTTTACATACCGGTACATCGTAGGGAAAGACGTTATCTGTGTATCGTCGTAGGGCACCCACAAAATCATAAACGCTGACTTTTCCCTCTAGATGCTGCAGTTGAAACATTTTCATGAGCGGGTATGAAAAGGCGGTCCCTGGCCGTTTAGCTGAAGCGGGGAATAGCCGTGCTTGCATGAGCTGTGTCCGACGTATGTGACGTACTTCTTCTTTGTAAGGAAGGCCCTCCGGGATAGCCTGACAGTGACAAAACTGAAAACGGCTGGTATGGATTCCGTTGACATGGATGTGGACGAGGAGGATGCCGTTAGTAGGATTGGGGCAATGATTGCCATGGTGTCCTAATTGGATGGCTGGCGTTGGGTCTAGCACACGGGAGAAATCGTAACGCTGGAAAAAGTCTCCATCCCTGTTCCAAACTAATGCCCAATGCCACCACATATATTGAGAATGTTCCTGTACCCAACATTGGCGGCACGTTGCACGATACTCTAAGCAGTCCTCGCATTGTACCTCAATGATGCCTTTCCCGCAACCACATATCTTGCCTAATGTGACATCAGTGTTCAATGCCATATCGCAGACCGAGAGTAAGTCAGCGTCGGTCTTGTATTCGTCCAGAAATTGTCGGTTCTATAGACTGTCCTTGAGCTCCATTGCGGACACATGCAACCAAGAACTTACCTGCGTTAATTTTTTGTCCTTTAGATCCTTCTCTGGCGCCTCAGCATCCAGATGCTCTCTCTTTGACGTCTCGCTGTCTTGATTATAATCCTTCACACCGGCAGGGTTGGAGACAAAAGGAACTTGAAGTGTCGTACGCGACACTCCTTCATGCATACTCTCAATAGAGTCAACAGTGTCTCCATACGTGGTTTGTTCTGCTGCTTTGCCAGCTTTTCTCTTTCCCCGACGTCGCGCCTCTAATGCACGCTGTCCGCTGCTGGCCATGATGGAGGTAAATAAGAGCAAGAACTCCTATTTTTCCGCCCATTCTGAGACATAAAGATTAGCTAGGTACACTTCGGCAAAGTGCGAGCTCACCATGGCATATTGTTGCGACTAAGCATCTTATTCTAGTCTCAAGTGGCACCAATAGTCCAGTTCTTTTCATTCTTCACTAGAATAAATTCCAAATCAACACCCTTCAAATATATGGTATATACAAATATTTATCGAGTGTACATAGATAAAACTGTTTGCTGCACTACACATACTCGAGTAAAACGTCACTCAGTTTCCCCACATAAGCATCCCACTGAGTTAAGTGTGCGACTTGTCTAGACTTCAAGGCAACGTAGCTCTCTTTATGCACCACGACCTGAGAGTGCGGATGGACAACAGCCCAGGACAGCGTCTCAGCTATGTAAAGTTCATACATATGCTGCTGGTTGAACAAACCCAGGATATCACTGATACTGTTTGACGGTCCATCCGCCTGCAGCTGGACAGGGTTGCGGTTATCCTTGCTGAAGAGTCAATATCTGCCAAAAAAAAAATTAGATGTTACTGCACACCTTTTGCCAAAATAAAATAGTGACAGGGTCCTTCACCGAGTCACCCTGGTCGTAATCGGTGGATGAGGTGATCTCAGACTTGACGTCGAAAGCACTCGTACGTTCGACACCTTTCTTGTGAGACAATGGTCGGTCGGACGGCGATAGCTTTTTGGGGCTGGGTGATAAGCTGGGAGGCAACCGAGGTGACGAGGGCTGGGAAGGCTCCTCAAACGACTGTGCCGCCTTCAAGTGGCAGGCAAGAGCGTGTCGCCGTTCCAACCACATCTGCACGTCGGGATCCTCCAGCTGCTCAGACGTCAGGAGGGGCTCGCTCAACCAGCCACCCCACACTCCGTACGTTTTACACTGTGAAAGCACTGAGATCACTCGCCTCGAACGAAAAACTGAAGATAACCCACCCAAAAGAAGAACATTCCTAAATAACAGAAGTTTGGGTGCGATGAATCACAGACAGGCGTCGGTTCATCCTCGTCACCCAAGAGGGTTGAGTTGCCGCCATGATACATGTAAACCGCCCCGACGCAGGGACCATCATGATCGGCATGTTGACACCGCTGGAGGAAATCCGAGGGCAGGGAGCGATGAAGTTTTCGGAAACATTTCTTGAGAGCGTTGTCGATGGTAGTTTGGTCAAATATACGGCCGGCACCGCAAAGAGCTGACCTAGCACTTCGGGGTATAATCGGTGAGGACGAAGAGGCGGGGGAGCGATTCAACTTGAGACGAGGCATGGGGAAGGAGATGTGTTGAGCGGGGTCCAACGTTCCGACTTAAATAAATGGAGACATTTCGTGCCACTGATCTAAGAGGGACAATTGTTAGTGGCAGAAATGCTTTGACCGTGCCATGAGTGTCTTGCCTTTTTGTTTTCTTGATACGTATTGTTACTTCCAAGACAATTGGCATCGCTCGGGCCACAGAGAGGTCATTGAGGAAAGCCTACTCAAAGTCAAGCATTGAACACTGTTGTCATACTAATGAGTATACTCACTTTGTCTCCTCGCTGTTGATACGAACTTCCAGCACTAATTAGATGCGCTCAGCGCAGGAACGAATCGGCAGCAGCATAAGGTAGCTGGAACATGAGATCAAAAGACAAGAAAGGAAAACCATGGGAATGCTTGAGACCCGTGTGATCATCTGCCCCGTTTTCTTAACTCCACCTAACTCCGAGGCTATATCCGAAAAAGCCGATATCCCACATGGGTCACCCAGCCATTTTGAGGTAAGTCGAAGAGTAGGGTGGCACATAGATATCAAGACCAAATGTAACTTAGTTGCAATAAATATATATTATTTATTCTACATAGTCTTCAGCCCGGATGCGCTTGATGTTATCCAGTGTGGCGGTCTGTGAAGCTTTGCGCTTTCGAGGACCATAGGAAACCGACACAATCTCCACGTCAGACGGCCAATCTGTGTCCCCCACTACTTCTTCAATCAATTCGACATCGGAGGGCCACCCCAACTCGGTGTGGCTGTCATCGTTCTCTCTGGGTGGTGTAGGCAACAGCAGTTCCTGTTTCGATGAACCGCTTGGAGTCGACGTAGCGTTCTTGGCTGCACTTGTGTCAGGTCTACATGTCAAAAGATAGTGAGTAAACTAACCTTGTACAGCGTGGTTTCCATGCTTAGAGCTAGAGGCCGGTTGGTTTGGTTGCTCGGGAAAGACAGAGCATGACAATGCAGCCGCAGCGGTGAGAACTCTCCGTTCTGAGCCCTCGATGCTATCTGCCAGACCGTGCGACACTAGATAGGCTCTGACTGAAGCATTATCTGAGGGGGAAAAGCCAATTGAACGAAAATTTCATGTTCTGCATAGAGAATACTGACCTGTGCAGAGCGCAACTGCGTCGAGAGCTCGTCGAGCAGCCAGGCTTGCTTCGTAGGCATTTTGCGCCTGACGTGCTTTGGTACTGAGCTGCAGTCAATTTCCTGAGCTGCCGATTCTATACTCTTGTTATACATGAGTTTTCCCCCTGATAAAGTCAGTTCCCGGTTGCAACATGAACAGCGAGAAAACTCCATACCATCAGAATCAGCTGCATCGGTTGCCTTCGTTAGTGCCGCTTTAGCTTTGTCCAGATGTTTTGTCGCTTGCTCATACACCTTACTTTTACCTTTCAGTGAGAGCTGCATGTTTGTCGGCTTTCAGAATTTGTGCCAATTCCTGAACGAAGTGATGATGAAGGCCTGAAGAGGAGACGACGAGCACAGCCCAATTCACTGCCACGGTGACACTGTTGGTTATTTTGAATAAGTCTCCGTTTTGAGTGTGAAATAGGACGTACGAATATAAACTGCTTCTCCGATACTGGTCTCCTCGAGTGCAGGTGCTATGTATGTGCTGATGCCCTTTAGGACACCACATGAGATCCCAGGTATTCGTCTTCATCGTATGGTAAATCCTGTTCTACCAAACGAACCCTAAAGGCGTACACAGATTCAGTGGTGTGCTTAGGAGGGAAAAAAGGCATCGTCAAAATTACCTTGGATATCATTGTGGTGGCATTAAAAGCTGCATTCCATGATGCTTCCACTCAGGTCCAAGCTCATGTCTTACCTACCTACTTGGACCTGGCTTCACCAGAATTGCATGGCTCAGACAACAATTACAGTGTTTCAATATACAAATGCTACAATAGAAGTACACTATACCTACAATTGAACAAGATATTACAATTGAACAACACATGTATCTAATGGCCACTGTCCTCCTGAAGGTTACGACTGAATTGCATATTTTTCAGTTTGGACACCTCACTTTCTTCCTCCAAACAAAGTACTGTCGAGTCCAAATGTAATTCCTCTCCGACCATCCGAATCCACCTCCCCTTCAACTGGTTCGACAACTGGCCACAGTCCACCGTATTGGCATCTTAGGGGTGGCACCCTTTTTATATCGGATCGAATGAACATACTTGCCTGTGTTGTCGCCCTTAATAATAATCCATTGCTCAGTAATTTCGTGGCGTAGTGGGTTGCATGGCTGCAGCCATTCCAGGTTGAATCGGCTCCAGTTTTTTCTTTCCTTTTCTAATATATGCTTGCATGCCAGCACCGTCACTCCTCTTTTGTATCACCATCAGCCTTTGCTTTACTACCGACACGTACACGCAACTCACTGATCTACAAGGCGAGGATCTGTCATCCAATGGCCGTGATGCTCATAGGTGCCGGGAAGGTGATAGCGAAGGACCTGCCTCTGAAGGTATGCCAGGGTCGGGGAGGCGTCTTGGAACGTGGGTCCCATGCAGGCTCGAGAGGTGGTGTATCAGGTCTGCGTGAGATTAAGGGTTGGGATCTGATCGCTTCTCTGGCAAGAGCGAAGTTTCTCTTCGTGTCGGGAGGTGAGAAACGACTGCCGCAGCATAAAATCCTTCTGGGAAGGCTTCAGCGGCTTGACGAAACGCAAAGGGACGTCCTGTCCTGTAAAATACATTAGATATTATGATGGAAATATCGCTACAAAGACCTACTCCACATCCAAAACATCAGCATAATCCACTGCATATTCTTTGTTTGTTGAAGCCGGATCATAATTATCAAGAATGATAATTACAGCCAGGCCGCTCTCATTTTTTTGCCCACATATGACGTCCCTAACCGGTCCCTATTTTCGTTCGCAGAGGGTGACGTTCAGGTATGAACAACGACTTGCAGTCCGACCCACGGCGTTCTTCTGGAAGTGTGGCGATATTCCTCTACATCAGAGGATTGACTAGCCCAGGAGGCCGTAGTGTTGGAAATTTAAATGTGTTTCTGAACTGAAGGGCAATCGTCAGCATAGCAAAACATATAATGCAGATGGACATACTTTTGGAGGAATAGACAGTTTACTGTCGATTATTTGTTCAGTCGATGGCAGAAAAGGATCTACTTCAGTGCCCGACTATGACAGCGGCTAGACCATTGTGAGTATTAACGAGACGCTTGACGAATGCTTCCTGGCCGTGCAGAGTGGATTTCGGATCGGTGACCAGTAACTCGTGCTCCTATCCAGTGAATTGCATGGACTTTGATGTCTCGTCTAGGTGGTAAGACCTTGACGACCGAGTTTTTGTCACATCGCAATTCCTGGATAAGCTAGTTTGAGACAAGTAAATACCACAACAAAAAGAAGAACGTACATCAAGTTGACCATTGTCACATTGTTCCAATAATGAGACACTGAAATCGTCCGCGATTTGGACGAATCCTTCTCTACTATTATTGACACAGCGAACGTAGTCTCCAGAGGCAACAATCTTTTCTGCCCAAAGAATGGACAGTAGTGGGTCCCTGATTCGTCAGGTAAGCTCCAGACCACTTTCATTAATCTGAACCACAGTCCCTATTTCAGTTTCGCTTGGGCCCGCCAGTCATCCTGACAAGTTCCCCAATTTCGAAGTGCCACTCTGCCGGACAGGGCGCTCTGACCAGTGCGTTCAAGACCACGGGGTGTTGACTCTGATTGAAGAGACCCAAAGTCGAAACTGGGGCAGTGGAAGCACGTTGAACACCAAGATGTTCGCATTCAAGAACTAAGAGTCCTCGATCAAATTCAGGTTTACAATTGGGTGCCGGTTTCGTGATGGAGTGAATCTGATTACTGGAACCAAAGTGTCGTGCTGCACGCCCTGGGAACAAACAACCCTTGAACCGTCTGGGCCTTCGTCTTGCGACCTTGGACATCTGCAGGAAAAAGACGAGGTATGACCAGAACATCTAATCCCCACTCATGCGAAGCAGTAACACATCCCAAATCCTGCCGGTAGATACCCTTCATGATGATGACCCAGTCTTGTGGCTGGATATTTCGGCAGGCCATGCAAGGTTGAGGATTGCATCTTGTTCGTCGAGTGGTATCTTCTCCAAAACGACCTGTCCTTTAGCTTTGATGACTGGTAGTCAATGCCGAGAGGAAGGTCATCATGGAACAATTGACTGAACTGCATTGAATGTAGACCCAATTGTGAACCGTTGGAATTACTGAACGCAGACGTTAGGACATCTTTAAGCGTGTCGGCAGTGCAGAATACATGTCATTAACTGGTCCTGAGAGCCGGGCTGACAGCAGGGTGAGCGAGAGTCGAGAGTTCAGGACCATGTCCACAGCACCTGGCATTTCACCCTCCATAGAAAGGCATTGCTTGGAGAAACCTCCTCCAGAAAGGGTGATGATTTCCTCGTACATTCTCGTTCTAATTGACGCCTTTTCCTGGCACGCTCGGCGAGTTCAGTGACATAGTCGGTGATCTCTTGAGATTCATCGAGGAGAGTGTTTGCCTCATGAGTGACTACCTCTGGCATCGATTGTAGGACTTCATCAGTCCAAGAAATCTGTGTGAGTGTTCAAAATGTAAACCAGAACATCAGAAAACAGGTACCACTTACCTGCGTCAGTCATCACTGTTTGCAGGTGTTCCTTCCCCACCACTTCCCTCATGGTCTTCCTCTGCTTCGATATCGAGAAATACAGCTTTAGGTGCTGCTGTGTGATATGAGGATGGGCTCGCACAGCCGGTTTCATCGGCGTAACTCACCTTGGCGGGCGAGCAGCATCACACATACATCTTGGCACCGTAGATATCAAACAATTAGACTTAAATTTCAGTGTTACTATGCTGGAGCGGCCCTTACTAGCACAACCAACAAGTTTGTAGTGATTGTACTTGAACAAGATCGAAAGCATGAGAACATGTTTGTCAGCCTCTGATATCGGACATGGATTTCTTAACTCCACCTAAAGCCGATCAGGCTAATATCAGCACCGGTTAGCCGATCGGCTTTAGGTGGAGTTAAGAAATCCGCATCCTGATATCAGAGGCTGACAAACATGTTCTCATGCTTTCCCTCTCTTGTCATACTATTAGTGGCATCTATTCCAGTTCGACGAGGGATGTAAGTGAGTCCATGTTTTAATGACAATAGGACAATAGTGACATCTATTCCAGTTCGACTGAAGGAATGTAAGCAGTGTTTCGCTGACAATAGATCAATAATTGAATCATTCCTTAGGGCCCATCGCTATGGCCGGTGTTCGTGAAACATTTGAAGGCCCTAGCGCTGGTCTGAGATTTGAAGGCTGCCCCAGTATGTCTGTACATAATATGCGGTACTTATCCACCCCCAGGGCATATCATGGCTCGACTCTTTCGCAATCTAAGCTGCGGTGATCTTTCTCTGAGGATTCCTGTCGAGGAGAAAGATTGAGAAAGTTTTTTGCGAATGCTCTGTGCGGCATTCAACCATCTCAATCAAAGGCAATACGACAAGCTTCTGACCTGCACCAAGTCCGATAATCTACACATCCACGAGATATGTGCGACGATAGGACAGGGGGCGGAGTAGTCGACGTCAGTTTGGGGATGAATGGGTACGAGTAAGTTGATGATTACCTAGGGCTGTCCATTTTTTGATGCAACACTTAGTGCGTGGCAGATCCTGATAGTCCTTCAAGCGAAGGGAGATGCCCTTCAAGAGCAATCAGAGGCCCTTTGACCTCTGAGAATCGCTGCAATTTTCGAGGGCTTGATGCTTATGTGGGATGAGGCGCATCAGTCCAGCAAGGTGCTAGATCGTCTACACAGGAAGATCGACAGGCTAGAGGAGGCCATCGAAGTTCTATTGGGTGATGAAAACCATACAGGTATGTATTGGTTCTTTCTTGGTGATAGTTCATACTGATTGCAAGTTTAGCGATAAACTGAACACAGTCAAGGGAACAAGGATGGCATTTGGCATCGGCAAGGTTTACAGTTTGTCCATTTCACTTAACCGCACTAAGAAATCTATCCGCAGTGGAAGCCGATATCTTACATCGCGGGCGAAACAACGAAATGATAGCAGGATATCCCTCCCGGTATGACAAAAGTGCTTGGACCGCCATCTATTAACGTAAAGTCATTTCAGATCAAGCGGATGCCAAAATGACTGATGTAGGCGGTGTGTACATTGTTCTTATCTGTTTGCAGTGGCTAATGTGGCACCGTCAACCAGCAGCTCCCCTTGTAGACATTGACAGGAACAGTCCCTGGGAAACAGGCTTCATCCTCACGACTGGAAGGTGAGTCTGTGCCCAATCCAACGTCAAATGGCGTGTTGATGTTACAGGTTACAGATGCGGATGAATTTGCACCGTCTATCATCGACATTTCCTGACGATGAACCAATTGTCCACGGTGAAGTCCATGCAAGAACGCCTCTTTTTGAGCTGTCAGATGACGAGGAGGACAAGGCTACGGTCCAGTTGAGGTCGCAGCAAACACCATTTAGTGTGTCCATACCTGTCGACCCCGAAATCATTGTGATATCGGACTGACGACGATGAAGTAGAAATTACAGGTTCTCGCAAGCGCGCACTCCTGCAACAGTGAATCGTTTAGTCGTAAACGTGGCCAGTCACATTTAAATATATCTGTTTTACATTATCACCTGTCTGTGTTATATTGTTCACTTCGTTGTAGATTTTATTATTTATGTAGCTGCTTAATAAACAAATCTGTCAACTCGTAAGACGAAGAGAATTTGGACCAATGGTCCTCGCTCTCGGAATGTGAATGATAGGAGTGCATAATCTTGTTATCAATTAGTTCACCATTTAGCGAAGCTGTTTCAGATTCTCTTATGATGCTGAAACAGTAGTAACTAAACGGAGAATGACACAAGCATGGACCTTCAAATGAATTTGTTGGCCATAGCCACGCAAAAGCTTTGGCCAACCAGACAAAGTGGTGTGCCGACTCGGACAATTGGAAGGGTATGGTTGAAGACGAGGTGAGCTTGGACCTCTCAGTTCCAATATCAACAGTTGACCCTATCCTCAGGACAATAATGTCATACCACCACAAACGCATAAAAGTAAGAATGTCTGAGAGGCGTAGTACACACATCTCACAGCCTCCCCCCCCTAGCTCTCTCGCATGGCTGCCTCCAACTCCAGGAAAGCGCATGATCTCAAGGAGTTAGATCCTCGATGGAAGTCTTATCCTCTCAAGCGAAAGCAGAGCCAAGTCTTTGACTGCGAAGGTTCCAATATACCTGAATGAGTATCGACGGCTTAACCCATGGCTCGTTTCGTGGAAACACGTCAAACCGGAGGATCAGAATGCCCTTGTGGCCTTGCAGAACACTCTCATTCGTGATATCTTCAATCATGAATATTTCGACCAAGGCATTCACATAGACTTGATTACCCATAGCCGGAAACAATGGGAGGTATGTACTAATAATCTCAGACCATGTTCACGAGTCTAAGCTTTGACAAGGACAACTTTCACAAGGGATTCAAGAATTGCAGCTGATCACTTGAAAAATGCGCAAAGCTCACTGTCCACCAACCCCAGGATGGATTCCTCAGATGGCTCTCATCCTCCGTTTGAGCCCAAACCTTCTGACAATCCGCGAGATGCGAAACATACATCCGACGCCATCCACAAGCTTGCCAAGATGTTACGCCTTTCAGGAAACCTGACGGGCCACCAGTGGTTTGAGTTGGAGAAGAAGGCTGAGATCAAAGCTTTCCTTGCAGAGAAGCGTCACGAAAGATGCCCGGTGGCAGCAATGAAGCTGGAGCAGAGGGGGCGTCTCTTGATTTGGAGAATCCAGGCGGGGAGTATCAGCTGACGGTGAAATTGTGGTGGAATGCACTCACCTCTGAAAAGCAAGCGGAGTGGGACAAAGAGGCGAAGAAAATTGAGCATAGTATCGCAGAGTATGTCTGTTTATGCAGATTCATATATCAGACACTGACTTACTTTATAATAGCAACCGTGAAGAGCTTCCTTTCGTCATTCCAGATTTTCTGGATCTGCTCTGCTCCGACAAAGTTATCGGTCCCCGGTTATGTTACTTTTATGTTGCATGGCGTAAAGAGGATGGTCATCCCACTGTCTTGTCGTTCGTCTATTCTATTTTTTATGCAGGATACTGCTTAGTACGGTACCACAGATATGCCAACACGGTGAATGGTAAGACTTTACAAGAAATTGTCACCGATCGTGAGGTGGGAGCGACTCCAGAGGAGCGTAAGCATGCTTGGGGAAGTCGCCTTGCCAGGGAAGCAGCCATGATCCTACCAGGTATGGGCACATAACAGATACTTTATGGGAATGGTCGCTAATGTTTTGGGTAGAGTCACTTGCGGTACGCTCGACCACAGAGGATTTTCCTCCTTTTGTGCCATTTGACAAAACGAAGTGTACACCCGATCAGTGGGCTAAGTATATCCATACATTCTTCGATACTGTCTGGAGTGCATGGAGTTTGCCATTGTGAGAAGATTTTACAATTGACGATTGAATTGCTAGATCATTGCAATCTGACAATGGTGCTACCATGGCAGGAGCTGATGGTCGCACCTGAAAAGTTTTATGACCAGACAATTCACAAGTTTCCTGTTCCTGATACTGCACTCAAGCATCACACCATACACCATTAGCGAGTGTGTAATGCTTTTAGAATACCTGGAGAAGGAGTGCGTTGCTGGCACTGACCACCCTTTACATTTCTACTCGGTGCTTACATGTACCTCAGCCACCATGTTGTCATCGAGATCGACCGACTCCTTTGCTCATGCACTGCCTCCTGCACCGACCTTGCCACAGTTGTCGCCGTCATTTCGCAAGCCTCCATCATCTCCTGACAATCCACCACTCTCTTCACTACTTGGTCATCCTCGCTCTCCATCGCTGCCCAATCATAGCCCTCCTCCTGCCCTCCCTTTACTTCCATCCCATGCCAATTTCTCCTTGAAGACACCGAACCAGAAAGCCATTGAGCTTCTAGAACCATTGACGCCAGAAGACGACTTGCATGCATTTCTCGCATCCACGGCAAGGTTAGAAAATCCCGACTCATCAGGCGGGAAAGAAGATGAACAACAAGCAGGGGGGGACAACAAGTGCCATGGGAAAGGCAGCAGCGGCAAGAAGAGGAAGACTGTAATGAAGAAGAAAGTCATTCCAGCAAGGAAAGCTGGGACCACGAGCGAGGGAGTGAGTAGTACCCTTGAAAGGGGAACCAAACGAAAGTGTGGGGACAGTGTGGAGGCGACACCTCCTCCAAAGTAAGTCATCATTGAATTTTCTCTTCTCCCTCTTTGACAAGTCCACAGGTGTGGCATGCATGGATACACTTATGTGTCGCCTACATATGTAGCACCAAGAGGTCACTTGGATGTTACCCCAGAAACGGGCTTGGCGAAAACTCGCCTCAGAGCTAGGAAGAACACTACAAAATGATTGATTAGAGGGTCACTGTAGCGACAGAAGGAGAAGGAGGATATTGAATAAGATTGATGTACTATCTTTGAATGCATATTGTACAGAATATCAGTGCGTTTGACAATTAACATCGAGACAGTGATGAGCTGAAGGGTGTCTTAAATGGCCAATTGTGATGGTGTTTATCTTTAGGGTCCTCTGCACATGATATTGTCCTGACCACTTTGGGTGTACGTGCCACTTGTTGTCCCCTGAGACCATGACCCTCTCTTTCCTGTACCACCATCAGTGCTCATCAGTCCTACATCCATCTGTGTTCGCTCTCATAGTTTGCTTTCCCTGCCTCTACTGATCTTTCAGAATGCAGACTTCTGTTCTCCGAGTGGCTTGGTCCCCTGTTATTAGTGGCAAAGCATGAACCACTGTCTTGAAGTTGATGGTGCCCAAATGCTGCATCAAGATAGATTTGGAGGGGTATAAGTATACAATGTCATTGAGGTGTGGGCAGTATGAAGGGTTGTCATGTCGTCTGGTTCGAGTGGCCACTTGTGCAAGCATGCACTTAAGTGTTTTCTTTCGTTCAAGCAGAAGTGCTATATTTAAGTAAATGACTGAAGCATACATACTCAAATGTTGTACTTGAGCGGCGGTCTCTTGAGTCGATGATACGACAATTACTGAAGTGTTTACTCAAGTATTCCTCATGTAGGTAAGTGCAATGCCATAGGTTAAATGCTGTGAAAACACAGTGCGATCGGGATACTCAAGTGGATGCTCAGGTGACACATGAGGTCAAGACTAGAAAAACTTAAGAAATAACCATATTAAAATATGGCTCAACATCCTGCAGCTGTTGTATGTTACCTCTGAATAAAATACAGATCCGAGACGCCTTCGTATCCCTCCCACCCACATCCACCTCAGCACACTGCGACGATAATCGGAGCCGTACTTGGCCCCATAGTATTCTTCATGCTCCTTTCCCTAGGAGCGTTCCTCCTCCAGCGCTGGCGCAACACCCAAAGCAGTTCCAAATTATTACCAAAGCCTGTACCCATACAACGTTCAGCTTCGCCCCAAAGCGGAAACCTTTCAGCAAAGTCGAGAAGGGAACCGGAGACGTCGTCAGATGAAACGTCCGTTGAGCACCCAGAGTCCGTTACTCAGGATTGTGTCGTACAAGAAGCCAATCAAACACCTCCAGAAGAGAACATGCGGCATGCGAGCACTTCCCGTGCCATGAACGATGAGGCGGTAGCTGAGATCCTCAGGTTGAATTCCCAGATACAGCAGCTGATCGCTGAGAGAGCCGCAGCTTATAGGGAACCGGATCCTCCTCCGGCATACGCAGAAGATTTCTCGAGATAAACGTCGTAAAACCAAGCGTTGATGGTAGTCAGTATTTTTCTCTGTCGTTGTCGCTGCAATAGGGCTGTACTTACGGTGCAGAGAGAAGACGGGTCATCGCTTGCGAAATAAATTGATACACGTTTTCGAATGCATAGAGGAATAAATCAAGATTTTGAACCGCCGGCACGGTCAACAGTGAATCAGAACAGGCTTCGAAGCGTCGACTTTTGAGTAGATTCAAGTTCATAGTCGGAGCTCCTAATGAATCATTTGGATGTACTCATGGGCGTTTCTTGAACCTCGAGACCTGGACTAGCAGGTTCTGCGCCGGGCCGTTGTTGGAAGCGGCAGGGACTTCGGGATTTGGCGGCACCTTTAAGGTCGAATATGATGACAAATACTTTATGATGCCAGCCACGGCGACTACTCGTCATCAGATCCGGTACTTTGCGAATGGAAAACGCCTGTGGCCTCAGTCTCGTTGATATGGACATGAAGGCTTGTTTTGCCCTTGCATGTAAGTTCAGCTTCTTGCGCAGCATTCACCTCGCATACGATTGTGCCGCTGATGGAGAACAAACGGGGCACTCAATTTTTGATACCACTAACGAGGGTCGTTTGACTACTCTAAGTGCTTGCAAAGCAAAATTTATTTTTCCGACAGCTGTGAGTCCATGGTCTCTATTTCTTCGCAGAATAGTGAGTCCCTCACACTCGTGGTGCTATACTCTAGCATACTTGTCGACTAATCTCTGATATCTATACTTACATCTTCGGATCTTGGATTCGTCAAAACCCTAGGTGGTAGTGGCAGTAGCTCAACAGAAAAATCACGGGGCCCCTTTACCGCTACTCTAATAAGAACTGAATACTCATCACTGTGACACAGCCTGATAATGCGAGAGAGTATAACACTAAGAAGAGGACCGGTCCAGTAACAACTCACGATTCGTGCTTGCTGTCGGGTTCTGTGAAAGGACTAGTGATGACATTAACGTCAGGCAGCGGAGTCGGACCCCATATTTTCTTCAACCATACGTCGCCTGAATCGCCTACTCCCAGACCTCCTGAAATATCCTCTTTCTCGACATCGCTACATACCACTTTCGGACTCTCCAGAATCACGCCCTCCAATGAATCGCCTATCCCCAGCCATACTGAAACAGTCACCTTTCCGTGGTCACTGCCTTCTCCTTCAATATTAACTTACTCTCTGACATCACCCAACGTCTCTGTCACGAAGTCGTTCGAATCCAACACACCACCCATTAGTACCAGAATTATCAGCTACCCCCACCCGTCCAGAATTGCCTTTAAAACATCCTCACTTTCGGCGTCAGTGTGCCATCGTCAGATATCGATTTACTTGCTGATACCACTCAATATCTCTTCTAGGAGTTCATCCGATTCTGAACAATCTGTTATCGCTACTGTCGTGGGAGAGAGCACGGACACATTAACGGTGTGAGTACATCGGGTTCTTGAACACAGCTCGCTGATTCATTCTTTCGGCGAAATATTTATCAGGACCAGTAGAACCTCATCGACCGCCTCTTCACCTTCACGTGGCAGCGACACGCAGAAAACAACAGCAGTCATAGGAGCCGTAGTCGCTCTCATATTATTCTTCCTGCTCCTTTTGCTAGGATTTCTCCTTCTCCGACGGGCACGCAAAACTCAAGTTCATACACTATTACCGTTTCCCATTGCAACGCGGCGGTTATCCCCCCGCAGTGGGAAGCGAAGAAGTGATCACTCCATTTCGGGGAGCACGGTGGTACAAGAGGGCGGTCAAATCCCTTCCGAGGAAACTGTACTACTTGCGGGCCCTTCTCGTGCAAGGGCCGATGATGCGGTGGCAGAGATCCTGAGGCTGAGCGTCCAGTTGCGGCAGTTAATCGCGGAGAGAGCATCAGTCTGGCTTTCAGATAGACTTCAATCCGCCTCCGGCATACGTAGACGAAGGTACAGAGGATGCCTTGAGATAAGCAGAATTTACCCCATAAATAAATCGTTGATAGTTGTCGTGCTTTTCTCCACCACCGTTCCCTTAATCTAGAAATGCTGAGTCAATCATGAATTTCGTATTGTGTATCCATCTTCATTGTGCTAGTCGACAAAGAGTAAGAGAGTTATGGCTTGGAGAAAAGACAGGGAGTGTCACACCGCAATAGATGGATACATTTTCTGAATCTTTCGTCGGTGGGATATGCCAAGACGATGGTCAAATTTGTCGCATGTCGAGAAATTTGCGAGAATTTGAAGGTGTTGCCGTTGTTACCTGCACAAGGTCCCAATAAAAAACTGAGCCCACAGTGCTGTGGCCATGAAGGCTCACGCTGTTGTGATCGTACTTTCGAGGGTGTCGCACGGAGCAGAGACTGTTCATAGGGTACTCCAAGTCGGAATAGGCGTTTCGGCAATTCCCGGGGATTGGCGTTTCGGCATGATATTTGTCCCTATTTGCCCACAATCGAACGCTAATTTAGATCTTTCCTCTTCTTCCTCCTCTTCTTCCTTTCCTTCAGTTACTCTCTTCATTCCACTCGTCTCTCCCTTCCGTGGAGCAAACCCGTCGTTATCACTCTCAGATCTCAGAGTTAAATGACCCGTGGCTCAACGGTCTTCTCGTAGATAGCAACGTCGACTTCGAAATTTAAGGGAGCGAAGGACTTAGAAAATTCTATGAATCGGAATTATGCCGCTTCCTAGCGCAAGTCATAGTGCGTTGTACTATATATTCTGTACCCTTGACCAACAATGACCTTGTTATAGTCTCGGTCAGCTTTGGCGAAAGGCTTAATGGCACAGGAGATTTACCGCCCGCCGGGTAGACATTTCACAGGCATGATACCATTGTTGCGACGAGTATTGTAGTTCCCGCTAATGTTGTGCACTTAAATTATAAGGTCTCAATTTCATCTGTTATCTTCAAGCAGCAAAGAACGCCGTGATCACGGCGTCCCAACGCTGACCGTGGCACCGAGCGGGGCGAAATGGATCCTTGAACTTTGGCGGTGTAGATCAGAAGCATGTTTGGTGACTCTCTGTCATTCGGTTTGATTTCCCATGCACCCATCACTTTGACAAATGTCGAGTTGTCAACATGCATATGTTAAGTTGTGAGATTCATGATTCTTCACGCTATAGCTTTATACTAAAACGAGTGACGTGTAAGGTTTCTGATGACATATCCGAACCCCCGAAACAAAGAGAGGAAATGTCTAGCATCGATGTTGTGATGATCAAGCTAAAGGGATAGGCATATTTACCTAATTCCGGACGGGTTACAATGTCCTCGGTAAACGCCAGGAATGGTGCATCATGGAACCGCCTCGGCGCGTATAACGAATCGTATCGGAGGCACAGGATATCTCATCGTAACGACCGGTATCGAGGAACCATCTGCAGCTGCATCTTCTCACAGCAGGTTGAATGATATAGATACCCTTGCGAAGGCAAACCTTTTCATTCATCACCATCCACCTCACTCTTTTATGCATCTGGCATGTTATTATCTTACCTTCGTCTCTCGTGAGTCCCCTTTGATACTGTTACGCTTATCCTAACTATTCTTATGTAGTACACTTATCTGCGTTTATGGCCTACAATCTTTCGCTCTGCAGTTATCGATCACGGGGCAAGCGGCAATCAATGGCGCTGTCACGCTGGTATGGGAACGAGGAGGCGGGGACCCGATGTTATTCTTTCTGAGGAGCGTCAAGACCGATAAAAGTCCCTCTACAATCTCAGAACAATTAGATATCGGTGATATCTCTGGAGACGCCAATACTGTCCAGATACCATTCAATCAAACTGGGTATGCACCGCCTATTTTTGCTAGTTACATACGATGATGCTTGAAATTCAGTACATTCGAGTTTCAGGCCTTCGCAGAGCGGAAGTGAGTTGGTTTATTGTCAGGCCTCTCAGGTTTTCATGCGCCCATTAGTCAGACGACGGGTTTTTTCTCGAAGAGCAGCAGCTTCAGAGTAGAGACAGTGGCGTCAGTCACGCAGTCTGCCGGGTAAGGTCCTTCAATGATGTTCGACTGTCAGAGCCTCACATTTCTTTCAGGGATGGTCTTGCGAGTACATCTCCCCATGATGTGGGCCAGACGACACTGTCATTAGCTAGTACAACGTAGGTTTATTCACCGTTTCTCCTGCCTTGTTATTCACATTCTTCAGGCTTCATGAAGTCACCGAAAGGCATGTTTTTCGTTGTACCCATTACGTTAGACCCAATTCTGAACACCGATGAGCAGCACGATCTCGACGTAAGCCCTTCCTGTCGGTCATTTGAAAGGGACAGCTTTGCTTAAGGATGCGTAGTGAATCCATGCCCTCAGTGTCGTTGATATCCTCAATAACCCCGACGTAAGTGTATGAACTATCGTTTCTTTCTCCTCACCGCATGATTGTGTAGTGTGACTGCTGTACCCATGAGCCCGACGCGCCAGAGCGGTCAAGCAGCGGAACACACCCATCGCACGAGTATCATCGTTGGAGCGACCATAGTTGCTGTATTGGTCTTGGTGATGGCGCCCTTCTCCATATGGTATTTTGCACGCCGACATCGAACTTCGAATACACTCAGCGAAGTGCATGATACCGTCGAACAGTTCCTTTATGTTCCGACAATGTCTCTGTCCAATACTGTGATTGGTCTGGAAGGAGGCGAACGAGACCGGGATCCAAGACGAGAGAAAACCCACATCACGCCTCCGATTGATTCTCTTATTCATCCCGCTCCTCAATCTCCAGCTGCAGCGAGATCATCATTGCTTAGTCCTCCCCCGATATCGCCTAATGCTCTGGTCTCGAACTCACCTCAAATGAATTTGGACAACGAGGCAGCGGCGGGAAGTCTTAGTCTTCGAGTCCAGATGGAAGAGCTCTCCTTCAACCCAGAATGGAGCACTATGGGCCCTCCTCCACCCTATGTTTCGGAGGGCGATGTGATAATCCGGCAAGGAGATACCTAAAGCTTTCGGATAGGTGGTTTGAGACGCGTCGTGCGCGCGATGTACTAATAGCCTGGACATGTCGTTCCTGTTCAATGCCAAGATGTTCACTTGCAATCGCCCTGGTACCGACAAGGGTGAATTTCGCGCATATCAGGAGGTTAGGGACGCGTATCCGTGATGGTACTTTGATGGCGGTGCTTTCCTCCCAAACGGTCCCCTCCCAGGACAATGCTCAAAATTTCCTGTCGCTTCTACCTGACAGTTAGCGTGACACGCTCCTCACGCACGCGGCTCATCCAGCCTGAAACGCCCCTCTAGTCAAGGTACGGCCGAAATCCCGATTTTAGCCAGATCCGCTTCGGATCATGCCTTATCAGATAAGGAACGAAATCGTTATCAGGCGACATCTTCAGCATATGGTTGTAGAAAACATGGAGATATAAAAGCTTCTTTTCTTCCTTTCTATCCGCTATGGAAGACCACAAGAGCGTTTCCAGCGAGGTTCCCCACTCTGGGGCTGAGGAAGTCGTCGCTCACGGTGGTGTTGCCAAGATCAAGGCCACTCACAAAGTTTACGGTAAATACTCCAGGTGGTTCCTGTTTATTGGGTACGTCGGTTGCCTTTTACTCGTGTTCACCGTTCTGATGTTGATGGTGTTTTAGTCTTGGCCTGTCGGCGTACATCTATTCTCTCGATGGCCAAACTACCTGGGCCTACCTTGCTTTCGCGGCGTCTTCCTTGAACGACCACAGTCTAATTAGCACCATCCAGGTCGCGCAATCTATCATTAGTGAGTCCTATTCATGTTATCTCACAATGCAGTAGCTCACCAATGCTACTCTCCACTTTAGTTGCGTGTGGGAAGCCTGTCGTTGCCAAGGTCGCCGATGTCCAGTCAAGAGGAGCAGCCTATGTTACAGTTTGTAAGTAGCCTTTCCTCTTGGTTTGCATGCGAATAACAAGCGTTCCTAGTGATATTTTACGTCATCGGTACGGAATATACTTTTCATCACATTTATATCGCGGCTAAACTGTAAATGCAGGATATATCGTCATTGCAAGTGCCCATAGCGTCCAAACCATAGCCGGGGGTATTATCTTGTACGCTATGTAAGTCCACCTGTTACTGTTCTCGAACATAACAATTGACCCCGCTTCCTCAGTGGTTACACAGGTCTCCAGCTTCTCACACAGATTATTATTGCCGACATAACAACTCTGCAATGGCGCGGTCTCGTATCCGGGTTGATGTCCCTCCCCTTCATCATTAACGCCTTCATTGGAAGCAACATCAGCACACAAGTACTCAATGGCGCCGGATGGAGATGGGGATGTGAGTCTTGCCTATGCGTCCTGGTACTCTGATGCTGATTCCCGGCCCTGCAGACGGGATGTTCGCCATCTTGATCCCCACATCCTTGGCTCCGCTCATCATTACCCTTGTTTGGGCGGAGAAGAAGGCGAAGAGGCTCGGTTTGGTGCCGGAGATGCCAGTCGAGGTATGTATGCTGTGCATTCGCGTGTTCGGGTGCTGACGATACCTGGAAGGACAAACCTATCTATAAGAAAGTCTTCGACCTCGCCTTGAAACTTGATATCTTCGGGTTGGCACTCATAGGAACGAGTGTCGCGTTGATTTTGCTCCCCCTGACGCTAGCGGATAATGCGAAGGGACAGTGGCACAATCGTAGGTGATGCTCGGAGCGCCTTTGTCCAGTCATTTATATGGTTATACTTAGCATCGATGATTGCAATGGTGGTTATTGGTTGTGTCCTCTTCCCGCTTATCGGTCCTTGGGAATTCAAGTTTGCCAAGTTCCCGGTGGTTCCATGGAGATACGTCAAGAATCGAAGCGTCGTTGGCGCTAGTTTGATCGGCTTCTTTGATTTCGTGCGTTCTCCTTCATTTTTTTAATCAGTGAAGCTCACATTGAACTAGATCTCATTCTACCTCACATACGTATACCTATATTCGTTTGTGTTGGTAGTGAAGCCATGGTAGGGAGCAACCATCATGTTTTCATTCGCCCTATCTGATGTTGGACGGTATACAGGACATTGATCAATGCGACGTACTTTATTCAGACCCAGTCCGTTGGGTTGACATTCTTCGGTATCTGTGCTGGTGCGGCGATGCGCTACTTCCATCGATACAAGGTACTGTTTCTGATGTATAACACAATCTCCCCGCATCACTCACTTCGTCCCCAGCTTATGCTCATCATCGGTCTATGCATCCGACTACTGGGCGTTGGCCTCATGATTCACTCCCGAGGTGCCAACGCATCTGACGCGGAGATCGTTTGGACTCAGATCCTCCAAAGCATGGGTGGCGGTATGGCAGCAGTCACGATCCAGGTAGCTGCCCAAGCTAGCGTTCCTCACATTGATGTTGCTATGGTAACTGCGGTCGTACTTCTCTTGACTGAGATCGGAGGAGCTATTGGAAGCGGTATTGGTACGTTAGGTTCATTAGTGGTCATCGAATTCTCTCTGACGAGATTGTTGCTCAGCCGGTGCTATTTGGACGGGCATGATGCCGGATAAATTGGCTAAATATTTACCTTCTGTCTCGGCTGAGGAGCGGGCGGCTCTGTATTCAAGTATCACTACGGTAATTACCTATCCAAGGGGTGATCCCATCCGGGAAGGCGTAATTTCTGGTTCGTTCACTTTAGCATGGACCTCCACGTGTTATTCATTCTTCCACTTCCAGCATATTCCGACGTCATGAAAGTCATGCTCATAATTGCCGTTGTCATGAGTGTCGTGCCTCTGATAGTTGCATTCTTTATGCCAGATTGGTACCTTGGAGATACGCAGAACGCAGTCGATAAGGAAGATTTGACAGGAGAGAAGGTCGCGGAAGACCAGAAGGTGTAAAATGTTTGTTCTCTTTTGGTTTACTTTCTTCGTCTGCTCGTGGCTTTATTGTTAATGTCAGCAGTCTTAGTTCTTATTAAGGAAGATTATTCGATGAATGTACGTCTATGAATATCACGTAAAGTATAGTTTTATAGGAGTTACAATAATGTCCATTTGTTACTGAAAATAACAATACGAAATTTACATCTACATCGTATAGATTGTAGCTTTAACTGCGAGGTCAGCCCCCCTATGTTTAATTGGGAACGAGGCCCCTTGGAACCTCATTCGGCATCTCATCCGTATAACCAAGCGCCCAGGGTGACACTAACGCATCCTCCAGACCTTTGATCGTAGCCTTGAGCCCTTCAATCTTCCCTTGCACGTCTCCACCTCGCCTCAATTCCGTCCTGAGCCTGATAAGATCGGTATTCTTCTTCACCAACACGTCGGATATCTCCATCTGCCGGTCTGTGTGAGTGGGGATGGGAGACGGAGTCTCGGACCTGGGAGCCAACGGAGCAGGGAGCGAATATTCCAAACAGCCCTCCTGGGGCTGAGGACTTGGTGCAAGGTCTGCTTTGTACGTAGAACTACGAGATGCACGTTTCTCGACATCCGCAGAGCTCGTGTAAGTTTCGGGGTCCTTCGCTGTGGGTGTGAGAGGCGAAAAGGAAGCGTTCGAGCGCTTTCGGACCATCCTGTCGCGATGAAAGATAGCGGGATATTGTTTTCGGTGCCACCGCCGTCGCCGAAGAGTGTATATGAGAGCGGCTAGAAGGAGTAGCAGGAAAACAAAAGACCCGACTGCGGCACCGACGATTCGGAGTGTCTTGGATGGCGACCCCGGGGCAGAAGAAGGCATGTTTACATTTGAGTTGGAAGAGGGCGAAAAGGATGGTTGAGATGGTGGCTGGGACCTGAAAGAGCTGTGAGGAAACGTTCTGAGCAAAAAGAACGGAGTTGTACATACGGGGGCCAAGCAGAATTTGTAGCTGTAGTAGTGCTGGGTGTGTTTAGTCTCGACGTAGAGGAAATTGTAAGTCTATTGTCATAGTCAAACTTGGAGCATAAGTGAGGTCTATGGAAAAGTTGTACTGGGAAGTATCAGTCGTTGTAATTAGAAGGGTTGTGTCGGTATTTGTGCCGCCTGAGACGGCAGACATAGCGGAACTTTGGAGATGTGGAGGGTGAGCCGAATGTACTATGAATTCAATGAGAAGCAAAGATACCTCGTACTTGGTATGCCTTGGCCACCGGAGCTTGAAGGGGAGGTGGATGATACTGATGTTACAGTGTAACTCGTGGCTGATGAACTGGATACCGGAGTGCTGGTCATAGTCATAAGCAAGTATCTCTACAGATCAGAGCAATCGATGAACATACGGATACGCCGTTGAGGAGCTGGTTTTATTGCCGACACTAATTGTATTGGAACTACCTATAGGGCTTTTCTGATCGTCTCGGAAAGCTTCAGCCAAGTGATCTCTGCATTATGATCATGACAAGTCGGAACATAAGATTCGACGTTTAATTGACATATTGCAGACGCACCCGGAAACTTCAAAAGTGACTGTCACGGTCCCGTTGAGTGTACCATTATTAGGAAAGAAGAAAGTTATATTCGTTCCATAGCCTGAATTTTGGGAAATCAATCGTTGCTGAAGGTAGAGTTTGTCTGGGTCATCGTCTTTGTCAAGAATCCATGTCAGAGAGAAGGGCTTGTCAACTGTGGCATTCTCTGTGACGGGACCGAATTTAAAGCCGATGGAAGTAGCGAAGCAGAAACAGAGTCTTTCCCGTCGATTTAAGCACTCATATGCCCTCATGCAATGAAAACACGACTTACAAAACGAAATAGAGCAGCATCTGTGAGCGACGTGGGGAGTCGTGTATACAAAATATGTAGGGGTGTGTATGTCGTGATAGAAAAGGCCGATAGTACAGACACGGCTGCTCTACATCTGAAGTCCTGTACACGGCTTGGGGAGAAATACCGAAGCTATCAGTGGTCTGGGATACAGATGAATCATATCACACCGCCGTTAGGATACTGACGTGGGTTTGGGTAAAAGTTGATCAGCAAAGAGTTCAAAGATCAGAATGCATACACAGAAGCTGTTCTTTGGAACGATGCTGATATAGGGAGTCATCTTACTTATACGGCATCGATCATTGCGGAACTTGAAACTTGATGCATGAAGCATTGATGCGGAGATCGTGGAGATGACTGATGCCATAGTAGCTCTCTGCGAGTGTGCAAGATTAAGCACAGCCCTGTGACGTCAAGGGAGCGCCAGGAGAGAAACCAACAATTTGAAATAAATACCAAGATCGTCTCCGCGTTGTTCACGTGACCTTTTGATGCTATCTGACGTAAACGACGCGTCAAAGCCTCAAAACTTTATGTAAATGCTTGAATTCTGACGGGTGTCTTCGAAACAAGAATGATACATGAAACGAACGTAGTACCTGAGACTGAGTCCAAGGCGACACTTGGCACAGATTAAGGCTACATAGTGGTCTAAGGCCTACTACAGGAGCTACTGCCCGTCCTTGGCCCGTCCCTCCCTTCCATCGATAGGTCCACACCGTTGTCTGCCCACGAAAAACTATCTCTAACACCATTTTTCTACACATCTCTTGTATACACCGCAGGGGGATCTATCTCCCTATCTTGATCCTGTCCTGAGAGTCTGTTAACGATAGTAAGCTGCTGTATCTGAGTACACAACCTTATGGTCTCTTCTGCCATCACATCGTTCCTTGAACGAGGTGGCAAAGTTAAAGCACTTGCATGGATCGTAGACTCTTCGGCAAGAATTTGAAGACTTGTCCGTTCGGGTAGGCCCTCGGAACGGGAGGGACCAGACCCATGGGTATTGAAGCCAAGAGTGAACGCGTCGTCGTTGGTTGGGCACCTTTCCGCAGTAGGTTGGCTCCTGAGTCTCCTTCTCCGACATCAAAATGCATGATCCCAGAGTTATTGGATGTTGGTCTCAGCCCATCCACGGGGCTGGTACAGATATATCTCTTCCGCGTAGTTTGTGAATTGTACCGTGCTGGGCGGAAGGTCGAGTTTGGAAATATTGAAGAATGGCTAGGGGACCAGATAATATTCTATGCGTACGGTTTCAATGCAGGAAATAATTAATAATGAACTATTGCTAGTACAACGAGTAGCAAGACTATAACCACGCCGAGTGTGGCTCCGATAATCGTAGATATCTGATTTGTTTTGTGAGAGTTGGGATTATTGGGGGTAGAAGAAGTGGTAGAAGTAGTGCTAGCTCGATAGCACGATTTGAATTTAAAAGCCCGAATAACTCAAATTAGTTCCAGAATCAAGACCACGAGCAGCAATCTCATCGGAAGTGGCTATAATCGATTCAGTGCTGTCAGTGGAACCTTCTACTACATGGTCCCTGTGTTACAGGAATAATAAGTTGGAAGATGTGATTTGACGTTCAATTAACATATTGCGGACGCACCCAGGGAACTGCAAAAGTGACCAGCACGGTCCCGTTGCGGAGACCATTATTAAGAAATGAGAATGTTATGGGCTGAATTTTGGGATTTTAATCTTTGCTGAAGCTGGAGCTTGTCTGGGTCAAGATACAATGTCAGAGTGAACGGCCTGGCGACTTTCCGTGATGCTCAACAAAATTCAAGCCGATGGAAGTAGCAACGCAGAAACATGATATTTCCAGCCAATTTAAGCATTCATCTGCTCTCATGACATGAAAAACACGACTTACAAAACCAAACAGAGCAGCATCCAGCCTCTCTTGTCCAGTAAGTGAGACGTGGCGGTCATGTATGCGCACTATGCAATGCGTCACGGAGTGGGGGTAAAGGTCAATCAGATATATTACAGACTCAGATGGATATGCTAATACCTTTGAGGAGGAGAGACGCCTGGACTATCATCTGTCTTGGATACTGGTGAATCCTCCTCGTACAGGGTCATTTCAGCCTGGAACGTCAATGTACTGAAACTCGCTTAGAACTCCGGCATCACACCAGAGGAAGATGATATATGGGGCTCGTGTGTAGAATACGATGAATAGTAGTAATACACATTACCGATCAGCCTTCAACGAAACCTGATTCAAAGACGGGTCGAACAGTTCCAAGATTAAGCACAGGATTCGCAACCAGGCGGCATTTTGCATCAGAAGACGGGAGAAGACGTCCCGTGTCAGGGACATTGAGGAAGGTTCAATTAGAAACAACCGGCGATGAATTACAAGCTGGCAGGACCTAAAACACATGGACAATGATTCATAGCGGGACGAGACAAGTACGGCATAGCCACTAGCATGTAGCCCTTTTCGGTAAACGAAGCTACGGTAGCGTGACAAGGTTCCCATACTGAAAGTGCACATTCATCATCCGACGAAGCACCTTCTCCCCAACACGTGAGAACGGGAAGCAGTTAGAAGCCGTGGTTCCGAAGAACCCCATGGGTCTGGTAGCGGGTATTCATTGATCGGGCGCTAGCCTGCCGAGACAGATGCAAACCATTTTGTCGCTCAAATTCAATTCCTTTGAGAACGCCAATGTGGTTCTTGTAAAACATGAGATCCGTTCGTCTCCGGTATGTACACGTGAAGCAGCGTGCCAACAGTATTGCGCTCGGCTGAGCTCTACAAACGCATGAAGATGAAAACTACTGCACCTACTTTTCTATTAAAGGGCCGGTATTTATTGGAATCTTCTACTCTTTTCCTGCTTCTTCTTCCTTAATAAACATCTCCGGTATGACGCCAGATTGCCATATTCTGACAGTTCTAGCCTAAGAACCCATCAAGAATTGACAATGTAAGTAACGTATACCAAGACCCATTTATAATGGAAAATTTCTCTACGCATCTTTTACGTATGCAGGAGGAGGCTCACTCTCGCTATATTGATCCCATAATGATGCGCTGTCGATGGCAAACTCCGGTATATGGAATCTCAATTCTGTGATATCCTCGTCCATTTCGTCTTTCCCTGCATTAGCTGGCAAAGCCGGAGTGCTTGGATTCGATATCGGCCCTCCGGCAAAGCTTTGTACACTTCCCCGCACAGAATATTCTCCGGAATGGGAAGGCACGTGGGCATTGGTGTCCGAGGCCACCGACATTCTGTGTGTGCCCCACAACGATTCTCCCCCTTCACTCGGCAGATCGGCTCCTGGTACTCCTTCCTCAACATCCAGCATAAACGAGTTCGTGGATGTCGACCTTCTGACGTCCACTGAAGCTGAGACTGGAGCATCATCTCCTCGTAGCCTCTGCATCATACTGTCTCTTTGAGGCTGTGGTAAAGGTCGAATTTTTGAATATGGGAAGATGCCTTTCAAGGGACCGGGTATCAAAATAGGGTGTCTGTGTCGGCGCCGATAAAAATATACTCCTAACAAAAGGAGTAGCAAGAATCCTATAACGCCAATCACAGCGCCGATAATTGTCGACGTCCTCTGCGGCCCTCGCGGGCTGGAGTTATCAGATGTAGATGCAGGGGTGGTTGCAGCTCTGGAGGCATGGTTACATTTACAACTAGTAGAAATTTGTCAAAGATACGCACACGGTTGAAGTCTCACTACCCGTCGACATGGTTTCGATAATTTTGGATGGGGGTGGGCTATTCGAATGTGAATAGTAAGTCATGTACATACATAGATTCAGGCAGAAAACTTACGAACTATGGGCTGTTGATGCTGCAGGCGGAGTAATCGAAGGAGAGTTGAGTGAAAGTGGTGATTCGACAGAAACGGTATTGACAGTCTTTGGATCGAGGTCGACGCTTACAGATCTAGCCGTTGCAAGAAAGAAAATTAATATCACTGGGATGTAAGCTTGGGAAAGAATCGCACCTTGTACTCGAAGGCGCTTCATTAGTGGAATGTAAAAGGGAGATGGATGATGTCGACACTGCCGAAGAGCTTTTGATAAAGGTGGTAGTCACAGATGCTCTCTCAGAGCTAGTCGGTACAGGATCAACACTGAAAGTCCTGTCACATTACGAATAGCGTAGAGATAAATAAACATACGCGAAGTTAGCATTGTGAACAGAAAATTTCCCCGAACTGAATATAACCTCATTGGTACTGTTATTGATCGTTTCGATGAGATAGGACCTGTTTATCGCGATAGGAAATTTTCAAGTCGAAATATGAGACTTGAGAAGTTGAAGTAAAAGATTAAGAACGTACCCAGGGAATGGAAAATTCACCATCACGGTCCCTTCACGAGTGCCAGCAACAGGGAGTGAGAATGGTATCCTTTCTACTTCGTCCAACCCATGGGAAACGTTTCTTAGTGAGAAGCGGAACTTGTCTGGGTCGTCGCCTTGAAGTTTCCAGGTAAGTGAGAAGGTTACACCAACCGTCGTATTCTTTGGAACTCCAGCCAGAAGAAAACTGGTCGAAGCAGCCACATGAAAAACGAATCTCCGAGGTCCGATTTAGCACTTCTCTGCTCTATCATGGAACTGAATTACCACTTACGAAACAATATGGAACAACATTCAGCCTCTCTTCGCCAGCAAGGGAGATGCCGCAGGTGTGGATGGGCAACACAGTATTCAATAGCTTAAGTCAATATGTGTGGAAGAGGCAGTCGTGGTTTGGCTCGAAGCCAGAATAGTAAAGGCTCAGATGCAGCGCTGTCGAACCCTGTTGAAGAAGAAAGACAGGAACTATCTGTTGTCTTGTATACCAATAAACCATCGTATACCGCTGTTTTGGATAGGAAACTGGGGTTAAAGACCCAGCGTGATCCATTTGATATCCTCGTAGAAGCCCGAAAACCGAGCCTGCCCATGTGGAGATCTAATATGTGGCTAGTCAGTGTCAATATAACAATGATTTCCGATCATCGGTAGATCAATAGATCGAGTTGATGACATGCTACTCGTTGACTTTGAATGTCATTTGATGAGGAGATAGCTCGACTAGAATCCAATGGGTTAAACGTAGGTTTCACAGTAGCACAAGCTCTGTATCAAAGGCATGGATAAGAAATTCCACGAAAAGATGTACGTAGAGGAAACATCGAGCTCCAAACAACAAATGGGTATAGAACATCCATCCTATCCGGACTTCTAATTCAACGAGATACAGGATACGATCCATACATATTTCAGTAGGAAGTAAAACAGTGAACCAACTCAGACGGGACAACATCCGTTGCATTCAACGCCCAAGGGGACTCCATAAAGTCCTTCAGCGTTCCAGTCTTTGCTTTCGTATCCAAAATTTCTGCGTCGTTTTCGGCTGCTTCGATATCACCCTGCCCCCGCCAACTTGCCCCTTCTAATTTTAAGAGTTTCTCCTGCAAGCTATGCAGACGACCTTGAATGTCCATCTGTCGGTCTGTGAGTGGTTTCTGCCCGAAACTTGTCGTCGAGGAACTGATGGACATAGTTCCCATGCTATGCCCGAGCGATGTACAGGCTGAAGTTCGAGATGGTGAGATATATACAGGAGGAGGGCTGTCTCCAGGATTTGTCCTTCCTATGTTTCGATGAGGAGGATATTTGGCGTAGAGATATTGTACGAAGGAACTCGCTGGTGTATCGGAATGGCGCACCAGTCGATCCTGGAACCTTCGTCGACGACGAGAGCGGAAAAGGATGGTGTAAACCGTGAGGAGAACAATGACGACAAGTGCCACCGAACCTAACACCGCACCAACGATTAGACCCTTATCGGAACCATGATGCGGATGACCCCTGTGAGCGATCAGAAGCTATACCCAATGCTAATTGAGACTGGAGGTTCCTCACTTGTTGTTATCATTGACTTCGAATACAGAACTTGAGGCAATCGGGGTAGGGGAACTGTGGTTCTTTCTGCATATTCAAGTTAGGATAACATCTTATGAACGGTCGCAACTAACGAATCGTTTCCGAAAGCCAAGATCTGGTACTTGCTGGCATTTGCGGTTAGGACGTCTGATTTGGAGAAAACAACTAGGCATACTCATTTTGAGCCGAAAGTGATATTGATCTTTGCGTCGGCCATGAAGTTGGGGACATTAACGACATTATTCGATGTTTTGTTGTGTATGGGGTGAAGTTTCTTGAGAAGTACATCGGGTGGATCCCCTTCTTCATGTATGAGGATCACAGTGACGTTCTGTCCCGGTACATGTTTTTCGTCTGGGAGTTGTATCTGAAGGGAAAAGGAGATCGAAGCTACTGAGAGAACAGATATCCTTCTGGAAATGAGTCAATCAATACCAATATCACGTATAGACTCACGCGTGAAAAGGGCCGAGAGACATTCCAACCTGTGGAAAGAAGAGGGAAACAACGACGTGTGAATTATGTGGACGGCCTACAACGGTTACAATCGTCGACTTGTAGTGGAAATGGTTCCATCAAGCGTGACGAAAATGTACAGGATATCTGTCAATTCATTTGTCGGAGTAACACTTTACCCCATCCCGTCAGTCAGTCAAGCAACAATCACATCACTCGATCAACCCATGTGAGACGATATCGACTAGTCTCTAGTATCAATATTAGATCTAAAACTCTGTGCTTGGTTGCATCGCAGATTCCTTACTAGATTAAGATGTATCTGAGTATCTGCGCTGGAGAGGAAATAAAGTAAGGTATCTGACACGTGTGATCATAAATGAGCTGTTGTTTTCGCGAGCACGACTGTAAGCGAACAGTAGCCTGAAATAACGTGTCGATGTAAGCCCAACCGGTCAAGCATCACTCCTTTGGGGCGCTTCTAAATGATGACATTATGACAAGTGCCGCATCTACTGCCACACCAGTGTTGCCATCCTTACGGAATCCACCGATGGAAAATCCTGGTGAATCAATTGGATACAGTCAACTCCCTCGTATCCTACAGCCCTCAAACAGCCCTCGTAACCCATAAATCCCATTTTTGGATCCACTGCCCCCGTTCGCAGGGAAAGTGATGTCATAACCCATAGCATCTTCCGAGAATTTCCTCTCTGGTACCCCGTACATTGGTCCACGTCAAATTTTGACCAAATATTGTCGATTTTCAGAAGCAGTGTCTTAGGGTTGTTCAGGGATATGTACCCCTGGAAGGTTAAAAATAGATACGTTTACGTTGCCGAAGGTATGCCGTTTAAGTGATATCATCAGAACCACTGGACCGGGACTCGGCAAATTGCCCAAACAGGTGTCTTGGCGATTTGACTTTTCCATGCGATTCATCGAAGCTTATTACAGGCAAAAAGACCTTGTGAAATTTTTATTTAGAAATTCAATTTACGCGTGACGGTCTTCTCAGCCCATACACTCTCGGCGCTGAGAGTCAACCGCTATGAGATACAAGGGAGTCGACTGTGTGATGTATCTTACTTCTTCCGACTGGTCTGAATATATATATATATACTGCAAAATTATCTTTGACATGGTGGGCTGTAGAACTTCGAACTTCAAGTTTTTGCGCTTAGAAGTTTGAGCTCAAATGAAAAGCCATATCACCATTCAAATAGTGTTAACCCAATACAGCGTGCTCAGTTCATCAAGATATCGACGTCTCAACTCTCGACACATTTACTGTAACTTCTTCTACGTATGCCGGAGGCGGATCTTGCTCATTATCTGGGCCCGGGATCCTTGTTGAAACTTGGTCGAGAATGAGCTGCTGTATCTGGGCCCGCAACCTCTGTATCTCTCGCGTCTCTCCACTGCTCATTACACGAGGTTGCAACGGTGAAACCGTGACTTCATGTGGCAGGGATTCCTCGGCGAGAATTTGAATACTTCCCTGTTGGACCATGTTTTCTGAGACTGAGGACTCCAGAGCATTGTCATCGAGGCCAACTGGTTTGGGGCAAGGATTCCACTTAGTTGTGATGTAGTTCAGAAGAGGACTTGGTCGTGTAAGGGAATTGTGTATCAGTCCTTCATCGACACTCCGACGACGAGAGCGGAAGAAGTAAACTGAGAGGAGAATGATGAAGGCAAAAGCGACCGAGCCTAACACCGTGCCGATGATGAGACTTTTATTGGAATCGTCATGAGAATAATCTCTGTGAGCGATCAGAAGCCACACCCAATGTCAATTGAGACTGAAGGTTCCTCACTTGTTGTTATCATGGACTTCGAATACAGAACTTGAGGCAATCAGGGTAGCGGCATTGTTTTTTATTCTGCATATTCAAGTTAGGATAACATCTTATGAACGGTCGCAACTGACGAATCTTTTCTGAAAGCCAAGATCTGGTACTTGCTGGCATTTGCGGTTAGGACATCTGGTTTGGAGAAAACAACTAGGCATACTCATTTTGATCGAAAGTGATATTGATCTTTGTGTCGGCCATGAAGTTGAGGACATTAACGACATTATTCGATGTTTTGTTGTGTATGGGGTGAAGTTTCTTGAGAAGTACATCGGGTGGATCCCCTTCTTCATGTATGAGGATCACAGTGATATTCTGTCTCGATATATGCTTCTCGTCTGGGAGAAGTATCAGAAGGGCAAAGGAGATCGAAGCTAGTGAGAGAACAAGTATCCTTCTGGAAATGAGTCAATCAATACCAATATAACGCACAGACTCACGCATGAAAAGGACCGATAGACATTGCAACCTGTGGAAAGAAGTGGGTAAGGAACGAGCTGTGAATTATGTGGACCTTTAACTGTTACAACTGTCAACTTGTAGGGGATCGGCCTCCATCAAGCGTGACGAAGACATACAGGATGGCGGTCCATTTTGAGACATACATTACTCCATCCCATTGTCTATCGGGCAACAATCACATCTCTCGATGAACCTAGATGAAATGATATTGACTGGCCTCTGGTATCAATATCAGATCCAAAAATCCAGTGGCTCGTAGTATCACAGGTTCCTTACCAGACAAATTTGGATTTGAATATGTGTTAGGTAGACGACTAGGCTCGTGACCAGCCATGCATCGCCACGTGGCTGTGCTTAACACTTTTGGCAAAGCAGTTGATCTAATCGGTAACGAATTTGGCAGGACCTGCCAAAGGTGAGTACTTGAGTCCGCACTTAGTTTTTTCGTCATCGTCATCCATGTTGAAAAAAATTGCCCAAATTGATATAACAAAAAGTGAATATTTTTCAATTTTAAGATGATTAAAAGTAACTTTTTTTTTTTTTTTGGGTACCATGAGAAAATTCTAAGTCGCTCGTGCCTGATGTCCAAATCTAGTCCGCATCTACATTGGGTTCCTCTGGCTCCTCTTCCTTGTCTGCTTCCTCCTCCTCATCAAATACAAATACATCATCTCCCCAGTCCATATCCAAGGAAACATCTGCTGCCATTTCTAGCATCAAGGTGGGTTCATCATCCAGTATAGCGCGCTCGAAATCACTGAGAGGCCGTGGGAAGAACAAAGGGCAGATTGAAGACCTTGATGCGATGAAGAAGGCATTTGAAGCTGCAGATGACCCTAGGATGGCCAGCCTCTTCAGTTTCTCAATGCCGAGAGGTTCACAGGTGTAGCAGGGATGAAATTGAGACTGCACAAACATTGACGTGGCAGCGATGTCATGGTGAGAGAAAGAGAAGCTCACGGGTACGCAATGGAAGCCCCATGAGGCATGGGTGACTTAGAATTTTCTCATGGTACCCAAAAAAAAAGTTGCTTTTAATCATCTTAAAATCGAAAAATATTCAGAATGGAGGACTGTAATTGAAACAGCAATGTCTGTGAATTTCAAAAGGTCATGCGTGATTCCTATAAGTTTTTTTTTTTTTTTTTTTTTTTTTTCAATTGATATCAACATTACAAGCTCCAGGGACTACAGCTCCGGACAATCAAAGTCGACAAATTTGATTGACCATTTACCTGGCTTTCGTCGACCAATCTGGACAATCAAAAATGTGTTAAATAGTGTATTTAGGCCTAGTATGTTCATTTGGCACAAGCCATTTTCCCTAAAAATCAAAATTAATTTTCGGACCCTGAAATTTTGGCCAAACCCTGAAAAAAATCTTACAAATCACGAAAAAATCACCAATCGACTCCTTTTCACAAGGGCTATCTGATGGTCAACAAATGAAAAAATTTCAATGAGCCATTCGGCTGCCATAATGTTGCCATGGCTCGGCCTGGAGTCACTGAGTTGTCGAGCAGAGTCAAAATTTGATTGAGCGGAGTCTGGCAAGCCCCAAATAATGGCTCAGTGAAGTCGGACAAGGCGATGACTCCATCCCATTTTATAAGAGGCATCTCTAGCTTGACCTAGTGTACCTGTCATTATTTAGGTATACAGGATGTTGAGCTGAAATACCTTGGAGCCAGACAACCACTTAGCATCCTGAGAGATCTTCACAAGTACTCATGGGTGACCTCACTGAAGAATTCCTGATATAATGTAATGTGAGAAGATAATATTTAAATAGCTATATTTTTGCTCTGTACATGCACTAATAGTTTTCAGATAATATGAAAATCACATACATCTACATTTATTAGGGCATCTGACACTAACTTTGCATACAAATTGTCAGTTATTGAAGTTTAAGGTCACCACTGTGTGTCGCAAAGGGTAATGATGATCATCGAGTCGGTTCTTAACCACATAAACATCTATATACAATAACGAGGTAAGGCCGGCAAGCGGCACAGCCTGCTACCTCTTGTTGGACATCTTCAGACCATTCTGCGGGATGCCGCTCACAACTATATTACCAGGACAAGAGCGCTCTCTCCCATCACCTTTGCAAAAAATGGATGGCATTAAAATGATTATGCCACGGCCCTTTGGCCTGGAAACTGAAGCATTAATTCCAATGGAGTCTGAGAACTTGTGGCAAATATACCACTATCAGGTAATTTGAACTGCGTGCAAAGTTGGAAGACAGCACAGGCTCATACCTATATACTTGGCATAGTTATGGTAAGGCTATTTTATCTTCTTTTAGCTCATTTCTCAACTTTTTCTGGTTCCCAGCAGTACACGCAGTGCCACTGTCAAGTCACCTTGTTTCAGCTTTGACTCCTCCTTCACTGTGAATTGACACACACCTTCGTTGACCTCATCCTATAAAAGGGCATTCACCCTCCTCCTCTCCCTTCATCCGTCATCACAATGATTGCCTCATGGCCCAGCACCGCAAACAAAAATGTTACTATTGCTGACCCAGAGTCGGCAATGACTGGCTGGTTTGGCCATAGTAAACCATCCAAGTCTATCGACATTGATGAGACAGACTCCTCAGAAGTCACTGCCATCCCACCCAAGCCAGAAGTCCCCCCAGTGTCATTCATGGAGCTTTTCAGGTATGTCCTTGTGTACTACCCTCGACTGCAGCTTCAAATTTTGCAGGTTCTCCACGAAATTTGAGCATCTTATCCATGGACTTGCTTTGATTGCAGCAGCAGTAGCTGGTGCAGCTCAGGTAAGCCTCAAAGATGCCCATATGCCCATCAACTGACAGCATTACCTCTTTCACAGCCATTAATGACACTGCTCTTTGGAAACCTCATGAACCAATTTGTCATATCCCAGGCTGTCGTCAACAAAGTGGATCAAGGAGATCAACAGGCTCTCAATGAGTTGCCTGCCGTTGCTGCAGCATTCCACCATGTAGCGTCCAAGGATGCGATCTATTTTGTTGTCATTGGTGTGTGCACTCAGCTATTAGCACCTACTCCTTCGTGTAACCCAGCTTTCAAGGTATTGGCATATTGGTGTGCACCTATTTTTAAATGTATGTATGGGTTTATACTGCTGAGGTCAACACAAAGCGTATCCATGAACGATACTTGCGAGCCGTTTTATGCCAGGACATTCCATTTTTTGACAATGTCAGGGCAGGAGAAGTTGCTACCCAGATTCAAACCGACACCTGTGAGATTTTACATGTTTACTTCCCTTTGTAGTTCGCTAAGCAGTGGCCAGACTTGGTGCAGCAGGGTATGTCGGAGAAGGTCCCCCTTGTCATGACCTTCTTGTCGTCTTTTGTTACTGGTTTTGTGTTGGCCTATATCCAGAGTTGGCATCTCGCCTTTGCTTTGATGTCTTTGCTGCCTTGCATTGGTATCATGGGAGCCCTGATGAACAAGTTCATATCGAAATTCATGCAGTATGTACAATAACATATACTCTTGTATACAGCACTAATATCCCACCATTCATTATGTGCACCACCATAACTTCTCCTGGCTAAACCTCATCATCCTGATCTCCCAAGTTACTAGTGTAAAACAAAGATTGACTTTAATGATGAACACCCAGCCAACAAAGACAGGTCCCAAACAGTTTTGAGACACTGTGAAATGTTATTCAGTGTCATATTGCTCTGCAAAATTTGCACAGAATGCCAAAAACGTGTTATGATAAGCCATGGGTTCGACTCGCAGGTAAAATGAATGGATGCTGACCTATAGTTGACAATCAGATGTCCATCAGTGGCAAACAACTAGACATTCCTGGTCAGTGATTGGAGCTTGACAGTGAAAGGTGGAGCAAAGTGTACCTTGAACAGATTGGAGACAGTGTCATCTGGCACTGGAGAGAATGCCAAGTTGATGTAGGTATGCTGTGGAGGGCAAATTCAGCCCCTCCGAGGTTGATCGAGCACAATTGTCCACATACCAGCAGCTCCCCTGCCTTCCACGACAACTCCTTCCTCAGAAACTGTATAACAGCCTGGAACCTGTTTGATGATATGATCTTGAAGAAATTCTGCTTCATGATTGGCGCATTCCCGACAGCCTTGAAGCGTGCAATCACTGTTTTTCACTGGGGGGGACTGCTGGTTAACCCCTCCAGCCTTTTGGTCAGCCAAAATAAAGAGTTGTTGACCCTTCTTGAGAATAGAACAATGAAATTTATGTGGATATACATTTCCCGAGAGCAAGATGAGGTGCGACCACTGGTGTCCAGTACCGAGGATGACCTCAACTCATTTTTGTGGACTATACAGTTCAATGACGCTGTGCTGGTAAGGTCACATCAGGCCTAGTCAGCATGTTATTGATGATTCTTTCAAGGACCTGGATGTAGATGCCACGAAAAGACAGGAGGAGACGCCTGGACATTCATGATCTCTGGTCATTTTTGAAGGACATGATGAACAAGATGATCCTGGAGGACCGAAGAAGCGACTCAAGTTATCAGAACATGCGGTGGATCTGGAGTCAAGTAATGTATACATGCCACCTGCTGTAGATTAGCTATCGGCATAGTAATAACCAGGAAAAGGCCGGTAGAGGTCAGTCACTGGGTAGAACTGATCTGGGCAATGTCAAATAAATAAGATACCACAGGCTGAGGGCAATTTAGATTGAGGGCAGGTGCTACGATAGCATCGCCATCAAGTTAAAGAAGCCAAATAAAGCTGAGGATGTCATTAGAAATTCAAATAGAGGATGAGGGCATGTTGGATGGTCGATACCAGAACATGATGGTCGGAGGGAAAAGAAGAAGGGAGTTCATCTCCGTTTTGAGCATAGCGTTCGATCAGAGATGAAGAAATGTGACGCGGGTCACTGAATATTGCGGTATTTGCTGCAGCACCGTCGGCTCTTGTTTATGGCCCAGTGATATGACTGGAATGTATCCACCCGTAGATTTTGTGATTTGTATAATATATGCATATCTGATCTATACTGTACTTGACTATTAAAGAGCTAGGATTGAGCCTCCGGATTGCTAGCTAAAGCTACTGTCTGGCAACAGTGAATATATTAAGTGAGATCGGGACTTAGGAATGATATCGCAACGAGTCTGACCTACCTGCCTAATATAGACCACTAACAGGCAAATAAATGCTGTAATAGTTCCTGTTGCCAGCTAGCAAATAAACCAGGAGTATGGATATACGAGTACACTGTGAATGGTTATGATAGCAGGCAAAGTTGGTGTTCCATATAGAATATCCGACCCCATCGGTAGGGACATGGAAAATACAATCGAGTCTGGACAAGATTGCTAGGGTCGCCTCACTGATGTGAATATACTATCTGCCGATCAATTGTCTCGGAGTATTCTATTCGATCGTGTTGCATCAGAATAGTTCTAGTTGGGCACAGCTTATAGTGGTCACCTAATTGTGAATCCGTGTGAAACCCGGTGACATATGGGTAACCACGTTGTTCTGACAACGCAGCAGTAGGAATTCCGGCTGTGAGACAACTAAGTTAATATATTTGGTCTGGAATCTGGGAACAAACGTAGCTAGAACAGGTTGCATAGCAAGGAGATATAATATGCTGATTTAGGCTTAACCGGTAGTAGTTTACATTATGTAGTATGACTAAATAGCCGAGGCAGCATGGACAGTCAGTAGTATATAAGTACTATACCTACAAATAAACGGGAGGCTTCGCCACCCCAGAGTTTTAGCCATATAGCACAGTAGCTAAGGTTGAATCGCACGGAAGTAATACGAGCCTCAGACGAATAGCATATAGCTAAGTCCACCAACAAATAGAAAGCACATAACTTGATTTAAATAATCCCGTGAGTCACAGAGACCGCTATATATTCGCAAAGAAATCAGAAGTGAAGAGGCATAGAAGCCAATATAAACCAGTGAGCTAGGGATAGCGGCCAGTGCGCCCATATATCAGTCAGTGAACTGGAAAACAAGGCAAGAGCCAATTTAGCTTCGAGAATTTGGAGTCGACTCAGTACTCTGAGAGCGAAGTCAATTTTAAAAACGAATATATTTGATTCTACTATATCACTATACAATCCATCCCTCATATTCTTGCTTTGTTGAAGTCCAACTTGGCAGATTTATCCCTTTTGTTTCGTCCAGAAGGTTGAACATACAAAAACTTATACTATTCAGTTTGCAGGGGCCTTCTATCGGTCTTGAAACACCCGAACTTACATATATTGGTGATTGTGAAGTGCAAAGATTGCTTGAGTTAAGTATATACAAGTTACACTTCGTATATATTTCGATTCTAGTTATCGTCATATGGTTACTGAGCACATCACCGGTGATGAACCTAGAGACTCCTGCAGGCAGAAAACACAACACCTAAACAGCAAGTATAATCAATCACAGAATCTGAAGGCAGGTTCTTAGTGAGTCTAGTTGGGCACCTCCGTGCAGTGACTATAGGTCCTAAATTTGTAGCTTATTCAAGGCTACTTGGTGTTATGTCTCGAGCTACTGGCTCTGTATAAGACAAGGTCAGTTCGCGAAACAGTTATTAAAAACTATCTAGTTCACATAGGTGTTATTGCAGCCTAGTATGCGGTGCAGTCTACTGTTGCGCTCGTCTTTGAGTGCAATGTCTAGAGGTGTGAGGATGCCAACAAAGGTGAACAACTGCCTTCTTGGTTTATAGAGTAAAGCAAGGGATGGTGGGGTCACAACTTAGTTAAGTGCATTCGTAGTCACTGACTTGTTGGTGTATATGTCCTTAGTGCAAACACTAAGAGTTCTGTAGTCTTTGGTATGGGGGAGTAGTATCCCAAGCATATTCTGTGTTTCTGGCTAATACACTTGAGTTTTTATACTAATTTTCTCTAACAGTTCATGTAATCTAAAGGTGTCATTCTTTGTAACTGCAGTAATAGATTAGTGAGCTTCGCGAAGGGTTTGTAACACTATTATCGTTGCTATAACATCTCTTACTGAGCTTTATAACATATAATTGTGTATGCCAGTTTACAACATATTGCGGCATCCTTAGCTAACTGATGGATACTAGTTGTGCAGTGCTAGTCTGGGTGATTCGTGAACTTCATTTCTTATTTAACTTTGCGACCATATGTTTGTGTTACGAGTCCCGTAGCCAGGCACAGCCTGTGCGCTTATGCGCAGTCGGTGATCGTATGGGCAGCATCACATGACTAATATTGCATCATGCTGCCTTTGTTTAGGTGATGTCATGAATCAAATGACTAGTTTGGTGTCGGTCCCATGGTAACCGGTATTGCTGTGTACTTTGTGCCGTATTGATGATTTATGGTTCATGAACCATTATTGAATATGTGCTTCATGACCTAAATCACTATTTGGTGGGGATTTGACTTGTAACAGACTTGCAAGGATTGGTTAATTGAACATCCTTGCAAGTAAGAATTTCATTAAATTGTTTTGTGTGCCCACGATTTCTGAGTGCACAGAGCCACGGGGCTCATCACTGGGAACCAAGTTTAGAGTCTCCATCAAGCCTCCATCAACCTCAATTATATTCTTAGCCATTTGACCCCCCCAGAGCCTCTGGCTGGGTACTCGTGATCATTGCATGGCAATGCATTGTGGCTGTAAACACTTCCAGCTCAACACCTTATCTTTCATGCTCTCCTTCTTCCATGGCGGTGCTGATTCAAGTTACTCAGAATTACACTAGTAACATGACTCGAGAACAGACGGGCTCAGACACTTGGCCTGTTGTGGGGTTTCCTTTGTCTAGTCTAACCGAGTTAACATCACGTATAATCAGATTTCTAGACAGATTCGTATACTTCCAATGCAGCCTGCCTCATTGACTGCTTCTAATAATAGCAATTCTCGCTCTGTAAGCACCTACCCTGAAATTTCATGGAGTCTTATCATGTCCACGATCAGAGCTCTCCATATCTGCTCAATACTTTGAGCCAGTCTGACGAATCTGATCCACTGTCTATCTACATTGAAGCATTGAAGAAACTCATAGAGGTGCATGCTTTCAACTGATGTTTCATATCCCAAATCTGATCACATATTGCAGGACCATCATGATCATTTACCCAGAACACAAAAGCTTCTGAAAGCTATGGACAAGGTTGTCGACTGCCTCGACAGGTGACAATTTCCCAGTATTGGCCCTGAAGTCACACTGCATAAGTACATCTATTCTGGTCTCTTTTCTCATATCCTTTCTCAAACTGGGTTAGGACATTGAAAGAGAATGTCAAATCCATAAGATCTTTCAAGTGGTACGAACACCCTAAGAAGATGGCGAAACGTGAAATGATAGATAAAATCTGACGGGCCATCTGGGACTATGTGGTGAACACTCTATACTGAATTCCCTCTTGTAGGTGGAACTTATACCTCGTTTGTACCAGGAGGTGGCAGGGGCTTGTTCAATCTATGGTGGCCTTATAAACCCAGGTGCGAGGACCACTTTACGATCACCAAATACCAGTGCAATGAGTGTCAGTATAACCACTTTTGACATGTACATTGATCTCCTTGGGGGGCAGTCTGACTCTAGCGACAAACAAAGCACTGAGTCAGACGCAGAGGATAATTTCAATGACTTCTTCTGGGTAAATGACATATGCGACTTCCTCCGGTCAGACAGCCCTCTGAGGAGTATCGTCCATATTTTGCCTGATGATCCTAACAAAGTTATTGACTTTCTGCAACTGGTACGTTAAGACAGCTCATCTCATTAGGGCTACTGTTACCATTCCTATCACACTCTAGGAATGCGATAAGAATTGGGAAGATAATCTTTACCACTCATGGTGTAGCAAGTGCCTATCTCATATGACGAGGTACCATGGCATTCTACCTAGCTCGTTCTCATGTCAGCATGCGAGGCATATGGGGAGGGGTGAGTGATGAGGAGCAGGGAGGTGATAGGGGTGAACATACGGGGAGGGTGGCTGTGGTCCTGGGCATCCAGATTGGGACATGTGCATGACACTCCCAGGCTGTGCTTCAGACATGACTGCACACTAGGTGGCAGGACTAAATGCAGTCAATCAGTGGCATGCTGCAGGTGTCAGGACCTTGAGTGCAGGCTGAAAGTGGCTATTTTGTGGACTTTGGCCTGCTCATCCACCTACAAGACTCTTGTGTGTGTGGTTCAGAGCCAAGTCGCCATTCTTGAATATACAAGGACCCCACCATCAACCCCTGTGTCCTCAAAAATCAAGCTGATTTCTGCCAAAATTCCTCCAACAGCACAGAAATCCAACTCCACATCACAGGAACACTTACAGATGTCACATCCTTTCTAAAACCAAGAGCACGTCAGCCGAGTTCCAAGCAGATACTTACAGTGTTTCCATGACTATATTGCACTTTGCAGAGGAAATCAATGGTGCCAGTTAGCCCGACTTTCAGACCTGTAAAATGGAAGGAGCTGCATCTTCTTTCACCATGGTCTTGCTGCCGCCGCAAGTTTCAACCTCTACATTCTTCAAGCTGAAATCACCTCAAATTTGATCTTCCAAATTGCAAAAATAGACTCACCATGATTGTCGACACTCCTTGTCAAAATCTAGATTGCGGTTAGAAAGTTGACATACAGTGAACTTACGTATCAAGTGTCCATGAGACTGGCTTTGAAATGTTTCAGCTCTAGAAAGCTTCATGCTTGTTCTAGGTAAGAATTCAAGGTAAGAATGAATAGTACTAATGGACATTTCACCTTGCTCACCGGATGAAGATCTATATACTCAAGCCCTTGTGGCATCCGTCTGAATACACATCGCACAGCCATTTGCACACCAGACTCGACGAACTAGAATACAAGTCAGAACGAACATCACAACAGAAGACATACAGAAAAATATCTTGCGGCTCTGCAAGCTTTCCGTCCCAGAAAATTCAATGCTTGTTCTAGGTAAGAAATTTAGTAAACATTGGATATCCTGATGACGGACTTACCTTGCTTGCCGGATGGCGTTTCATAGACTCAAAGCATGACGGCTCTGGTGTATATGTCACATCCATCTACGTCCTCTATAAGGATATGACCCTAATGAATACGGATGTCAGAAAGAATGGAAAAGGGTGCAAATAACAGACTTACCGAAACACACCTTGCGAGTGTGGGATTTGCCTCGCAAGATTTGCATTCTGGATAAGAAGATGGATGATAAGTGTTAGTAGATAAACTAACCTTGCTCACCGGATGGCAATCCATATACTCAAAGCTTAACGACATTGCCAGGACGCTCGAGTTTTGAATAGGACATGGAAACCATGACAGTATGCTCCTACTGTGCCATGGCTTGCCAGACGGCGATATGTGGTCTTGAGGCTTGCTAGTAGCAGTGACTAACAATAGACATCATTGAGAGTTCCAACTTCAACGATGAGAGATGGAAACTTACCAGACTTCTTCCGAGGAGCATGCATATTGAAATATACACTTGAAGTTGACAGCAACATGACTGCAGTTATTGTTTTGCCTAGAAGAGAAGCTGATTTTTTAGTGTAGGTGGTTGAATTTGGACCAATTGCCTCTGACCAATCCGAACCAGACTCTGGTATTGCTTGAAGCTGGAGACATGCTTTTCCCGTGCAACCATTGCTCATGGTGAGAATTCATAATAGATAGAAGCCACAAATTGACAGAAGCCGAACAAATGTCCCTAACATGGCAATACCAGCAAAATTGATTGTCACAGACAATAAGACACCCACGATGACAAGTCGTGCACTGAAAACAAGCATCTAAGGACTCTGCAAGGAAATGAAGACAGAAAGTACTCACTAAGTAGAACGCACCATGATAGTAAAAGACCTGAGTGAGCGAACAGTGCAACATAAAGAAAATATATCAAGTAGGAACACATCACTTGTGATGCCAAAGAAAATCATTGGAGTACAAGGTAATTTATGACAATGCCCTACATAAGAAATGACCACTTCCGCCAAAAAAAAAAAAAAACTGTATGACCATACACAACCCACTAAGACATAAAACCGAAGACATCAAATATGATGGCACAGAAATCCTCAAAATCGGTGACAATGATGTGACATACAATGACAAAATGTCGAACTAAAACCATAACATATGCAAATATGGACGAGGTGGATAATCCGCATGACTAGGTGGAAATATGAGATGTCATGGAAGAAAGCGGCAAATGGAGAACGTGACGGAGCGGAGTCATGGAAAACCAAACTAGGCAGGGAAATGTATCACCTTTTGAATGGATAAAGACTTAATCCCATGCCTCACAATATCAAAAATAGGAGGGACGTGATTGAATTAGATGAAAGTGGATCTACTGCCAAAGTTGCTGTCAATAGCGCACTATAAACCTACTACCAAGGTAGCAGGAATTCATTTTTTTTGCCGAAAATTTTGGCGAAACCTTTTTTGTTGTGGGAAAAACTTTAGAGGTTGCTTTTTAGACGTTTTTGAGCCTTCTGATTCTGATTCTGAAGTCAGATTTATGTTTAAAAAAATACACATTCGGCAAGAATCAAGTTTGTCGACTTTGATTGTCCAGAGCTGTAGATCCAATGCTGCGCCAGCATTGCCGATGAATTATTGTATCTTATTGATTGTTGGTAACCCTAACGTATCAATTCGAGAATTAAGTCCATACTGGAAGAAGAGCTACTGGGCCATGAACTGAATTCTTGCCGGGGCCACTTCTGATGGGGTTCAGAGTTTTGACAACCAAACTTTGGTGGAACTCATCAAGATACATCAAATTTCATGGCTTTAAAAGTGCATCGTCCATATCATTCATGCGATTCAAACACTCTAATCATGCTAGCTTCATATAAGCACCTAAAAAGCCACAGTCATAGTGAGATTATCTAAACTGAAGCTATTCAAAGTAGTGAGGTTCAGATTGGATATATTGTTCTAAATGTTTAGCTTCCAGGACTCTGCGAGGTTATGCCCGACCTATAAACGGTTGAGGTCCGACATCATCTCGTACCTCGCAACAGTCGAGGAAGATCTCAACTGGAAGGTGTAGTGCAATGCACAGAATGAGGAGTCACAGAAGAGAATATGATAGACATCATAACTTCACTGAGTTTGAACCAAATTTCACGGAAGCAGACAGCGCACACTTACACCGTAAAACTTTGGTATGAGATTGGAACTCACCATGTGGGAGCCAGTAGCATTCAAATATGAGAACACCTGACAGAGGTAATTTGTGAATAGACTTTGTGCTGGTAATGCTGTATGACGATACCTCCCCTGATGTCTAAGTATGGTTGTTATGCCCCACCAGAGGAATCTATCTCCTTGCCAAAGGGGATAACTGCAGAAAGGATATAAGACTCAAAAGGGAGGCCTGATAGATGCCAAAATCTTTTTTTTTTTGAAAATGGCCTGCCACAAAGCCTTCGGGCATCAAGTTCTTTGCATTTACAACTATGGTGCCATACATATAATTTTATCATTGTGCTCATCATTGACTAGATACAGTTTGGTCAAGTGATGAAGTTGCCCTTTCAATTTCACCTCTCGGAACATTTTCTGTAACATCTTCTACATATGCCGGAGGTGGATCCTGCTCATTAACTGGGGACCTTTTTGATTCTCTATCGAGAATGAGCTGCTGTATCTGGGACCGCAACCTTCGTATCTCTCTAGCTGATCCATTGCTCATCGTATGAGGTTGCAACGGTGGAACCATGCTTTCATGCAGCATGGATTCCTCAGAGATAGCATGAATACTTCCATGTTGAACCATGATGTCTGAGACTGAAGACTCCGGAGTGTTGTCATGAAGGCGAACTGGTTTCGTGCGAGGATTCCACCTGTTTGTGACATAGTTTAGAGAAGGACTAGGTCACGTGAGGGAATTGCGTATCCATCCTTCATGGTCACTCTGACATCGACGAGAGCAGAAGAAGATCAGGTAAACTGCGAGGAGAATGATGGTAGTGAAAGCCGTCGAGCCTAACACCACGCCGATGATTAGGCCTTTATTGGAGCCACCTCCCCTGTAAGCTATCAGAACCTGAATCCAACAACAAAAAGATGCAAGGGTCCTGACTTTTGGCCTTGGTGTGATAACTGGTAATGATCATCCTGTACTTCGAAATCAGGACTCTCTGCAATAGCATGATTCGAAGTTGGGTTCATTCTGAGCATTAGGTCAGAGAAGAGTTCCTGTAAAAACCTGCAAATAAAGATGCATACTCGTAAGCTAAGATGTTGTGTTTTCTGAGACTTCTGGTTAGGACATCCAGGTTCTGGAGCAAGATAACTATACCTACCCGCTCAGACTAAATATGAGATTAAACTCTTGGTCAGCAGTAAAGTTGGTGACATGAAGAATAATATCGTTTGTACAGTTATTTTGAGCAATTCTCTGGAGAAATATATCTGTGGGATCCCCGTCTTCATGTATGAGGATCACTGTGGTATTCTCTCCCAATAAGTGCTTTTCGTCTGGGATTTGTATCTGAAGGGCAACAGAGATGGGAGCCAGTGAGAATAAAATTATCCTGCCGGAAATGAGCCCATTATCACCAACATTATGTGTAAACTCACTCATGAAAAAGTCTGATAGACATTCCAGCCTGTGGAATAATGACAAGAATGAGTTATAAATTATGTGGACACAAACATCTCTTTGTAGGGGACCAGTTTTCATCCAAAGTGCTGAAGAAGACCAGTATCGAAGGAATTTCGGCTAATTCGTTGTTCCGAGAAGAACCTTTTATCATCCTTGTCATTTGTTGAGTGACACTGTCATCTCTCCATGGACATGTTGAGGTGCTATCTCTTACGTCGGTATTATACTGAATACAAGACTGACCTGCTCAACTTTTTGTGATCGGTGCCTTAGAACCCCTGGTACCCCTCTATGACTTTATATGTCAGTGTCTGATTAGCTAATATTTTCATTTGATTAACATGGTTATATATTAATATTTTCTCTTTTGAAATAAATTTATCAAACACTTTAAAACACATATTCATAAACTTAGGCATTGCAAAATATATATATTAAAGACTTAATTAGCCATATTTGCTGATGAATGGGTGAGTAGCAACCCTTATCATTCAACACTCATCATCGTGCAGACATGGCAGTGGCTGTGGGTTCTGCTGCTCACTTGTCGTCCTCTACTGCTTTTACAGCTTGTAGCTGTCCCCAAAGAATCAACCAGCAGTCAAGGCCAGTGCGACACTTTCCGATTCCCAATCTGAGAGCATTCCCGCTAACATCTGTTAGGTGGGAGGTCATTAACAGCAAGGACATACTTATTAATTCCTACCATCAGACACAAGAGTTTCCTCAATGAACCATCCTGGTCTTGACATCAACATCTTTGATGAATGGCAATGACATCCATATATATCAATTTAAGGGAGTGTAAATTCAATATCTCATGTGCCAGTTGTAGTTGGCCTTTCAGGCCAAGATTAGTCGAATGATGTCGACTATTCTTTGGGCCTGCAAGGCTACCTACAACTTTTGTATGGGGTAAATCTATACTCCCCAAAGGAGCTCTTTAGAGGTCATGGATTATATGAACTAGTGCAATCATGGAAGGTTTGAATTCCCTTGGAATTATTTATGACATGAAACACCAACTAATACTACCTCCAGATCACTGAGTGGGACCAACATGATATCATCATCCTGGGGGAAGCCCTGTTATGCAAGAGCAGGAGCAATGATGAAAAAGTTGTCATTGTGTGGAAGTGTGTTATACAAAAAGTGTTTATAGTATGTATATTAAGGCGATCAAGATGGGGAAGGGTGCAATGTGGGAAAAGGGAGTTTGGGGGGAAATGTAAATATAGTGGACTGAGATTTCATGAAGAAATTTTGGATGTCAAGCATAGAATGAATTGATACGTTCCCCATGAACATGTTACTTAATTTTAGCGTTTCTTTTGGGTCGAAATCATTGGGGGCCTGGGTTGTATTAATGTCGATGGTAATTGCTGACAAAGCATCCTATCGAGCTCAATGGCTGTGCTGACAAAGCATTTGATCGAGCTCGATGGCAAAGTGCTGACAAATCATTCTATCGAGCTCGATGAGATTGCTCAGTAAAGATTTTCAAGGTTCTTGTTTCTAAGTTCACTGATAGGCACACAATGGAACTGGGATTGGTTATATGATTGTCAAGGATATTTAACCACTAGGTACTGAACTATATGGGGTCTCGTATTGGTAATTTAAGATAAGGAATGGAATAACGGTAGTCCCATAGACAGTAGTAAAGGTATGATAGTAAGGAAACAAATGTAGAAGGATTAACAACAGATAAGGAAGGTGGTCTAGATAAGTGACACATATGGTTCTGCATTCTAGAAAGTACAAGAGATAGACAATATGGAACGGACCATTACACGTTGTCGAAGTTCAGGCAGCTCTTCTTCCACACACTCATGCATTATCGGTATTTACCGGCTCCTCATGGAACAAGATGTGCGGTTAGTCACGCTAACCTTCAACACTATGAGGGTCCCATATGCAAAGGGGTAAGCAACTTTTGACACAGCATCCTTATTTGTGGTCACAAGGATTTATTTTTATTGCTTGAATATCACGATTGTTGAAAAAAAAAAATATTATCACATTTAGATCTATGTACATAAAAATACATAGTAAATTGGTTCCTTTTCAAATAAACTAGAATGTATTTTTACTTGCCTTATATGTAGCACAGAATGTCTCTGGGGTCATACTACTTTATATAGTAAAAACAAATATGTGCAAATCCCGGGTATCGATATAACCGGAGCAGGTCAGTCTTGTATTCGGTAGTATTACATCCTATTTATACTGTAGTCGGTATAGGCATCACGGATTGTTAAACGTCTCCTACTGGTGAGAGAGAGAGAGAAGTCGCGGCACTGGGCTGTATGGATCAACCAATCAAAGAAAGGTCAGACTGACGCGAAGAAAGCATGGCTCCTTTGGGCACTTCCGATGTAGACGGTCAAGATCAGCATCGCCATGAACCGGAGTCAGTCTCACAGTACATCGTTGCCCGTTGATTAGCGCTGTTACATGTATGTTACTTATGAATTGGCCAAGCCTCAGCGAATCAATCAAAATGGGTATGTATAAGGGTAAGATTAATGAAAGACGCGCCAACAGTCCAATACAGGTGCTTATCCTCAAATAGGCCCTGCTGGAAACAACAAAAACAGCCCTAGAAGCACACAGAAGGGAAACGACGGCAGCGAGGTTCTTGCAATGGTAGAAGAGTCGTCTCTGATGGAACTAAGCGTTTCTCACTGCGAATATTTGATAGGGCTCACGATGATACATTGGATGATGCCGGAGACGCAAGTGGCACCGCATTGATTGTTTGCCTGTTGAGCAGATATATGATCGATTATGTTTCAGACATTGCAGGACGTACGTCGAACCCGATCTTCCTGACGAGCTGTTGCCGCTATGATTGCTATCATCTTCGTTACCGTGACTATTGCCATGACCATTATGCTGTTTTCCATCTGGCGACTGGGGTACTTGTACTTGTACCTTCTGACTCTTCGAGAGGAAGTACGCGGCACTAGAAAAGTTAAGATTTTTCGGGCTGAACCGCTCATAAGGGAAACTTGTGTCGCTATTGCAACGAATCGGGACTCACTCGGAAATATTGCAAGCAAGGACTCGAAAGGTTCTAGAATTTGAGGGATGAGAACTCAGCTTCAGCTGGAGAGAGGGGCGATACTTACCCGGTGTTATGAAACGTAATATTAACAGCCGTATTGGCTGTGAAACCAGTAATAGTAGTCACATTTCTGGAAACTTGTAGGGAATCGTCGATATTTAACTTCGTCAGAAAGAAGGACGGTGGGTCGCCCGGTAAAAATGTCAAATTGACAGTGACATTCTGATTCTGGAGAGCGTGGTCTGGGGCTGAGATGTTGAGCGCAGAGATGCAAAGAGTCCGAAGAGCAAAAGAAAGACTTGAGAATCACGTCGTTAATACTAATAGATACTAGTCTGCGAAGCATACGTACAAGAGAAGTAGGGAGTGCATTGCCGCCAGCGGTGAGGAAAAACGAATGAACAAAGCTCGGAAACGTTGGGGGTGTAGAAGAGTGTTTCGAGACTCCACTTTGACCATCACGATACGGGGGTGGACGACTTTCTTGGCAGGAACTCTTCCTCGCCACCACCACCTTGAAAGTGATCGCATCGGGCCCGCTGCGTACTGTAGTAGTCTACATTATACGGGCGACGGAAAGTGCGGAAGAACCTCACATCATGTATCTTGGCATCGACTAAACCCCGCTAACGAAGCACGAGCGATCATGTCAAAGCTAAGAAGACGTAGAAAGGGTTCTAACTGAGATTATGATAGGTTGTGAGTCGCTGTTGCTAGGATGCATGATGCAAGAATAAATCATATCAGACACACATTTATAAGGCGCTGTATGATAAGCGCTTAACTGTCATCAGGCCCTCACGTCTACATCATGGGTATTGTTAGAATCATCCATGTCTTTGGCGACCCCGAGTGCAGGGATGTTTATTGATGGAGAGAAAGCATCGAGAAGATCTCATTAAACCACCGCCCTGGTATTTTTCAAGAATAAGGTGACGCCAGAAAGACGAACACATGAGGGCTCGGTTGGAAGGTTTTCATTCCTAACCCGATAGATACGTCGAACGAACATGACTCTTGCTGAAACATTAATAATCTCCGGTGGTCTTTCTATAGAAAGATTTTCTGCTATTCGTCGGTTAAACACAATGTGGTGGGTCGAATAAGAGGCAGACAGTACCCACGTGGTAAATGTCGCCCAGTACTTTTTAGCCGGCACGCACCGATAGCCACGGTCCGGACTCCATACCGATCTTCCCGGAATTACGGTATTCCTTCATTAACAGCGACGAACGGGTACAAAGTGCGAGAGCGAGTACCTGCCATACACGACGTAGTGAGTATTTTGCATTTATAAATATAATCGAGGCTTCCTGTTTATTTCAATATGGCATAAGGCACTATTCATTTCGGAGTGTCGTTCATCTTGGAATCTAAGGTCAATTTGGATAATTATGTCTACTAAATTGGCCGCCGCTTATATTTCTACGCCTTGCACTAATCCCTCACTTCAAGCAGGTTTGGTCGTATATTAAATGCTCTATTGTGACGCGCAACGCCCTGCGCGTAGGAAGATTGCAAGATAGCTCATAGACATTTTCCCTTACTTCCGTATCCAATGCAACACGAGATCAAGGCTGGAACTATAGTCCACGGCGAGTTAGCATATTTCCCCAGCTAAATGCGGAAGCAGAGATGGCATGCACTTATCTGCTCATCTGCTCCAGCGAATCTTCAAACATGATTCTAATTTTATCATCCGTATTGAACAAGGCACGGAAAAGAGTCTATGTCATGGCAGATAATTCCCCCGACTCGACGATCTTCCAGATGATGCCTATAGCTGTGTTCGATGTGGTAGTATGAGTTGCCGGGCTCGTAGACTCAACGTCTCGGGCCGGCCGACTCGTACTTCCTTTTTTGGTTTGCTACGTGTTTCTCTTTCTTTCTACTATCATCTTTCGTTCTTTGCTTCATTACATTGTTACGTGCTTATATTCTCCTTCGACACGAACCCTTCTAGAGAAACGACCTACAAGAGTACACCATACAACTTCTCCCCTCAAGCTACAAGACTCAATATCAAGATACAGATGTTGAGGTACTACACCTCGCTTCTAGACAAGCTATTTCAACGTGTGGCAGTAGGATAACAAGGGACAAGGGTCGTATGAATGCACAAGTGATATACTGGTTTGTTACTATCATCTAAATTCGGTTTCTTACTCTTTTCTTTTCATTTCACCATCATTCCCCTCCCTACCCCATCCGAAGCGAAGACCAATGTCAAAAGCGGACAACACCAGCTCGGAGCACGCTAGGGATCGAGATACAATGGCTTGGGCCACCGTTTGTATGCTGAACGGGGCAGCAGCTCTCCCAATGTCATATTGCGCGTATCCCGGTTGGTTTAGTCTTGCTGGCGGCAGGGGTAATTGAGCTAAGGTATTCTACTTCATGTGATGTTTTTCTTCTAGATATATATATATATACAAACATACTATTGTCCATGGGCTCTGGCGATGCAAGAGAACGTGTGCGGCTACCCCTCTTCTCTTATCAGTACCTGCATCCGAAAATTGGAATAATCTTGACTTCCCCTTTTACCACGAGCATTGAGCCATTGAGCGAGCCTACGAGCCTTTAAGATTGAGCCCAGTAAGTGGTCCTTTTAGCCTCTTATATTGATTTACATCTAGATACATTTCGAATACCCGAAAACCTCAAAACATATCGACACCCAGCCGATCAGCAAGTAACTCATGGCCTCGCACATTTGTCTACGTCTGCTACGATGTATACTGCGACATCGACGTTAGGCTAGGTTCCTAGGCTTCGACTACCACCACCAGATACGAATTACGATCATGGTTGTAACGGAGACCGGCGTAGCCAGAGACATCGAATGCGAAGCCTGAAGTAACTGGATGTAAAGTCATGAAGCAGAAGTAACCCTTTGTCGGCGCCTTATATTCTTACCCATCCGCGAGGGCATTTTCCCATTTGTACAACTTATTCGACTTTCACTCCAGGATCAAGGACATACCATGATACAGAGGCTACGAAGAAATGATGCTCCTGTGTCAGTGGACGCCAGAATATCGACATCCATGAACTCGTTGTGGTGGATGTGGAAGAATGAGTACCGGGAGCCTATCTGCCGACGAGAGGGAGATAACCAGTGATGGACACGCTTAGAAGAGCGGCCCGTATCCCGACAGTCACGTGAATGCTCGGGCAGCCTTTCCGCTTGTTCTGAGCTCTCCTTGCACTAACCTACCGGTTTAACCCCGCGATACGGTTCCAGCCTCAGACATCAATGGGCCTACGCACTCCTATTCCGGGAACTTTTCCGTACGGGGAAATCTTCAAATTCTTGCCGAAGAGCAGCAATCACGCGATTCGCGCCCAAGAACTCCACTTTTGCTATCACATGTAGAGAAGAATGAAACTGAAGAGGAGATCAAAAGATCGCGAACCAAGATACAGGATAGTCGTCATCAAAGCGCCATTATAGGATCAATATAGCGAGGCAGAGCCGTCCCGGGTATCGTTGTCGGTTCTTAGATGGTTGTACCTGTGGTCAACGCGATAGGTGAGCGCTTAAACATCGGGCTCAATGAATACGCGATTAACCGGGTTCTTCTGATCAATCCTGGCCAATAGTGTCGGCTCTTCAATTTGTTGACCAACACCATACTAATACACCCGCCGCAAATTTCTCCTCGTCCCCACCTTTCCAAGATGGACAGCTTGACGACATAGCGGCATTTCCATGGCCCGTAACTTGCTTTCGGAGCGATGCTCCACCAATCTATAACATCTTGGACTAGAACGTGGGGCAAGTGAGCTGTGAGATATGTACAGCGACACCCTAAGCTGCCATATCTTCTCAATCTAATTAACGCCTAGGTATCGTTAGGAATATTGAAGACTGCCAGGTGAAGAAGGTAGCTTTCTCCGTTTCTTGATGGGCGCTGGAGACGTATATTTCTAACCCTTGTGAAGGTGAATATATATCCACTAATTCGCGTCGCAGAATCTGCATGCCTTTACGGATCACTCAGTTGCTGTAATACGAAGTCCTACATCGTCAACCGTATGGTTTCGAGATCGACGTTATTATCTCACTCTGCAGCTGCTACAATCTCAACAGACTTCTTCGATCTGTGGAAAGACATTCCAGCATAACCGGCCGTTATTCAAAATTAGACTCTTGTCGGCACCAAACATAGAGAACAACAGCTTCCTTCTGCTCGCTATTCTCACGCAGTGCGTCCAGGGCGCTTCCTCGGCTGATGCACTTTCAGTGGCAGAAACTTTGCCACGATACCTTTGTTCGCGGAAACAGGCTACATACTGATTGTTATGTCCTACTAGTCTCGTCCCGCTGCGAATTATCGTTCATATGTTTTCGTTTCGGCCAGCTTGTAATACTTCACGAAGTGTTTCTAATTGAAGGTCTCCTCAATATCCCTGGCACGGGATGTCTTCTTCCGTCTTTTGATGCAAGTGCTATTGCGAAACTTGTGCTTAATCTGGAAGACCCTTCGATTGCATGATGCCATCCGAACCACCGTTGAATCTGATTTCCTTGAAGGCTGATCGGCAATGTGTACTACTATTCATCGTATCATACACACGAACCACATTTTATCTTTCTTGTTATGTGATGGCGGAATTCCCACTGACTTTCATCATTTGACGTTACTATCTGAAAGAGCGGTGTACAATGATTCATCAGTATCCAAGACCGCTGATGTTCAGTCGTCTCTCCAACTCAAAGGCATTAACACGTCTGTCTGGGTCTGTGATATATCCGTTTGATACCTAGGCCCGCTTCGTGAAACATTGCATAGTGCATACACAACTGCCGCGTCTCACTTACTGGATAATAGAGGCTAAATGTTGCTCTATTTCTTTTTGTGAGTAGTGTTTTCATCGTATGAGAGCAGCTGAATGCTTAGATTTCCTCGAAAGATTTGGATTCGGCTTTTCCACTTCGGCCGGCTTTATGTTCGGTGCCATCACAGAAAATGCCACAGTTGGCACGCCCTTCCCTCTGGCATGGTATCTTGACCAAGGCGATGTTCCAGACAAGCTGCAGCTTCAAGAAAGATTGACCACCCAAAATGCAGGCGATGGAAACCCCATACCGTTTTCATTTCCTAACAATGGTACCCTCAGCGGGACCGTGGCGGTCACTTTTGCAGTTCCCGGGTACGTGTTCAATATGTTACCTTGAATCTCATGTTCACTCGTCATTTTCGTAACACAGGTTTCATTTTGCTATCGCGTTCCATGACGATGCAAAATCGCCTATAGCTAGTTCCGAAACAATTGGTGTTAGCAGTCAATCCAGAAGTAGGGTCAGCGCGGCATCGGTGAGCCAGTGTGTTCCTTCCTTTTCTCAACCTGTAGCAGCACTTGCCTATTGGTTTTTTCCGACACTCTTAGGATAGCCCCCATGCCGGCCCACTACCCAAACACCACTCCTCAACCGACCATTTTAGTCTCCATTTCTTCATCCACCACTTCAGCCACTATGGCAACATCTTCCACCTTTCAGACTCCTAGTTCTGGAGATTCATCAACTAATAGGTAGGTTTGCTTGTTCCTTATATATGTAGATGTCCCTCAATAGTTGTGGGTGTAACAGTTCCTTCGAACCTCCAGGTATTGTGACCGCTAACGGCATTTCAACGTAGGCGTTTTGAGTTATTTATGCTTTAAATTCAAATCTCACTATCATGCTAGCACTACTTCTATACCTTCTTCTACCCCCAATAACCCCAACTCCCATAAAAAAAAAAAGCCAACGTCGACAATAATCGGAGCCGTATTTGCAGTGGTTATGTTCTTTTTACTCCTTGCATTAGGAGTAGTTCGTTATTATTGCCTGCATCGGAACCGCAGGCATACGCCATTATCCAATTCCACAGCTATTCTTCAATATCTACAAATTCGGCCTTCCTCCCAGCGTGGTACAATCCACAAACAACGAGGAAGAGGTGTGTCTGTTCCCTCGGTGGATATGCTAAGCCCAACATCCATTAATTCCGGGATCGTGGATGATGATATCGAAGAAGCCGTCCCAAGAGCCGATCTGCCGAGGACACGTACCGAACTAGTGGCTCCGCGTCCACTCTCCTTGGCCTCAGATCACAATACCTTTGGGTCTGATCACTCCCACTCCGAAGGCCTTCCGGGAGGGAACCATCTTCAAATACTGGCCGAAGAGACTACGCCCCATGCAAGTACTTCAACTTCACCACCTCCTGCAAGGAACGATGAGATGGCAGAAGAGATCATACGGTTGCGTACTCAGATACAGCAGCTTATTGTCGACAGAGTGTCAGGATGGGATCAAGATAGGGAGATGGATCCCCCTCCGGCGTACGTAAGAGATGTGTAGAGAGACGGTGTAAGTAATCTCCGTAGGATTAGGATGTGTTATGACTTATCAGCGACCGGTACGAGGAAGCGGCATCGCTTTGGACTCAGTCCCATGTATTACATTTGTATCGCCTATACCATTCTTTTTTCAGAGACACCTTGCAGAAATCCAAGCGGTTGGAATTCAAACGCTTTGACGCGTCGTTGACAGAGGACGATTTTGATCGGTCACGGCGACAACACAGGGAGGTTCTTTGTGTTTCTTTCAAATCATGGTCTCTGACAAGGGTCTTCTCGCGCTCTCTTGACGTGCAATTACAGGCCTATACTTAATCTAGCACATTCGCAGACAGCCACTATGGCATTAGTCATCTCCACGGTCTCCGAATCAATGAAGCGATGTCAGCTGATCTCTGGTATCAGGAACACAGGTATAAATTCTGTGTTTTGAAGAATCTTTGATTCCTCGCCGCAGCGCGCTAGCGAGAGAGAAAATATGTGGTGCGATGGGCTGTCACACCGAGAAATCGATGAAATACCGTCGCGAGGCTTTAGACGCTTCCCAGGAACGTCAAGTCTGGAGTCGCCGTCAACCAGAGTCCCATTATAGTACAAATCCCGCATCCATGATGGGACTAAGTAACATAAGCTTCAATAAATCAATAAATATGGTAATTAATGACGCGTAGATTAATGATAAGACCTGTCAACGCCCCAGCGCAGGCGATGAATCTCAAAGAGGCTCTGGTGTAAGCAGCACCAGCGGCGAAGAAAAATGTAGGAACGAAATTCCGCACAGTTGAGGATGTGTAGGAGAGATTGGTAGGATTCTTCTTTGACCACCAGGATACTGAGGCGACTTCTTTGACAAGATCCTCTGCCGCCGCCATGACCTTGAAAGGGATTCTATCACGGTGCCGGTGTACTAGTCTAACGACATGGAGGCGCGGAAGCATCTCACATCATGTGTCTTGGCATTCATTACTCCCCGGTAGCGAAGCACGAATGATCATCTCAATACTAGCGAAGTGTAGAGAGCCTTCCTCTGACAGCGATTATTATAGCTGATTGTGGGCCGCTGTTGCCGGTAAGCATGAGTTACGATTTTAATAGATCAGATGCACACTTACAACACACTGTGTGAAAAGCGGCCAACTTTCATCACCCGCTCATGTCTAGCATCATCGAGATATTTCTATGTCTTTGGCGCCCGGATGTTTGTTGATGAACACACAGCAACGACTCGGACAAGAGCTCTTTAAGTTACCGCTGTGACATATATCAACAATAAGATGACGCTAGAACAGACGAACGCCAGAGACATTTGGTTGGAATATTTTCTTCGAAGCCGGTACATACGCTGGACAAACGCGGGTCTTAGCGAAAACATCAATAAGCTCGAGGGTTATTTCAATAGAAGCAATTCTCCGTCAGTTTGTTGAGCACAAGGCGGTGGGGATGAGTAAGAAAGAGACTGTAACACGTGGCAGAAGTGGCCTAGTGAGCATCCGGTGCCTGCCGATTGCCGTTCGTCCGAACTGAGGTATTCTCCTCTTTATACACAGGGAGATGTACGGGTAGGAGTCCGGTAAGATATGTGATTGCAACTCTTTGTCACAAGTTCTACAGAACGTACTGTTTCGCACTCATGAATACGCCAAGAATAGAGACTTCCAGTGCTATCAAATACTTATGGTAAGGAAATGACTATTTTTTACGGAGTCTAGCCAAGTTTGACTGTGTAGGTAATTTACCTGAAATATATTTTAAAGGATCTGCCACGCAATGGGTTTTTAACCCAGAAATGGATAAAAATCGGTGGTATATTACTAGAAGAAAGCGAGATTGAAGTCACGAATCTTGGTAGACACTAAAGATGAAGGTAAGGAAGAGGTCGGAAATGGTGCATACGTAGCCTATACGTACATATAGCTAACCAACTGCTGCCACACTAACCTCATATAAATTAAGATCCGTTATAGATGTCTATTGAATTTGAGGCTGCTGTATATGCTTCCACGCCACATTCTCCATTTCGCGGATCCTCAGACTTCAAGTAGGTCTGGTCGGAGCATACCGAATGATTTACTGTGGCGCGAAGCGTGGGGTGCGTACGAAGATTATACGAAGTATCATTGACGTTGTTCCTCACTTCCGTTTCTAATGCGACACGGAACAAGATCAATGATGGCGCGATAGCCTACAAAGAGAGTTAACACAATGCTCCAATTGAATAAGGGGGCAGAAGTAGCATACACTTATTTGGCCCAGTGAGTCAGCAAGGATGATGCTAGTCGTAGGATCTACAATGAAGAAAGCGAGGAAGAGAGTCGATGTAATGGCAGATATTGCTCCTGATTCGACGATCATCCAAATGATGCTTGTAGATAGCTTCGACGTTGAGCTAGGTTTCCAGGCTCCAGCTCGCTGTGACAGCCACCAGATACGAGATACAATCATAGATGTAACGGAAAGTTGCGTGGCGAGGGACAGCGAATACGAAGCTTGAAGCCAACGGTACAGGATCCCGACAGATTCCGGCCTGCTATCCATACATGATATCTGGTATATGGAGATGTAGCCACAAACTGCAAGCGTAAGGGGTAAGCTGGTAGCGAAAACATCAAGTAGAGTGAGTACTGACAGCTGAATGCCAGGACCATAATCGCCTGGAGTACATCAGCCGACATGGATAAAATTGGATCCGCGAAACGTACGGGAGGGACAGACACCTTCAAACTCTTATTCCAAATCACATATAATCTCCAAAGCATTATGGCGTCACAAGCAATGCACTAAACGAATATCATGATGAGTCATACTTGTCTATGATATAAAAGCAAGCTCACGTTCGTAATTACGGCAGTCTCCTGGAGGATATTAACCATCCGGGCGTTATTTTCCCAGTACAAAATAGCACGATTTGGGTCTTTCAGCCAGATGAAGCCTTCTATTTCCGAGCGCAGACATGCAGCTATGTGGGTTGTTGAAATAATGAACTGGAAAGTTGCGCTACTGAGCAAGATCCTGGATGAGGAGAAGGATGAGTCTGGTATTTGTTACTGAAAGCATCTGCTGTTAAGAAGCATACCACCAACGACGCCTGATTAGTAGATTAACACAACTGAAGTAAAGGACCAGACTGAGAGGCCATTAATATTGTTGAAGTCGAAGATACTGTGGAGTACATACTTGACGCCTAAGTTAGTTGTCCCGTCAACACGACACTCGTCAGATATATCATAACGACGCACCGTAAAGAACAGTGCTGCACCAAACACCCACGAGAGACGTGTAGTCTACTGGAAGACTCTTCATGGTCACTGCACTGTAAAGTTTATAATTCTAGTAGTTAAGGCTTATATATATCTGACGCGGTCCTTTTCTAAGCGTTCTGTGGGTACAATTAAAAATAGAACGTCATGCAGGGTACAAATAGACAGAATACTTGTTTCCCGATATGTAAGATTCTCTGCCATCGTACTCTGGAGTCAAGGGTTTCAACAGCGGCAAATTAGATGCGAACATTGCATTAATCATGTCTTATGCTATAATGCCCGATGGTCCTCCCATCCCGAGAATTCTTCCGAACAACTTCGGCCCAGAAACTATGAGTGGTATGCAACAGGTGATACACTATTAATATTGATTCATGCATCGTACTGATAGTACTTTACATGCAGCGAAGCAAGATTGTTACCAGAGCACGACTAATCGCAATGCACTTTCTTTCGCGGCAGACAAAAACCTGGACGATAACTTTTAATCCAGAGATCGTGGTGTGATTCTCTGCATCGCTTATCCTGCGAGCTCACCAGTCTGAGCGGAATGATATATCATTGACGGTCCCAAACCGTAAATCAAGATGTATTAATCAACATATTCTACCGTGACGGATTGATATATCTGCTACCGTGCTTCCCAAAATAGGTCATCGCTCGTCACGCGTTACTATAGTTGCTGTTGTCAACGTTGATGACGATAAGCTCGCATCTCTCGCGCCTTTGCCCCCGACTGCTCCCCAAAAAAGACCATTGGATCGCGGCAAGGCAAGCTACATCGGGCCAAGTCAGGCACGACTTTCTGATCTTGGTTGGAGATTTAGGTTCGTGCTTCTAGTCGCCGGCCCGAATACACATGGCAACATGGCGGTGATGTTGATAATACCTGATGATCATTAGTTCTCAATACACAGTGCTATGTTTAATATAATCTTTCATTTCTACATGAAACATCTGACATCGCAAACTAAAGGATTTCTGCTGTCTACTGCTGTATTGAACACTATTGTAACGGTCCGTTACCTTATCTTACTTTGTACCTTTGATGACGCATCACCTATGCGTAACACATTCCTTATCTTTCGTTATACCCCTCTACGTTCGTTTCTTGACTACCTTACTTACTACTATCTTTCGGACCTTATCTTATATTACAAATACAGACTCTATATAGTACAGTAGCGAGCGGGTAGATACCTTGACAATCTTAGAACCCATCCTAGTTCTCTAGTGCGCCATTCAGTGAACGAAGAACAATAACCTCGAAAGTCCTTACTAAGCTATCTTATCTTCTCCGTGTCACGATTGACGTGTTACTCCTCACGCCAATGTTACATATTTTGAACTAGTCCCGGTTTCTCTCTAGCTTGACTCTCTTCTCTACTTCTCGGTCGCCCACCGGATACACCTGCGGTCTGATCAACCCAGACTTCCTAGGCTACCACTATACCAGCACTTTCGACTACTTTGTCAATAAATCTCCTTTTGAACAATGGCTGCACATTACAATCTTCGTGGCGGTCGCGGCGTGCGGAACCCTGCCAGCAATCATGGTAGTCCCCCTGCGAGCCCGAAGTCAGGTGAGTCTCTTCCTTTGAATTCTCCATTGACGTCTATTTCTCCTAGCATTGTGCCGGCTATGCCTGGAGCAGAGAGTACACCCCTCCTCTATAGTAGGGTGGTCTCTCCAACCATACCCCCAGTCGAGACGAGCTCTGCTCCTATCGACGTAGCGTCATTCGAGTCATCCATGGGTGACCATGGCTCTGACAATTTGCTTTTGAGCGCCCGGCCATCCATTGGAGACAATGGCTCTGGTGATTTGCCTTCAGGCACTCGGTCACCCGTTGAAGACGGCTCTGATGATCGGTCGGCTGTCTTTTATGACAGTTTCGATGAAATAGCTGAGGAGCGGGATAGTAATCCCAACCCTTGGACCCATGTGGTCTATGGTAGACGTAGCAGCCGTAGTCCTACCAGTTCTGTGATTGCTCAATTTAGTCAGCAATCTATTCAGTCTAAATCCACAGTTACTAGGGTCCGTAACGAGTACTTCCCCGGACTGGGAAGAGGTGTTGGATTTCACGGAACTCCAATCGCAACGGCAAATGCAGCCTTGACACCTGAACAACAAGAAAGTATCCGTCGACGGGCGGAAATTGTTGATATCGTTAGCAATGGTAACGAGTCTGAGGACTCAGCTGATGACCAGACAAAAGGCGAAGGACCTTCCTCTGGGAAAGGTAAAGCAACTGACCCCCGCAATTGGGGTGCCGCCCACCTAAGTGATGAAGAATTAGATGCAGATGAACAGCACCGTGCATTCAAATTCTGGAACAGGGTTAAGAAAGAGAAAGCGATTGAATTACAGGCATTGTATGATATACAGAATAATATCAATGCCGAAACCCCTGCATCTACGAGACAGGAGTCAGTTGTTGAAAGAGAAATCAAACAGGAATCTTTCTCTGTACCCATCCCGAGTCCAGTGGTGAGAAGACGGCCGAAAGTCACCATTGAGGACGTTGTAGATGACGATGAGATCGAGTATCTGGGACGACGAGAGGTCTCGCAAGAAAACGTCCACCCTGTGAAAGCAATCAAACCGGCAAAAAGCCAGGCTCAGCCTAGAGCTATGGCTGCGCCTCTCTCAAATCTGATGGAACAACAGATCGAGGACGTGATAGCAGGGAGGTTGAAACGTGGTCCTGGTAATTCTCGGTCTCCTGGCTTTCAGAAGATCCCCGGTCAGTATATCCGACCTGCAGACCAAATTGAGCCAACCAGTCATTTGGGACGAGCAATGAATGGACGTACTGGTATGGTTGGAAAACCCGGAGATGGCCCACCAGATGATGAACCCTCAGATTCATCAGACTTCTCATCATCCTCGCGTGATGATGATTTACCCTCAGATGATGGAAGCCAGTACACGTCAAACCGAAGCTTGAGGAGACGTCGATCTCAAGAACAGAATCGGCACAGTCGTCCTAAACGAAAATTAATCTTGAAGCCTGTTGCACCCGCAAAGTATAATGGTGAACTGAATTCTGAGCTATTTTTGACTTTCATGGATGATGTGAATGCTTACCTTCGAGAAGGAGGGGTCCCACGAAAAGATCGTGTTCGAAAAATCGGTGCTTTCCTCACTGGAAAAGCCCAGCAGTTTTACCGTAGCACGATACGGGATCAAGCCTGACATTGGCGTCTAAAACCTTTCTTTAAGGAGTTGTACAATTACTGTTTCCCATTGACTTACCGAATGGAACAAAGACGTCTTTTGATGCGTGCCTTCCAGAATGAGCGAACGGTACGTGAATATGATGCTATCTTGCATCAGTTCTTCAACACAATTGGGATCACTGGTGAACGTGAGATGGTTAACCGACTTTGGACCGGCCTCCGGAATGAGATACAGGTTGGTCTATGGAGGGAGCGGTTGCATCCCGAATATTCCTCCTATACTGAGGTATTGGAAGCGGCCGAACTGATTGAGATAATTGAGAATGTCTCTAAGGCACGATCGGGGACTAGAAACCATAAAGGGACAGACAATCAGCCTGCCTCAAGTGGTAATGGCAAAGGAAATGATAACCCACCATATCCACCAAAGAACCGGAGCTCTCACAAGCCTCACAAGGGATTCAAGCCGTCCAAAGACTCTCGTTCACAGACGGGACCATCTGGAAACTCATCCGGCAATTGGAACAAGCCTAAGCCCCCACCCAAGCGTCCTGAGCTATCCGAAAAAGAGAAGGAGCACCGAAAGGCTGAGGGCCTATGCTTTTGTTGCGGAAAATCTGGACATATGTCACGTCAGTGCCCAGATGGGAAAACAGTCAAGAGCGGAAAGAGTACATCACCACCTGGTTTGACTAGCGCAAATGTAAACATCAACATTGAACATTTGCGTGAGCTTGCGGAAACAACTGAAGATATCCATGAATTAAAAGTTGGTATGATAAACACCTGGCTGGACTCACTAGAGGCAGACCCCGACGTTTATGAATCAGAGGACGAGTCCCCCGTACTAGAAACGGTGCTGGAATCGAGCGATTCGGAAACGGAGGGCGACTCTCATAGAATGGAGATGGCCACTAACTTTTGACCTGGATATAGTACCTATCCCGACCATCGAGAGCCTATCCGGGCTTCTGAGGAAGTCATGCAGTCGATGGGCAAAGAAATGGGTAATGGGGTGAAACCAAAGGACCTGTCTCACTTCGGCGGATTGTTCGACGGAGTAAAGCAGGTGATTGAACTATACACAGATGAATTAACAACGTTATCCGACTATCACTCCCGAGATTCAGTGTTAGCTGATGTAATTCTTCGTCACTTCAATGACTCAGAGGAGAACCAATGCCGGGTCGAGATGATGCTGGATGTCGACCGAATTGTCGACCATGTTATGGACAACATAACAATGGATGGAAGTACAGTGTCAGAAGAGGGAGACGCTGGCTCAAGCTCGGACAGTGGTCGCTGTCCTGACTTACAGACCGTGTCGGCACCCGAACCCTCTGAACCATCTGATTCATCGGAATCTTCTATCTCCTCATCAGAAACGTCTGATCACTACGGCTCAGCATCGGATACCTCCACGTTTGTCAGTGAGTACTTGATTGAAGGAACTTCTTCCTACGGCGGTTCATCAGTACCTAACTGGGCACGAGACAATGGGTCTTACAGCACGGATAGTTCTACTGATGAACGAACGTGGCAGGAGAAATACCAATGTGAGGGTGAGCAATACAATGTTTGCTTGACGAACTTGGAAGAGTTTGAAACTGAAGGAGAAATCCCCAGTTTCCTTCGCGCGCCCCCCGATAATATCTTCCCCGAAGGAGAGCATATATTGAACATCGGGCGACTGCCACGCCTCGAAGGCTTAAGTCCTGTGAAACATGAGTTTTATCGCCTCAATCGACACAAGTCCAAGATACCCTTGGAAATATCTGAAGTCCGCTTACCATACATACCCCGGGATGACCCCACCATTGAGCAACAAACTGGTCGCTGGGTCTTCGATGACTTTGCACATGGGATTGTACGTTCAGCGGAAGAAAAACTGGATGCTGCAGAGTCGTACGGACGGTATGAGGCCCCGTTTCCCCGTGCATTTGGCAACTCAGTAGCCCAGCACCTTAGATGGATCTTGGACACTCATGGACCATATCCCGGTGATCATCCCGATGTCTTGTCCTGTAAATGGTCAATAACGTCGCCTCTTGGGAGGTTCAACACTTACCGAGTATCGGAAACTTATCATCTCGTCTGGGACACTTGGCATGATGGACCTGATGAAGTCGGCGAATTCTTGTTGCCAACGGCCTGGCTCGAGGGCTCAGAATTCAACGTGGCATTGTGGTATGCGCTGGAGCGTAGTAAGCTAGCGGGCATATCAGTCCACGACTGGCCAACATCCAACTCATGGTTCCGTGGCGGAACAATGGAAAAGGTACTAGAAAATGACGTGGTTAAATATCTGGCTGATCGCGTCTTCCAAGGCGACCATCTCTTCAAAATTGATGGTTCGTGGGGTTGGACAACAGGTGAATCCTGCAAGTGGCAGCCTAGATTCGAGTGTATCGACGTATATGACTTGCCACAGGATCAATGGGATTCACCTCGGTATGAGGACTTTGATTCTGGATGAGAGATCTTATTACGAGACCGTTTGCAAAAACATGTGGAGATCTTACCTCGTTCTTTACTTAGACGTGATCATTTTGATCTCGACTGATGGTACCGAACTCGTCTGGCTAACGAATATCGGGACGTGACGACAGTGGATGTTTGGGCCTCAGATGAAGACCCTTTCACTCCAGTACTCGGCTTCCTGGTTAACGAAATCCTGAGCCTAGAAGAAGCCTGGTTAGATACACCATACTGTAAGCTTCCTTTTACTCTGAATATGCACGAATTGACTGACCTACCTCAGTGCTGCATTCAACTCAGTGGAACGCAACCCCGACCGTCAAATTTGACGGCGGTACAGCGGAATTCTTCAACCGTAAAAGATGCCAGACGACGTATTCCGAAGACTCTTGTTATTGTCGTTCGTATCGCTGGTCACCCGTGCTGGGCCTTATTGGACACTGGGTCCATGGGGGATTTCATCTCCTCAACCATTGTGGATCAGTTGGGATTGAAGCGAATAGAGCTCGCGGTACCATTACCCCTTCAGTTGGCAGTTCAGGGTTCCCGGTCTAAGATCAACTTCGGCGTACGATGCCTATTCGAGTATCAGAATGTTAAATGTGATAGATATTTTGATATCGCGAACCTTTCCAGTTACGATGTAATCTTGGGCACTCCATGGTTGTTTCAGCATCAAGTCACTGTTGGGTTCAACAGTTCGAGAGTCGTAATTGGTAGCAACATCCCTCGTGCACTGGAGGGGCCGTCTGTAAGTATATTGGAATCCCGTGCGGCTGCAATATATGACGAATCGTTAGCAGAATATCGGAATATGCTTATGAATTACGCACGGCCGTTGTTCAAGAAGGCTGGAGAGACCCCTCTTCCACCTCTACGTGCAATAAATCACACGATCCCGTTACTTGACCTGGACAAAGTATATCCATGGCGACCTTCCAGGTGCCCTGAGCTGTTTCGTGAGCAGTGGGATGCTAAACGCAAGGCTTACATCGAGACAGGACGATGGAAGGTGACAACGGCTTCAAATACCGTTCCTATGTTATTAATCCGAAAGCCCAGCACAACTCTACTACGTACAGTGGTTGATCTCCGAGCGAGAAATGCGAACACACGCAAACTGGCTTCCCCCTTGCCCGACATCGACGGGATCCTGCGTCGAGTAGCATGTGCAAAGTTCTTCTCTCTAATGGACAGCAGTGACGCGTATGAACAAGTTCGTATCGAGCCTGCCCACGTAAACCGTACAGCAGTATCCACACCTGACGGAAATATGCTAAGCTTAGTGATGCAACAGGGCGATTGTAACGCACCAGCGACGTTTCAAGCGATAATGAATCATATATTCTCTCCGTACATTGGTCGTTTCATGGATGTGTATCTTGATGACTTGATCGTATATTCCGAGTCCCTAGAGGATCATCTAAAGCATGTTAAGCTAATCATTGATATCTTAACAAGGGAGAAATTCTACCTCGGGGAAAAGAAGGTGCATTTCCTTGTGAAAGAACTCAAGGTCCTCGGAAGAATTGTGGACCATCATGGGATTCGGATGGACCCAGACAAGGTTGATGCGATATTGAAGTGGCCGACGCCCACAAACAAGAGCTTGCTTATGGGATTTCTTGGTTCGCTGGGGTGGCTCGTGGAGGATATAGCAAAAGTACGTGTGCCGATGGGACAACTGAGCACTGTCACAGGTGCGACAGTCCTGTTTCGCTGGGGATACAGCGAACAGCGCGCATTCCAGCAGTGTAAACTGCTTGCGAATGACTGCCGTAATCACCATCGTGTTCCAATGAAATACGGCCAGGATGCCGCCGCCGTCTGGCTCGTGTCGGATGGATGTGGGTCAGGTGTGGCAGCTGCAGTAATCCAAGGTGATCATTGGAATAAGGATGTGGTGTGCGCGTTCTTCTCAGCCAAACTGTCGTCTGCGCAACAGAACTACCCGGTCCACGAGATAGAGATGCTCGCTGGAGTAGAGAGCATGATGCGCCATCGGGACATTCTGCAGGGTGTTCACTTCACCTGGGTAACGGATCATAAGGGTTTGACTCACCTGTTTCAGCAAAAAAATCTGTCCGGCCGCCAGGCTCGTTGGATGGAAAAAATGGCTGAATTTGACTTCGAAATAAAATATGTTCCCGGCACAGAAAACGTGCTGGCTGATGCCCTATCGCGCCTATGGACTAATGAGGCTGCAGGGACGGTCAGAGGACGAGGTGCTTATACGTACCACGATGTCTTAGACAATGACTCCCTCGCAGCTCATGCTATTTCCATGCCGGTTCTCGTGGGCATGGAGGCAAGCTGCTTAGTCGATGAAACGGCGCTCGCGTCTTCTGCAATGTCCTTGCGCGCAGATCGTCGACCGTCCACGAGAGCCCAGGGTCTCGACAATGAAATTGTCCCTGGAACTTTGACAAGTAAGCGTTCCGTGCCCCGTGGACAGCGGAAGGAGGGCGGGAAAGGGAAACTCAGTTCCCCAGCATTGGACACTGGAATTCCTGAAGTAAACGACCCAGCGTGGAACACTGGGACTGACGGAAATGAGGGAAGTGCAACAGTAGATGACGTGGCAGAAGCAAATAAGAAAGAGGGGAATTTGCAATTACCCCACGTTGATCTACCTGCGCCGAAAATGGACTCCGAGAAACCCAAGGCTGCTCCCCCGGCCGAAAATGCGTCTCTGCTAGAACACGTATCAGAAGGACGTTCAGCTATCAATTTGACACTTATACTTAAGAATGTTTACGCTAATGATCAGCTGTTCAGAAAGGTACTTTCAAACCCCAAAGAATTCCACAACTTTGAGATAAGAGACAATCTAATATTCATTAAGCTTGAAGACAGAGAATTGTTGTGTATACCCGACCATATACACAAGGGACGAAGCATCAAGGAGATCGTAGTTGATGAGGCACACTCGTTGCTCGCTCATTTGGGAAGTCGGAAGACGTTGTCCTATCTTCGGGATCATGTCTGGTGGAAATCAATGGCTAAAGATGTTGAGTCATTTTGTAATTCCTGCACCACTTGTAAGCGTACGAAGACGAACAATCAGAAACCTTACGGTATGCTACATCCCTTGAAACCGCCTACGTACCCTTGGGAAACTATAGGAATTGACTTCATGGATTTTCTGCCCGAGTCCAAAGATCGTGACGGCACGTATGACATGTTGACGGTAATCATTGACCACCTTACTGGAATGGTGCACCTTGTACCTAGTCGTATGAATTACAAGGCTAAAGAGGTAGCCGAACTTGTATTCTCGGAAGTATACAAATATCACGGTCTACCGAAAGCTATTGTTAGCGATAGAGACACGTTATTTACCAGTATATTTTGGTCTCACCTTCACACCCTAATAGGAACTAAGCTGAAGATGTCTAGCGCGTACCATCCCGAAACGGATGGCCTGACGGAACGATCAAATAGGACCATCGGAGCAATGCTGAGGCAGTGCGTATCCGTCGATCAGAAAGATTGGGTGTCTAGACTTCCAGCGATCGAGTTTGCAATTAATTGCGCTCGATCAGAGACCACCGGTTACGCACCTTTCTTTCTGAATACAGGACGAATGCCGCGTTCCATGATATGGAACAGTCCAACGAAAACAGAGTATCCGGGCGTACGAGCGTTTGCACAACGAATGAAGCTCGCGGTCATCTCGGCTCACGATTCGATTCTGAACGCTAGAGTCAAACAAACTCGAGACGCTAATCGGAAACGCCGACCTGTTCCTTTTGCCGATGGTGATTTAGTATATTTGTCAACTAAGAATATCTCCTTCCCGAAGGGCCTGGCCCGCAAACTGGTACCGAAATATATGGGCCCTTATCGCATTTTGAAGGACTTCGCAAATGGTAGCTTTCTCATCGACATGCCTTCGAGCCTGAGGAGCAGAGGAATTCATAATGTATTCCATTCATCATTGTTGCAGATTCACATACCTAATGATGACCGTCTATTTCCTGGGAGAGCTGAGAACCAAGTAGGAATGGCGGAAGAAAGCAGTGGCGAGTGGGCTGTTGACCAGATAATCGGACACTCCGGCTCCAAGACGGAGGCCCTATTCCAAGTGAAATGAAAATCAGGAGATTTGACCTGGTTACCGTATGAGAAGACGGACCACTTGGATGCGTTATCTGAGTATTTTGACGTGTTGGGGATCAAAAACATATCCCAACTGAGAGACAGCCGGGTTCCGGCCCCTGGAAAAGATGACGGCGACATAGAGGATGAGGAAGTCCGTGTAAGCGCGCTAGAGATAAGCTTTAGCAAGCTCAACAAACCCCTCAGGCGTCACCATAAAGTGTGGACGCCTGAAACTCTTCCGAAACTCCCCTCTCGTCCCACATTTCCCTTGCTCTGTTGCGACCTCGTCATGGCTCCCACTCCCAACTACGTCCCCACCAAATATCGCCAAGACGGCACCGTAGCCTTTGAAGGTGTCACTAGGAAGGAGAACGGCATTTGGGAGTTCACCATGGGTGATAGTCTTGAGGTTTACATCCTGACCGACGACGAGGTCGATACGATGGTGGAGTTCAGTCGTATGATCCACTTCTACGAGTTTTACTCTGGCGTTACCCCAATCCCCGCGGCTTACGCTGTGTTTGCCGACGTTGTTAACGGTTCGGAATATAGCATCAACGCATGCGACGTACCAGATGGCGACAGTACCCTCGAACCCCACGGCGATGTCTTGACTATTGAACACTTCTTCCCCCCTGACGACCCTTTCTTCACCGAGTCCACTGAGGACCGTATTGTCGCCGCTGCCGCTGATGCCCGCGCCTGGACGCTCACCGCGTTGGGCATGATGGGAAAAACTATGGCGGCGGCCAAGGTCGAGATGCACAATCTCCATCGAGCTGCGCAACTACGCGCGAAATTCAAGACTGAACACGACGAGAGGCGTGCCGAGAACGAGCTCAAGGACGTCGTGCTGGGTACGCAGCAGCAGAAGGGGTCGAAGAGGGATCGTGATGACAGCAAAGCCGGCCCTAGTTCGAAGAAGACGAAGACAACGACTGACACTCGTCGTCGTCCCAAGGGTTTCTTCAAAGTGTTTGGTCTTGACAAGGCGAAGAAGGCGCTTGAGGATGGCGGCGCAATGGCGATGGCGGAGGACGCAGTGCCAGCGGAAGCAAAAGCTAACTGATTGAGGTATCCCACAGGATACCTGGAGGGCGGGTGTAACGGTCCGTTACCTTATCTTACTTTGTACCTTTGATGACGCATCACCTATGCGTAACACATTCCTTATCTTTCGTTATACCCCTCTATGTTCGTTTCTTGACTACCTTACTTACTACTATCTTTCGGACCTTATCTTATATTACAAATACAGACTCTATATAGTACAGTAGCGAGCGGGTAGATACCTTGACAATCTTAGAACCCATCCTAGTTCTCTAGTGCGCCATTCAGTGAACGAAGAACAATAACCTCGAAAGTCCTTACTAAGCTATCTTATCTTCTCCGTGTCACGATTGACATGTTACTCCTCACGCCAACGTTACAACTATCATCGGTTTCCCCCAGAATAAATCATTCTTTGACATACATAGCACCATTTTTATACAAAATATCATAGTTCACATTGCTCCCTCCGGGCCTCCAGGCTGGCTCTGCTGCCCGTGTAGAGCTCTGAAATATCTTAGCGCATTTGTCCAAATAGAAGGACATGGCCAAAAACAGAACAAGGATCTATTGACGACCATTATGAAGTCGTTTTCTGGACAAAAATCAAGTTTTCACCTTTTTTCCACCCAAGAGCAGGGGAAATGCAAGGAAATGCAAGGAAATGTGAGGAAATGTGAGGAAATGTGAGGAAACAGGAGGAAACAGGAGGAAACGCGCGGAAATGTAAGGCATCCGATCAGGAATTTGACATTCATTTGACCGTTTTGGGTTGCTTTATTGACGGAGCGGCGAATCTCCATTTCCTCGCCTTTCCGTCTGTTTCCTCTATGGGTGTATATCTTATTATTATTTATATTTTAAATCAATTTCAAAACAAATGTGGGTTACGGGGTCCTATAGGGTACCTCGCCAATGACATCAGAACACCTTCAATGCCGACGTCATCCAAACCATGAGTGCGCTCAACATCTTCTCTCTTGTTCTTGGTCTCGAACGACCTCGTTAACTTTTTTCGCAGCTCAGTTGGTTTTGCGGGGCTCTCTATCTCGAACAACTACTTGAAGAGCTCAGTCAATGAGCAGTTTAGCGCTGACACGACGTATGGCCTTCCGGCGAGCAGTGTCAGTCGAAGTGCAGATGACGAATTTATATACGATAATCGGCTATTCATCTGTTTCTTCCATTTGCCCTCACCATGTCGAAGATCAATATATTCTTTACTGGAGCGACAGGTGCGCCGCTATGGTATTTTCTTATGACAAGTAGACTGACACCACCAAAGGCTACATCGGAGGCACGATTCTGTCACATCTCATCGAGCATAAAGACTCCAAGAACTTCGATATCACGATCCTTCTGCGTCCTACGAGATCACCCGCAGGATACGAAGCTCTGGGATTGAAGACTGTCTCTGGAAGTGAATCAGATTTAGCGTTGTTGAGGGCACAGGCGGCAGCAGCGGACATTGTCTTTGCTACGGTGCGTAGTGCACTGACTCTCGCGACGTTAGAAGGTTGACGAGTCCACAGGCAGACTGTGATGACCTTCCTGCAGCCCAGGCCATTCTGAAAGGTGCTAAAGACCGTTATGGGAAGACAGGGAAGACTCTGATCCTCATCCACACTGTGAGCTCGGTTTGTTGAGTACCTTCGCAGTACTGAGCTGTCGGATAGTCTGGTACCGGTGAACTTACCGACAATGCTCGAGGGCTGCATAGCACTGATGTTGTTTACTCGGATCTCGATATCCCTCTTTTTGAGACCCTCCCCCCAAGTCAGCCTCATCGGAATGTCGACCTCGCCGTTATCGCTGCAGACACCCAAGGTCTGTCAAGCGTGTTCGTTGCGTCTCTATGTCGTCTAAACATCACGCAGGTTATGTGAAAACTTACATCGTTCTCCCTCCGACTATCTATGGAGTACCCACGGGTATCCTACACAAGCACGGCCTTCAGCGTTCACTTTCTAGCCAAGTACGTATCCTCGTTGAGGCGAGCATTGCTAGGAAGCAAGGCGGCGTAGTAGGCGAGGGCAAGAATCATTGGCCAAACGTTGACGTGAACGAAAGTATGTCTCTTTCCTTTATCTCCCGTGTCTTATTCACGGTCACGCCGGCAGTGGTCGTTTCCCAGTATGGCTTTGCAGAGAGTACAACACCGCCGACCCCTCCACTATGTATGCTGAAACAGCCCTCTAGAGCGTTGAAGCCGTTTCAAAGCCCTGCGGCGGTGCAGCCCTCATCACATCTGATTGTATAATCATCTGTGATTTTGCCGGTGACGAGTCCCTTTTTGCCTCCATCGATACCTACCTTGTCGACGCCACGTTTGATTTTTTCAATCTGTTCGTCCCTCTTGCTGTCACGGCTGGCCAACGCATTGATCATGATTATACACAGGTGAATGGCGCGAAGACTTTGGTACTAGATCCATCATTAGCAGGTCCACTGGGACTGGTGACGGAGGTCGCGTTATTGAAAGTGGGCCGCACATTTCTCCATCTTATTTGGTATTCCACCCATCTTCCGTAGCACCATGGCGTTGACAAGATGTTTTGGCTGGAAGCTGGTCCCCTGACATCCACCACGTCAAACATCATATATCTTTGTCGGCCTCTCATAGCGCACGTCAAGGTCATTGCCGGTATGCTCTGTATGTCTACAGTTATGTACGATCTTGATCTTTCGGAAGAACAGATCAAACGACACGCTAAAGACGCGGCAAAACACACCTATACCTTACTCTTGGTTCCACGTGTTTCAACTTTAGTAACACGAATACTGGAGGAGGAAGGAGTCCTAGGCGATGTTTCCATCTCATCGTACAACCTTCAATTCATTCCAATCGAAGAAGACGTCGTTTCCTTAGAATACGAGAGTGTCTTCAAGGACATATGGGTGGTATGTCCAGTTAATCCATCTCTTGTTGATCTCTCTTATCAATCTTTAATTATAATATTGACAGGATGGCGACGAGACGGCAATCTATGATTCTGCCCAGGCCTTGATCACGCTTCAGAAACTGTATGGACTGTTTCCTCGCGTTATCGGTAAAGGTGACAAGGCTGCGGTACGGCGATATGATCTCCATCCTACCACTAAGATTGAAACTCCGGATTTAGAGACTTGCAGCTCTTCTGACCGGTTCTCTTGCCCAAGCGAGGACATCCTCGGCACCTGACACCCTTTTCCAGTCCTCGGATAAAATCGATGCCTTAATTGTCCTGGATCGGCGCGTCGACATGATAACACCCCTGCTTACCCAACTAACATATGAAGGTCTTATCGATGAGCTTATTGGTATCAAAAACTGTAAGTTCCCGAAGGGCCGGAATGAACTGTGCACTGACGCGAGATCGTGTAGCCCACGTCGAATTGCCAACATCACTTGTATCTCCGCCGGCCGCTGAAACGGCTGGCCCTGCGGCAGCTACACCGTCAACGTCCTCTGGCACTCTGAGGAAAGAAAACAAGAAGAAATACCATCTTTCGTCGTCTGATACTCTCTTTGTTGAACTGAGGGATTTAAATTTCTCTGCCGTGGGCCGCAGATTGAACAAAGTGGCACGTCGGCTAGAAGATGATTATAAGGTACACTTTCTGGTGCATGTGCATATAGTACCCTTACTTTTTTCCCAGGCGAGCCGGCAGGCCAAGACCATTCCCCAGCTTAGGGATGTTGTGGGTAAGCTGGGCGGTTTACAGAGCGAGCATCAAGCATTGCGGCTGCGTAAGTAGGCTGCTGTGTCGTGTTCTCTGCAGAAACTAATACTAGACAGATACCGGTCTTTCTGAGCTCCTAGTTCCCATAACTCGCACTGACCATTTCAATAAGTCTCTGGGAATCCAACAAGGTAAGTAGCAGCATCGGTAATGACCAATACATTCGACTAATGCGCACCCTAAGACCTTCTAGCGTCCTATAAGGTCGTTGAGCAAATATCCGCTATTGAAGAACTCATCGCGCAAGGCGCTGAAATTGAGGTAATCATCAGACTACTGTGTCTTGCAAGTATTACTTCCGGGGGGATCAAGACAAAGACTTTGGAAAATATTAAGCGCGAAATATTACAGGTATGATCTCCCGATTGCGTTTTTATCTTACGTTAATGACATGCATGGTTCAGACCCATGGCTATCATAACCTTCCATTACTACTATCACTAACATCACCTCCGCTTGCAATTTTACTACCCAGTCCTCTTCCAGCATCGGCTCCCGCGACCCTGCCGAAGTTTTCGTATACGTCACTCAGAAAGTCACTTCGGCTCCTGATTGACGATAATCCAGAGGCCTTGGATGAGATCGAGAATGACATTAGCTTTGTCTATTCTGGCTACGCCCCAATTAGCATCCGTCTCGTGCAGTGTGTTGCTCAAAGGGGTGGGGACCTGAGCAATCCAGCTGACAGAGATAGAGCTGCGCGACAAGGCGATAACAATGCAATCCCAGAGGGTAAGGTCCAAGCCCATGCAATAAACGGTTGGAAAGGGTTTGAAGATGTTCTAGCTACAATACCTGGCGAAACGGTGGATGTCCTTCAACCAGGTGTTGGTCGTACTTCCGCCTCGCCGTCATTAGGTAAGGTCTGCCATGGATCCGGTTGTCTGTCTCTCAACGTCGTTCCAGGCCGGCCCATGGAAACCACCACGACAACTGTCGTATTTTTCCTTGGTGGCTGCACGTATACTGAGATCGCCGCGTTGCGGTGGGTTGGTCGGCAAAACCGAGGTAATTGTTACTATTCATAAGTCGATACTAGCCCGGCGCTCATAACAATACCAGGACGTAGGTTTTTGATTGCTACAACAGGCATCGTGAGTGCATCCAGCATCATCGACGGGATTGCTGGAATACGGAAGACGGGAGGATCATCATCTAAGGATGCTGGCATTTAGGCATGTGCTACTATGTTCTCGAAGGCCAAGCATGAGACTATTAAGTAAGACTAGGTGAGGAAACGTACTGCTTCTTCTTCCACCAAGCACATGGCCAAGTCTGTACTTTGGGCACATTCAATCAATGAAAGATAGCACCCCCTGTGACTGTCTGTTCCAAGAAAAAACGCGCCATGTCTTACGCGACGCGTCTGTTTGGATGATCTGCCTACCGATGCCTGGGTGCTTGAACTCTAGACACCCTTGGACCACAGGCAGACCTGAAATTGACCTGGTCTTTTAAGAAACAGCGTATCCTTTTTTGGGAGAGTCTGTTCCCCCAGAAATGCTAGCATTCCTCCGAAATCTTTGATTGGGCCGTCCGAAGGAACGGTATACGGGAAGGGCAAGGGCAAGGCGGTATGAGCCATCTAAGCCGTTTGGAACTAGTCATCCCACCATCATGCATGAATGCGACAGGATACGAGGATAGGAGATATATTTCTTGCAGGAACGGCAGAGGAACATTGTCGTTGCGATCTTTCTTCATGATATATAAGGTATATTATGTTTGCTTTTTTGACACTGTGAGAAACCTGTACTATAAGAAGATATCTGAATCCCATGCGTCCTAAATTAGATACAGAATCTTAGTCACCGACCACTATCAGTCCTGATCAGCACTTGCTTGCAATGCCCGAAATTCGAGAGCTGTTCTTCTTCTTCTGGGTTATTAAAGACTTCATAGACTATAGCAACCGGAATTCTCTCCCCCTGGATGTTCTGCAGCTTTGGATTGATGGTAAAGAAGATGAGGAGAAGGGAATTATCCCACTGCCTGATGTTGCAGTAGCCGATGCTGCTGAAGGGACTGTCTTTCCTCTGACCAAATCTATGGCTCATCTTACTAGGGGGGACAGTGGCAGTACCCAGACCCCAATCTTCCCATCTGCCTCCACTGTTCCATCACTCTACCATGCTCTCAAAAAAGGGGAGACAGAATTGGATATCTGCCCAACTGCTGGTCTGTGCCTTCAAAATGTGATCAAGCATCCTAGGATGGTATGCTTGGATCTTTGTAAGGCTATACTTTATGTAAGTTCTCTTATATTGGTATACTCTGCTGCCATAATATGCTGTAGATCCAAGTTCTGGTACATTGTTCTCCTAACATCTACACAATCAATGATTGGAATGAGACTATACGAAAGGTCAACAAGAAGGTAAGTAGGCCTTCTCTATGGATTTTATACCAGTACTATACTTTGATTTAGACTCGTAAATTGAAAATTGTTTTGGGCATTCAATTCAAATTTCATGTTCTGGCTTTTGCTTCATATGACAATAATGCTCGAGTGAGTATTTCATTGTATTATTTAATATGGTGAAGCTGTAGTTTACTCTTCTAGTTTTACTGGTTCTCTTCACCTGTTGGTGCATTACAACAGCAATCCACAGAAGATGACAACAGTCACAATCAGGAAGAAGATTTCAGTGACCATAGCATCTTTGAGTTTACAGACCCACTGACTCAGTTTCATGCTTGGTTAGCAAAGCTTGTTGAGGCATTGGAAGCTCAGAGACTTTGCAGATTAGCCAAGATCAAACAAGAGCGACAAAAAGTGATTGGTCGTATCATATCAAGACCACAACCAGAAGAAGTAGAGTTGGAGGAGAAGGAAATGCACCAAAAGCAGAGTGTCACCACTACCAATGGTATATTTATCTTTTGCTAATTAATCTTTCTGCTCTGATATTTCACATATAGCATCACAAGCTCTACAAGATAGTGGCAAATTATCAAACAAAAAAGGATCCAAGAAAAGAAAAGTTGATAATGGTAAAACTATTTTCTACAAATCTTAATTTTCTTCTCTAATATTCCAAGTAGATAACAATGGTGAACAGCCATCTAAACAAAAAGCACCTCCACAAAAGAAGTCAAAAACAGTAGCTCCTCCTAAAAAGAAGAAGAAGAAGGAGGAAGAGATAAACAGGATTGATGCCTATGTTGTAGATTTTGGTTTGTATTTCAGTTTTAAATGATGCCATCATATTCTAATGTGATACAAGGAGATTCAAAGTTGCAAAAGCGAAAAGCTGTCACTCTACCAGCTCCTCCTCCTGTACCAAAACACCCCAAAATATCTCCAGAACCTTCAAAGTCTCTAAATGCAGCTAGTTCTGCATATATCCATGCAATTGAGCCAATTTTCACATTTATAAAAAGATCAGATAGTCCATTTGAAGGTGTAGGAGTATATTCTTGTGCAATTATTCTTCATAACTCTGGTAAATATAAAGCCTATTGATTCAAATTTATAAAAACTGATTTATTCCTTGACAAGGACAGAAGAAGTTCTGAATTGTCCTGCAAGACTGGCCAGACTTATTGAATCATACTTCAATTTTATATCCTTTATGAAAAGCAAAAAAGATGCAGAGTAAGACACAACATATTCTATTAAACATATATTGATGACTTATTTTCAAGTTATATTCTGCGACACTCAAGAAAGCGCCATCGTCTGACTATCAATGCTACTGAAAAAGAGAAATTAGAGTATGCTTGCAGTTATTCTGTTTGTCCTTAAACTGAGATTTCATAGGTATCATGGAAGTCTGAGTGTTTATGGCAAAGAAAAATGCTATGTATCTCAAAGACATGCACATCTCATTAAACTATTCAATGTTTGTGACTATTTCAATTTATATATAAGAGCAACAACTGAATTTGATTTAGTCAGTTCATGAATCTGCATCTACACCTTTTTCAAGCTCTGGTGTTGACTTCTATGATCCTTTTGAGCCTGCCTATATCGAGAATACACTTTCACTACCTGGACATCTTGGACATCTAATCTTTGGCATTGAAACTTGGAAGAAGATGTGTCCAAGTTCTGGAATTGAAGAAGAAATTGGCAAGGATCCTCTTTCACAGTATTTTGATGTATTAGCAAAGAAAAACGTGAAATTATGTAAGTCTTTTATTATTGCATCAGTGAATCACTGATACAAAATACTCATCTAGTGGAAAGCAAGTATTTGGATTTGAAATGCTATAGGGACACTCTTCAAGTTTCGACAAAGAAATGCTATGTTATGCCTTATGTCTATAAGTATAACAGTTCTCATAAACAACTGTGGAGTGTTCTTGATTTGGCAGCAATGTAAGTCAGTCATAATTTTGCACATAGAGATTACAACTTATCTTTCATTCAAGGCCCAAATATAAGAACAAAGCTTATGAAGCTAGGCTGCTGTCAACTATCAAAACAACTACTGATGGTTGGACAGTCGGTCCTCTGGATTTTTGTGCAGTTGCTCTTTGCATCCATGTACATGGGAAAGAGTGTGTTTCTGAATGTTTATACTATGTAATCAAGCTAATTGGATATTAGGCAACTTGCTATTTGTCGTGGTGATCCTCAGCGATTAACACCTCATGATATTCAGTTTGTGAAACATGGTTTTGAAACTCGCAAGACAAGTCAATGTAGAGGTCACAAAGCACAAGTTCCATTGACAATTCAGTCAAGCTGGTTAGAAGCTACAGAAGCCACACATCTGATTGATCAAGCCTGGTATAATCGGCGGGAGGAAATTCACAGAATAGAGCTGGCTGAGGTGGATAAGGAGCAAGCTTGGCAGTTTAATGAAGAAGAGAAATATAGAGCCACTACTGGAAATTTCAAACGTCAGCATCGAGTAAAAGGAGTTCAATTGAAAAAGTAGAATTTATTAAACATATATGATTTGTTTTGTTTTCTATTCCAATAAGGAGACACTGAGTAAAAACTCAGAAGCCATGCTCTGTTGTAACACCAATTCCACACTGACTAATCATGCCAGGTGATGCTGGCTTTCCATCAGAAAAGAGTTCACAGAGACAGTCTCATCTTTCTCAAGTGTGACTGAATCAATTCTTGTGCATCTCACCAGAACCTAACCCATCTGGTCAGAGCCTGATCCATCTCACACCAGAGCCTAATCCATCCATCTGGGACCTAATCCATCTGGCTGGTACCTAATCCATCTCACCAGATCTTAATCCATCTGTCCAGTGAAGTGCCATCTGTATGCACAAAGCTAGAAATGGAACAGCGTTGAAGACACTGATCACACCCACACCTAACACTACACACACAAACACACTCTTTAGTTCATGGGGGGATTCTAATGTGATGAAAGTAGCAAACTAAGACAACTAGATTCTCGATATCTCTAAGATACATGTAAAGCGATAGCGCTCATGTCGTATCTAGACTTTACTAAGTCCAAAGGTTATCTCTAAACAAGAGGCGCAACATTCGTCACTTGGCCTCAAGGCAAAGGGCTTTCCAAACACTCCAAACACTGATAGACATAACCACAACTCTCTAGTAATCATGTGCAACTCAAATAGTCACTAAACAAAACCACTAAAAGTCAACACAACACTTTAAAACCTCACACTCTAAACTGTAACCTTCACAAACACGTGGAGAAGCATCTACACTGACACCAAACTCCCAGAACTTCCACAAGAGCCACAGGGTTTGAACCTATGCACTCCAGAGAAACCCCATCCGACAAGCCAAAGGGTTTGAACCTTTGCCAACCTGCGGAAATAACACAGAAGAGTGAACACTAATCAGACCAAAGGGTTTGAACCTCTGCTGCCTGTAATGCTTCACGTCACACAAATGCCCTCAAGAACTCAAAAGGGTGACCTTCAAGACACCATGCTCTCGTTCTTTCACAGAGCGCAAGTCAAACCAAAACCAAAACTACTGCACAAAGTGCCATGTCACTGTCTTATCCAAGTGCACAACTTAAATCACACAATATGTATCTGATATGGGTTGTATTCTCTCTCTAGAAGCTACAAACTGCTCCAAGTGCTTGAGCACATAGCTAATCTGCTTTGCACCGTTACACCAGGGGTCCAAAACTTGTACACTACTTCTATACTACTGTATTTATACATTATGCACTCTACAAATTAATACAACTGGTATTAGTACTATTTCCTGCTTGGAACTCAATTGTCTGCATCCCGCACATTCTGCCTGAGCATGCCATCTCATAGCACATTGGTCAGAAAGTCAATTAAGACCCAGACTCGTATCACATGCATGGTTGCGATGTCAGTTAGTAGTGCATGCAGGACATAACCCACCACATGTTATCTCCTTGGAGCTCCCACTTATCAGGATTCGCTCTGCTCATATTCTTCTATTGTCTTCCAGTTGGCAAGGTGACTTGCTTGGTGACTAGACCTTGTGCGCTTCAGCCGAAGTGTAGTATCTCGGTTTTATCTGGACTTGGGCTTTCATTATATGACACGTGCTAGTTGCTGGTCAATCCATTGATGTGTTCTGTAACGGCGAGTGGCAAAAGGACTAGTGAGTTGCAACAAACTACAATCAACACTAAACCTCTCAAAACTCTACACTTATCACCAATGTATTGAATTTGGGTGTTTCGAGTATGATAGAAGCACTCTGCAAACTTCAATAATCCAGTAGACTTGTTCAAAAAGACTTCTATTTGTTACTAGTGAGCCTAACAAAGGTAACACTCATACTAGCGGGGGTTTTAAGACACGGTTGGGGAAAGGTGACTTGATTCGAGCTGCTATGCTTGTTGGGACTATGACTGCTTCGGACTAGTGGCTCTCTTGGCCCTGTAACTGCTCCTTACAAGTGACGAACACTTGACTAGTCGCACTCTTGGCAAACTAGCAGCACTCTTGGCCTAAGAATACTACTATGACTGCTGAGAACTTGCTTGAACTAACTCTGAAACACTCCTGGTCTTTGCTTGACACAACAGTAGATTTAAAAGGGGCTTCAATTCACTTTAATACTAAGGTGAGTCCACAACTAGTGGTCACTTTGTCGAGGTTTAAGCACAAAATCCTTTAATTGGGGCACTAGAATACTGACTAGTATGTCACAATTGTGGGGAAGGCTTGCCTCCCGCATGTGTACTTGTCTGTCTACTTATATACTACAGCCATAAGGCACAATCCGGTGACACGCCCGCTAGGCGTTTACGCATGTAATTTTGCATTTTATAATATTAGACACCAGTTGAGGAGTCCCGTGACTGAAATAAGAGAGATTAGAGAAGAGCACAATGAAATAAGCATAATACCACAAATATTTGAAGTGACTATTGGTAGAGCGCATGCTCTAGCTTAGGGGGATATGAGACACGGTCATCCTAAATATGAGAGCCCAGTGTTCGATACTAGCTGCACTAAGATGAAGTGGCACGTGTACTCTAAAAAGATAATTGAATACACGTGCGATGTAAATGAACTACAAGAGACCTTGATCTATGATGCGCAAGGCACGGATCGACCGGCAACTTGCGTGCATCATATAATGAAAGCCCCAGGGCAGATAAAACTGAGATACTACACTGCGGCCAAAGCACGCAGGGTCTAGGCATCATGCAAGTCCCCTTGCTGACTGGAAGACAATGGAGTAATATGAGCAGAGCAAATCCTGATAGGTGGGAGCTCCGAGGAGATAACATGTGGCGGGTTACGTGCTGCGCACACTGCTAACTGATGTCACAACCATGCACGTGAGATAAGTCTGGGTCTTAATTGACCTTCTGAACAACGTGCAATGAGATGGCATGCTCAATGGGACATGCGGGACGCAGACAATTGGGATCCAAGCAGGAAATAGTACTAATACCAGTTGTATTAATTTGTAGAGCGCATGATGTATAAATACAGTAGTATAGAAGTAGTGTACAAGTTTTGGACCCCCGGTGTAACGGTGCAAAGCAGATTAGCGATGCACTCTAGCACTTGGAGCAGTTTGTAGCTTCTAGAGAGAGAATACAACCCATATCAGATACATATTGTGTGAATTAAGTTGTGCACTTGGATAAGACAGTGGTGCGGCACTTTGTGCAGTAGTTTTGGTTTTGGTTTGACTTGCGCTCTGTGAGAGGATGAGAGTACGGTGGCTTGAAGGTCACCCTTTTGAGTTCTTGAGGGCATTTGTGTGATGTGGGGCATTACAGACGGCAGAGGTTTGAACCCTTTGGTCTGATTAGTGTTCGCTCTTCTGTGTTATTTCCGCAGGTTGGCAAAGGTTCAAACCCTTTGGCTTGTCGGACAGGGTTCTCTGGAGTGCATAGGTTTAAACCCTGTGGTTCTATGATCGGTTAAACGGCTCGAGCACATAGGTTCAAACCCTGTGGTTCTTGTGGAAGTTCTGGGAGTTGGTGTCAGTGTAGATGCTTCTCCAAGTATTTGTGAAGGTTACGGTTTAGCACGCGAGGTTTTAAAGTGTTGGGTTGACAATTAGTGGTTTCTTTTGGTGGTTATTTGAGTTGTGTGCGATTACTAGAGAGTTGTGGTTACGTCTATCGGCATTTAGAGTGTTTGGAAAGCCCTTTGCCTTGAGGCCAAGTGACGAACATTGTGCCTCTTGTTTAGAGATAACCTTTGGACTTAGTAAAGTCTAGATACAAGACGAGCGCAATCACTTTACGTGTATCATAGAGATATCGAGAATATAGTTGTTTTAGTTCGCTACTTTCATCGCATTAGAATCCCCCCACGAACTAAAGAGTGTGTTTGTGTGTGTAGTGTTAGGTGTGGGTGTGATCAGTGTCTTCGATGCTGTCGCATTTCTAGCTTTGTGCACGCAGACAGCACTTCACCGGGTCTAATTAAACTGAATAAGAAGGATTATTGGTAAGATTTCGCTTGGCTAGTCATGAGAAATGGTGAAAAAGCATGCAATAGCCGGTCTGGAACCAGTTGCATGCTTACTAGTGGGACCTAGGAGCTCCAATGGGAGCCTTATCCCGCATCTCAAACCTGCTATTTGCCTGTGGTTGTCAAGGCTGAATGACTAGCCTGACGGGCATGCCAGCAACAGTAGTTGATCATGATCAGAACTGCTGCCCGGCTATACTAGTGCTGATTGTATGAAATCTGTATCACACTAGCCAAATCTCCAACAAAGGTGATCCATTACTGATGCTTTTCCTAAGTCCTATTTGAGATTCCATGTAACTAGTTTATCCTGACTTAGGCGTTTCTGCCAAGACCAGTATGCTAGTGATCAAACTCTGTGCTAAGTGTGCCTTCTGCCTCTTGTTTGGTTTGTTAGTTGCATCCTTGGTCCACTCGTGGCTTTATCTGTTTAGCCCACTAGGTGGCAGGATACTAGTGTGACCGGCTGGTAGAGCTTGGCCTGCAGGGGTGCCATCTCTAAGTCCTGGTTTTACTAGCCACGTTGATGAACCTAAAGACTCCTGCGGGCAGAAAACACAACACCTAAATGGCAAGTATAATCAATCACAGAATCTGAAGGCAGGTTCTTAGCGAGTGTAGTCGGGCACCTCCGTGCAGTGACTATAGGTCCTAGGTTTGTAGCTTATGCAAGGCTACTTGGTGTTATGTCTCGAGCTACTGGCTCTGTATAAGACAAGGTCGGTTCGCAAAGCGGTTATTAAAAACTATCTAGTTTGTAAAGGTGTTATTGCAGCCTAGTATGTGGTGCGGTCTACTGTTGCACTTATCTTTGAGTGTGATGTCTAGAGGTGTGAGGATGCCAACAAAGGTGAACAACTGCCTTCTTGGTTTATAGAGTAAAGCAAGGGACAGTGGGGTCGCGACTTAGTTAAGTGCATTCATAGTCACTGATTTGTTGGTGTATATGTCCTTAGTGCAAACACTAAGAGTTCTGAAGTCTTTGGTATGGGGGAGTAGTATCCCGAGTGTATTCTATTGTTCTAGCTAATACACTTGAGTTTTTATACTGATTTTCTCTAACAGTTCGTGTAATCTAAAGGTGTCATTCTTTGTAACTGCAGTAATAGATTAGTGAGCTTCGTGAAGGGTTTGTAACACTATTATCGTTGCTATAACATCTCTTACTGAGCTTTATAACATATAATTGTGTATGCCAGTTTACAATGTATTGCGGCATCCTTAGCTGACTGATGGATACTAGTTGCGCAGTGCTAGCCTGGGTGATTTGTGAACTTCATTTCTTATTTAGCTTTGCAACCATATATCTGTGTTACGAGTCCCATAGCCAGGCACAGCCTGCATGCTTATGCGCAGTTGGTGATCACATGGGCATTATTGCATCATGCCGCCTTTGTTTAGGTAATGACATGAATTGGATGACTAGTTCAGTGTCGGTCCCGTCGTAACCGGTATTGCCATGTCCTTTGTGCCATATTGATGATTTATGGTTTGTGAACCATTATTGAATTTGCGCTTTGCAACCTAAATGACTATTTGGTGGGGATTTGACTTGTAACGGACTTGCAAGGATTGGTTAATTGAACATCCTTGCAAGTGAGAATTTTCTTAAATTGTTTTGTGTGCCTGCAATTTCTGAGCACACAGAGCCACAAGGCTCATCATCCTCCCCTGACTAACATTTTTATTGATTGACATGCACATGCCTTCTGAAACACTTCCTTTTGGTGTAGTCCAGTGTTTTTCCTGAGGATCTTTGATTTTCTGGAATCAGGCATGGGTATGTCATTCCCAATTAGGGTTGATATGTGCCTAGTAGTCATTCTGGTAATTCCAGTAGAATTTTGAGTCATGCCTGCATGTTCTTCTCATTGCCTGCTGGAATGGTTTGCAAACTGATGGCCTTCTCATTTGGTGACTTTGGCCTTCTTGTAGTCAGGCCCGAGTCAGGTTTTTGCTTAGTCGCATTCATATAAAAGGGTATCCTTTTTGACTTCACATTCTTTACCAATGCTCTTCACGCATGCTCTTTGCTTCACTTGCTCTTCTCAGCTTTACCCTTTACAACAATGCCTCCCACTTTTGACGCTACCTGCCCCTTCCATCCGACTTTGACTATGCTCCACCTGTGCTTGGCACGTGAGGCCGATGGTTCCCCTGCTGTGCCGACTCCCGACATGTGGGTTCGTGCAGCTTACGTGTCCTGGCACCACCTTGAATTGGTGTCGGTGGCCAACGAAGAGGGCTTCCCTGAAGAGGAAGAGTGGTTTGATTTGGAGGACCAGCTGTGGGTTGCCTTGAGAAGTGTGGACACTTCCCTTGTTGTGCATTCGCAGGAGGAATTCCGCTATTTGGCAAAGGTCATGGTACATTTTTCTCTTCGTGAATATTAATATTTTTATTGATCTTTTTGTTTTTAGAGTAAGGGTGGGATTGAAATCCATCCTCTTCCTGAGGATGTCGATTCCAGTGAGGATTCCAGTTCTGAGTCTGGTGCTGATGCTTCAGCCACCCTTGTGTTACCTTCTGTTCCTATGGGAGGTGCACAAGGGATCACGAACCCAACTTCTCCTGTGGTTTTTACTGCAGGTCTAGTTCTGCCTTCGGTGCCTATGGTTGCACTGGGTTCTCCCTCTGGTTCTGAATATTTGTCTCTGCAGGCTTGTCAACTTGCGCCCCCCCTCCTCATGGATCGCTTGGCCAGCTTGCGGCCTTTGAACCCTCGGAGGTTCAAGGCTAAGTTTGCTCCAGAGCTTGCAAATGGTATGTGCCTTTTTGTTTTGTTTCCTTTCCTTTTGACTTCTAAGTTTCTGTTTTAGCTGACTTGGCCAAATCCACAGCTTTTGTTTCTTTGTCGCCCTCTCTTGGCAACCTTCATAAGTGGGTCTGGGCTTTGTGTGAGTTTTGTCTTCCATGAATTCTTTATTTTAATTAACTTCATTTTCTTTTTCCAGTGCCAGTTGCTGGTCCTTCAAATCCAAAATGTCCTCGCCTAACAAAGGCACAAAAGGGCAAAGGCAAAGCTGTTGACCCTGGTAAGTCTTCTCCTCTTGTGTCTCGTATTTTATTTTATTCATTCACGAACATATTTTCAGCCATCCCCAAAAAGTGTGGTCATCCTCACACGGTTAGGCCTCAGAAGCCTATTTTTAAGCACAAGGGTGGATTGGGGGAACGTATCCCTTCCTACACTGTTGAGGCAGAAGAACCTCATCTCCAACCCATCGGTCTCCTTGTTCCCAATAAGGACTTTGGTAATTATGTGGGTTGTAATGATTTTTACTTTGCCTGGCCTCTTGGTGAATTGGTGGGGCATTTGGTATGTCTTTCCTTCTTTTCTTGTCTTAACATCATTCTGACTTTTGCTTGCAGATGCAAGAACCTTGTGATGCCTGCCATTGCGCAGGTGCCCAATGTCGTACTATTCGTTCAAAATCCGCCAAATGTTTCCAGTGTTCGTTTATGAAGCATCCTTGCATTGTCTTCCATGAGGACAACTATATCAACACCATTGAGCAAGTTTTTGATCCTTTGACCTGTAAGTCCCTTTTGTTTTCATGAAGCCTTTGTTTTTAATTGATTTCCATTCTTTCTAGCCCTTGCTGACTCTATTCAGCATGATTTGCAGTCTATCCTGGACCAGGCTGTTGATGCTGTCAATCCTGCAGCTGGTACTGTCAAGCAGTCTTACTTCAAACAGCAAGCCTGTGCTCTTCAAGCTTTATCCAAGCTTATTGATGAAGGAATGTGTTTTGCTCACGAAGCGGCGGACAGGGAACAGGCTAGTGAAGAGGAATCGGAGGCCAAATGAACTTGTAGTATAGCTGGTATAGTCCATGGGACTTCAATATTTTTGCTTGTAGTTCTGCACCTTCGGGCTTATTTTGTTTTATATAGTTTTTGTATATGCAGCACTTCAAGTGCCATATTTCTCATTTGATTGATTGTCTTGTCTGAGCGGGTGTCAATTTCCTTTTTAGGTTCACAGAATTAGTGCATGTTTGTGAAGTCCATTCAAGGAATAAAGTCATGTGTGTTTTGGCTGACTTGGGCATGATTTCCAGGCTTGGCTTTTAATTTGCCAAGTCTATGTTTCCAAAATTAGATCCTTGATATGTCAACGACAAGGATGCTGTTTTTGAGGGCTGGTGACTTTGTCATGTTTCCAAGGTGTAGCGTGGTCATTCTTTTGTTACTGATATCTTTAGCCATGGCTTTTCTTTCACCAGTTCTCTTGTTTTGATCTGGTTCACAAGGTGTCATGTGTTTAATTTATATATGGTGTATTGAAGACTCGAAATTTCTGGGTGAGTTTCTTTCATAAGTTGAGGTGGATTTAAGTTTGAATGATTGTGCAATGTATTCTGAGGTGGCTTGATGTGTCACAACATGATTCCATGTCTCCTCCCCCTAACTTTAATTTTTGAATGGTTTTGACTGTCAAAATTTTCCAGTCAAAAGTTTTTAGGTTCACGAACAGATATGATGTTGGATTGTGAATTGGTGGAGCTAGTTCTTGTTTTTTGGGTCTTTATGGTTTGATCTGCAGTGATGAGAATAAATTACAAGTCTGCAAAGAATGGTTGCATCAGCCATCTCTGACTGTCTGCATACTCTCTCCCCTTTATAAAAGGTGAACATTTCCCATCTTTTCTCTTCACTCAGTCAATGACTGTTATTGTGTTCCCTCCTAAGCCTCCTGCCTTGTCTGAGCTAGTTGCTTGTGTCGAGCAGTTACAAGAACTTTCTCTTCTGAAGAGTTCCACTGCTGTCGCTCTTGAATTTTGGTTTTGCAAAGCTAAGGATCTTGAGGTGCATGTACAATTTTCTTTGCATGTTGTTATGCATCCTTAATTTCCTTTGTAGACTTTGATCTTGATCCATTATACCAATTTTTGTCAAAACATTCAGTTCAAGTGGTTTGCCGGCAGGATTAAACATTGTCTTCGTGTCCGTGACTACTATGCCGAGTGGGCCCTTATGTCCCAACTCCACATTAATAGAGTCTCCATCTGTGGCTCCTCTAATCCTGTTCTTTCTAAAGCAGCACCCTCAATTATTGAACACCTCGAAGATATGCCCCCCATTGGTCCTACTCTTGACGGTGACATCCCTATGGGATCCCTGGCTGCAGGTAATGGTACAGACAGTTGGAACCAATCTTCCTGGTCCAATCCCCCTACGCCTTCCCCCTCCAGAGCTGGTACTCACTCTGACCAGGAATTTGACTACAGCAGAGTGCAGCAGGCTGAATCCGGTTCGTCTGACATGGACCCTTGGGTGTATTTCTTTTTATCCTTCACATACTTCATTTACTGATTTGTTTTTCCCAGGATGACTCACCTCAGGGTGACTGGGACGAGCCTCCAAACCTTGAAGGTCTCGCAGCTCAAGAAGGAACCTTGAAAGCTGTGCAGAAGATTGCTGAGAAAATTTCTGAAAGGATTCCTCCTCATGTCACCTTTGAAGGCCAACAATTTGGTTCAACCTTCTGTGCCTTCTGCTCTGGTACTCCTCACCATCCTCCCCACGAATGTCCTGCTCGGTCCATGAAGGTACATTTTTGGCATTTTCTGTTTTCCTTCGCACTTAATTATGATGTTTTAGGTGCATTGTCCTTGCTTGTCTTGCTTAGCGAGGAACGAGGAATGCGTGTTTATGGGTCTCAAGGTTGAGGGCATGAATTGTGCCTGTCACTGGGGCCATGGTTGTGTTGGAGGCATTCCTGATAGGAATGTCTTAGCTTTCCCTTTTTCTGGGGATTCCAATGAGCAAGTGGACTTGGTTATGGCCAAGATTAATGCCATGACTTTGGCTATGGCTCCTTATGGTCCAATTGGTGGTAAGTCTTTTTCTTTTTGCTTTGCGAATTACTTTTCACTTTCATTTTCTTGATAGCCAGCACCACCACTTCTGACACATCTCATGCTCAAGAAGTCGAGGATTCTGCATGAGCCTATGTTGCTCTCAACTGGCGTCAGTTGACCTTTAATGGTCCTGAAACACTTCCTTCTCTTGTCACCTCTTGCGATGCATTATTTTCATGCGTCAAAGTGAATACTCATGAACTCCTTGCTCTTTTGAAGGTGTGAGCTATGCTGACCTCTGAGTATCGAATCATTTGGGCCAAGTTGGAGGAGAAGCATGTGGATCCCAGCAACAACTTTGGACCTCCTATCCCCCCATCTTCTGCATGAGTCAAGAAGACTTCTAAGGGGAAGGATCCTCAGTGGTGGTAAGGCAGCTTCACGGCCATTCTTCTTTTTGTATTTTTGAACTCTAGTGTATCATAGTCACGTGTGTTGTTAAATGTTATTCAACCAACGTAGTTTGTGTTCTTGTTACTTGTAGAGACCGTGGATAGTTTGCATGGTCATTCCCCCCCCTCAATACATATAGCTTTGCGAAGGGTTTCAAATCCCAAACTGTGGGTGTGATTTATGCCAGTTCAGCTTTGTTATGCTCATCTTCATTATCTGGTAATTTGTCGAGCACCTCTTCTTTGTTACTGTCCAGTAATTGTTTCATTCTGGCTGGTGCTACGTCAATTATTGCGTTGATGTCTGGGATTTTTATCTTTTGCCTCGTGAAGTAAGGAATTAATCAATAGGCTGCTATCGGTCTTGCGAATGTTGAACCATCGATCTCACAGAGGATGTAGGCACCACCCTTGTTCCGTCCTAGGACCACTAAGGGACCCAAGTAATGGGGTCTCATTTTTCTGTTAAGTGCCTTCTCTATTTTCATTTTCCTCATCAAGACCAAACTTCCTTTCGCAAAGTTGAAATCTTTTATCGAGTATTGGTAGTCCTCTTTGAATTTTAGCGCAGCTTTATGCCTAGCATGCCTAGCATCGTAGACTTTGGATTTAAGACATTCTAAATCTTCCCCGCATTTTTGTAGACTGATCGCTCTTCGCGCTATAAGTGAGGTGGTGCTTATAATATTGTCTGGAGGTGGCATATGCCATGTTGATTCCACGATATCCAAAGGCAATAATGGTTCTGTGCCTGTGGCCGTGAAATATGGTGAACAACCCATTCTTTTTCTAATGGTTATTCTGTCGGACCAGAATACTGAATATGCATTCTGGTTCCAGTTTTTCTGGTCACCCTTGGATGCTTTGAATAGTCCTTGGTGCACATCAAAGTGCGGTCTTTCTGCGATCCCGTTGGCTCATGAATTATATCCGGATATTTGGATATGATTGATATGGTATTTCTTGCTGAGATATTCGATGGCCACTACAAAGGCTTTGCCATTATCGGATACGATTTCCACCAAGCTTCCCCAGCGGCACAGTATATCTTCAAATATCCATTCCCCTATGGTTTGCATGGTTTCTTGTCTTAAACATCGGAATTCCGGGTAATGGCTCATGGAACACCGTCCTTGGACAATATACTTGAATTGCCCTGACATTGGCATCAACATAGTATCCATATACATCTTTGCAAAGAGAGGTGCAGGTATTGCAACCATTGTGGGCATGTAAATCTGTCTTGTTTGTCATACTTGGCACAGGTGGCATGTCCTCACGTACCATGCAATATCAGCTTTCATGTCTGGCCACCAATATCAGATTTTAACCAGTTCATGGGTCATGTAGAACCCTCTATGAGCTACTTTGTCATGACAAGCTATCATGACTTGGATCCTTTTTGACTGGGGTATGTGTTAGGATCGTGCCAATAGGATGAAGTGAGAGGAATGCACGCCGTAGATTCCACGGAGTGCGTGGGGCTTGGCGAAGCTATTAGCAACGTCACCCTTGGGTCGAAGCCCAAAGAAGGATTATGGACGGAGTCCACGGGATTAGGATCTCTAGGATCAAAGGTTAAGTCCAACGGCTATCGGAGTCCGCGGACGTAGAGAGGTGGATTATGGCTTGAAGGCCGAAGAGAGTGAGGATGAGAATTATTGGGCTAAACCAAGTTGATATTCGAACTGAGGTATGTACTACTAAATGTACAGCTTATATACTAGGACGGAGTCCGATGGGTCGGGGTCTGGAATAGTGTAGGTATGGCTAGAGTGACGTGATCTGGAATGTTCTGTATCTAGAGGAGTCGAGTATTCCGTGGACTCCGATATAACACCTACTCGCTACCATGATGGGATCTAGGTGTGATAAATGAAATATGTGAAATAAGTAAATGAAATATGGATATGAAATATGAGATAGAAACCGGGATTCGGAATCCAACGGATTCCGATGATTGACTTGGAGCCGGTGGAGTGGATGATGGACGTGGTCCGTGGAGTCCACGGCATGATCGTTACAGTATGACAAGTTGATGCTTGCCTTGCATACTTCAGTGCCATAGTCAACCATCTTTTTTGAAGAAGTTCATAGCATATCGTATGAACTTCGCATAGTCTTCATCATTTATTTCTGGTGGTCGGACAAGGTTCATATGCCATTGTAAGATGAATTCTAGCCTTTTGTCATGCAACACTTGTTGTGCTGTTCGCGGGACTTCATTGTATGTTAATGACATGTTTTGCTCCATTGATTCTGTCATCTCTTCTGTGGTTATTGAGAAAATATTTAATGGGTTGGGGATTTGATTTTGCATTAGGCTGTAATGTGTGTGTAGGAAATCTTCCATCCCGTCTTCAGGTGTTGGAGGATCTCCTTCTTGAGGGGATTGCCTAGATAAGCCATCAGGCCCATGTCTAGTTCCTGGTATGTGCACTAGCACAAAGTGAAATGATAAAATTCCTATGATCCACCGGTTTACTGCAGCTGATGGTGCAATATTGGGGTTTTTGAGCATTCCCTTGATGGCACTTGCATCCACTTCTACTACGAAGGTGGGTAGACCAATCAGGTATGATTTACAATCTCCTAGGGCTCTGTATAAGCCATAGATTTCTCTCTTAGCTTGCAAATACCCACATTCATGGGGGTTTAAGGTAATGGATCCAAACCTCGCAAAGTATCTGATGGACAGGTCATTTGGGTTGCATTGGGCTAAGTAAAATCCGACCATCCAGCTGTTCCCACAAAAGCTTGAGTATCGGATATGTCTTTACATGGTCCCCATCTCAATATAGGGTTGACAATGTTGGGTAATGGTAAGCGACCTTGGTAGGTACATTGGTGTCCTATGACTATGATTTCAGGACAGCAGAGGTATGCTTTCTTGCCAGAGAAAGTACCACCACAATATTTCATGCATTGGACTATTCTGTTTAGGTTCATGAAGTGTTCCCATACAAATCTGCGGATGCCAGGATTTTCTGGTATCGTTTCATAGGTATTGCCTACTTTGTATTGTGTAGCTGGTCCATGAACGGGTACATCGTCAATATATGGGATGGTATATTGAGGGATTTCAGGTTGTAGAATGTAAGTAACATCATCGTGAAAGATGGGTACTGAATTGATCCAGCCCATGGGTAAGGTTACTAGTTGTAAGGCACCATAGGGCATTTGGAAAGTGGTAAGGTCACAGGAACTTTCAGCCAGCATCTGTTCGTTGTATCCAACAAATAGATCTAATGTTGCTCCACATGCCCTGCCTGCAAAGTTTTCTGCTAATTGATCGGTGGTAGGGGGCAGGCCTGAGTGAGTGATAGTGACTTTGTTAAGTGGTTCAAGGCTATGAACAATTCTTAAACTTTTGCCATCCTTCTTAAGCACAGTAAACCATCGTGAACAGTACAAAGAATTCAATGGTTTGTATACCCCTGCATCGAGCTTAGTTTTAATGATTTTACAGATTTCACTGTAGATGCCTGGGGGTATTGGTATGTTTCTGAGTACCCAAGGGGTGTGTTCAATTACTGGGATGTCGATGGGAGGGAAGAAGTCTTGTCTGAAACTTCCTCTTTCGGAGTCTTCCCAAGTGAATGCTTGGTCCTGAATATTCATGAAATGGTGCATGAGTTTTACTTCTTCTGACCACAGAAACCCTTTGTTATGGATCGAGTTGATGTAGTCTTTTCTTTCCATGGTATACCTGCATGAAGGTCTGAAGTCCGGTGGTAACGGTGATAATTTTGGCATGTTTTGTAAAGGGTTGCCCTTTATGTTATGGATAATCCTGAACTTTTCAGGTAGGGTGGCGAGAACAGGTTTCGTTTTGAGTGCAACTGGTTTATACTTTTTGTTCGTGTAGATGGAAGCAGTTTTCTCAAACCATGGTGCATAGTTTTCATCGCCAATTATATTCGAGCCATATAGAGTATACATGTACTCGAGTGGTTGCAGGTTTGGTGCTGACTGGGGTTTTATGCTATGCTGCACATAGATAGGCATTAATTTTTCTGTTTGCAGACCATCTAACAGTCCTTGGTTGGAGTTGAGTTCTTGGGTAGAAGGGATATTAAGTTGGATGGGGTCGCACACTGATAAATATTGCGTGGTGAGGTTCAACTTTGTGAACTGATTATTGGTAGCATATGCGGAAATGTTAGGTTTTTGATTCATGTCCAGTTCTATGACTATGGCCACTTCTTCTTGATCAGGTAGCCAATCTTCTGTGTTGGGATCGTGAATTGTAATAGTCTGATCTTGATTTTCATAATTTCTTATGATGCTTTGCGTAAGGGTATCAAATGGTCTCCCGAGTAGGATATTGTACATGGATTGTCTAATGACATGAACTTGTAAGTATAAGGTGATGTTGCTGAATAAAAAGGCAATGTTTCACGCAAGGGCAAGCAAACTATTCAAAGTCCCATTGGCTGATTGCATATCTATGATTACCGAGGGGTCATAGGTTAACCCAAGGTGGTGACACACTGCTTCCGACATTGATATTACTTGTGATCCCAGGTCAATGATGCATTCGACCTTTAACTGATGGTCCACGATAAGTAATATAGACCGCAAAGCAATAGATTCAGCTGCACACTTAAGTGGGCCTATCTTTTTGCCTTTCTTGATGCAATCTTCATATGGGTCATGAACCACAAAGGCCCCTTCTGGGAGCTCTTCATGAGCTGCTGTTACTGTGGTATGTTCAAATGTTTGAACTACAGGGTTGGGTTGCCCATATAGTAAGGTAGTTTTCACTGAGGGGTCCTCTGACAGGACTTTAATCTCGACAGTGCTGGGTCCAGTGTATGAAACATCATTTTTGAATTGTTCAACAGTGGGTGGCACCTTTTGCTTCATGATGTCATCTTCTGTCATATCACAGATCTCAGGTGATAATGAAAAGAGTTCGCGTTGGGACAAAGTAACCAGGGAATCCATGGTCCTCTTGTATACATGTCTTGTTACTGAGGAGTCTTCTATGGGAGCCTTTGTCCTGTAGGCTAGCTCGTGTTCACGATTCTTCTTCCTATAGTCAGGTTTTGCACCTATGTTCCGATCAACAGGTGGGGCATAGTTTGCTGGGCAAACCGAGGCAAAAGGATGTATATCTTGGGGATAACTTCTTTGTTCAGGGTCTCCCCTGATTGCCATTTGGGGTTTGGTACTATTTTCGATATTGGCTTTGTGAATACTTTTGCACATGGCACCTCTTTAGTGCTGGGAATAAACATGTTAATTACTTCAGCTTCTCTGCCATCGTCTACTGTTGTTTGTGGGGAGTGGATCCCCAGGTAACTGTCATCGGACTCTGAGAGTTCAATGAGTGCTGGTATTTCTTCTAGTTCCAGGGTGATACCTTGATCAGGGCTATCTTTTTTTTGCAAGGTTTCCTGACCTGATTTTACTTGTTCCATGACTTCGCGAAGGGTCCGGTTATTCTTAACTGTTGCCTTAGTAGTGTCCGATGTTGGTGATGCTTCCTTTGGAGTAACAGCTACTGGTTTCAGTTCTCCCACTACCATAGGTGCAGTGCATCATACTAGACATGGGACTCTAACTTCAACTTGTTTGAACCAAGTTTTAAGTGTCTCATCTTGTGAGGTGTCGGCGCAGTCTTGTAGACTCTTTAGTTCTTTTTCAATAGACCCTGTCTTAGCTATTAAGGCTTCGACGTGTTGTGTGATAGTCATATTGACTGGTAAGGAATGCTGGTCGACTAACTGTATGTAGTGTTCTGAGTTTTTAACGAATGTGAGGGGTTCTTTTAGAAATTGCATCATGGTGGTGTTAACAGCCCCCAGTTGACCAGGGTTCTGTTGATGCCATTCTTCAAACTTGTCTGCAAGACAATTTCCAAGTAAGCCCTTTGGAAGATAGGCGCCAGTAGGTAACACAACGTGGTTCCTTGTATTCTTTCTGCATTTGCCTTCGTGAATCATCATATCAATTTCTTTGCAAGCATTAATGAAGTGTCCACATTTGCCACAGAATCCACAATTGCCATCTCGAGATGTGGGAGAACTAGCAAATGATGACTGTGGGTTTGATTGGTAGTTAGGATGTCACAGGGAATGGTCCTGTGTGTCGCTGATTTGGAACTGTGCTAAATGTGCGATTTTGTCTTTGATAGGTTGTAAATGTAGTGTTATTTCTGAAGGCTCTTGTTTTACTGTCACTGTTTTGGGTATCCTACTTGAATAAACCTGAGGTATCCCCATGGGAGTGGTAGAAACGGCAGGTGGGTTGTAGGTCGCATAATGACCGGCCCTGTGGTAGGGTTGTGGTGCATTCGCGTATAGGCTCTCGCCTCTATTTGTTCCTTGTAGCACGAACTGTGTGGCTTCATATATATCTTTCAAGGTGTAAGGGTCTGAGGGGAAATGGTCTGGGAGTTTGATCTGTAACCAGTGCATAATTCCTTCCCATACAGAATCTGGGAATCCTTTGCTGAATAGGTTACTGACTTCTGAGCCCAAAAGTCTTTTCTTGGCTTCTAAGAATCATGCTTTAGGGAAAAACTCCCTATAATATGTTCCCAGATCTGCTAGGGATGACACTTCATGAGCATATTTGCCTACGATGCGTTCAATATCCGTACACTTGTATTTTCTATTCGCGTCTGCATCAGGATATTGTTTAATGATGGCCTCTTTAAGATTGTCGTATGTTTTGTTTACATCCATGAATTCTGCAAGACTTTCCCAGAAGTCAGCAACTGCAACTCCAGGGTAGTGTGTCAACCATCACTTCTTCTCAGTGTTGTTCATTGTGTTGTATCGAACAAACAGGGCTTCTAAGTCCTGTAAGTATCATGCCAGTTCGCGACCAGGGTTTGCCTCATCGAATATACTGGGTGCACTCCGCTCACGTCTGAATGGCATCTGAGCATTCATTGCAGGTGGTGCGGCTGCCTGCACGGGTCCTGCTCCTCCTTGTGTGGGTGGCATTGAAGTTTGTAAGGTGTTGGTGGGTTTTGTATCAATAATTACTGGTTGTGATATGAATGGAATATAGATTTCCTCAGTTTCTCCTTCTTCTACTGGTGTAGTAACAGGTGCAGCTGTTTGTACTGGGAAGTCGTGTGAGGATAATTCAGTAGTGTCAGTGCTCTGTGTAGCAAGACTTAATCTTCTTCCAAACTCATCAAGGTCTAGTTCTTGGTTTGGGTTTTGGAGTGTTGTGGTATCTGATACTGGGGTAAGGTTACCTGCGGTATGATAGGCCGATGGTGATACACCTGGTATCAGGCTACCCATAGATTTTGCAAATTTTATACAAAATACTGCAAACTACTAGCTGTACTAAGGACTAGAGTGGAGACTTCACACTGCTAAGTCAAGTCATCTAGATCAGTGTTGGAGCACCTAAAACCGTAACAGAAAAGGAAGTAGAGAAGACATCTAGATGAGTCAACTCTACAAGCCTTTCGTGATTACTTGCTATTTTCCATTAAAAACAGACTACACATAGTCACCACACAAATGGGACCTCACTGTATCTAGGCAAACCCAAAAACCCAGAAGTTAGAAAAACTGAACTAGATTTAGCCAGTCAAACTCAACAAATCTGAAGCCCACCTCGAATATCTACTAAGTCATGACGGAACCAAATTCCTCCATGAACTTAGTCTAAAAAGAAATGAATGAGAAACCCTGAACCCTGAATGAAAGAATAGCCTAGTCAGGATCTGAGGTACCAGTCTAGATCATGCAAGTGATTGTGACCAAATACAATCTTGGTACTTCAATGAATCAATGATCCATGGTTACATCCACTAAGATACTAAGCAATTAAACAAGTACTGAATGAATAGCCACATGGCACCATAGGAAAAATGGAGGCAGGAGTGCCTATGGACCAGTATGGCACTCCTAGGCAATAGAAAACCCATTGCCTCCCCATATAACTGAATGGATATCTTGGAATCATGCCATTCTTATAGAATAATTACTCATCATTTGTATTACTATGCATAATCACACTACTAGTAGTCTAGATAAGTGACTCCTATATCTAGACATAGAATACTATAAAATACCGTCATCCAGACACACAACAGCAGGAAAGCATTCCCCCATGTTTGTGCTAGTGACCTATAGCTACCTAATCAAATAATGGATTTAAGTGCCTATCTTCGACTGAGTAATTCATTGCTAAGTCACCCAGATAAGAAAGAACATGTTGAAGAGCTGTCTAAGTGCACAGAGCTAGAAATGCAACAGCGTCAAAGACACTGATCACACCCACACCCAACACTACACACACAAACACGCTCAAGTTTGTGGGGGGATTCTAATGCGATGAAAGTAGTGAACCAATACAATTCAATTCTCAATATCTCTAAGATACATGCGCAGCAATAGCGCTCGTATAATATCTAGACTTCTCTAAGTCCAAAGGCTTTTCTCAAGAACAAGAGGGTGTGACTTCCATCGCCAGGCCTCAAGGCAAGGGTGTATAACACAATACAACTTCATCAAACGTCTCCACAAGTTTCTAGCAGTCGCTCGGGACTCTAATAACTACTGCACACAATCAATAACACCCTAAACACCACTTAAATGACTGTGCTCGAAGCAGAAACCAATTCCTATTAAACTCAGCACACTAATAAACCTCGCACGTCGTGCGCTAAACCAAAACCTTCACAAACACGTGGAGAAGTGTCTACACTGACACAAAACTCCGAAACTTCCACAAGAGCCACAGGGTTTGAACCTACATGCTCAAGCTTCCAACCAATCGTAAATTCACAGGATTCAAACCTATGCAATCCAGAGAAACCCCGTCCAACAAGCCAAAGGGTTTGAATCTTTGCCAACCTGTGGAAATAACACAGAAAAGCGAACACTAATCAAGCCAAAGGGTTTGAACCTCTGCGCCTGTAATGCCTCGTGTCACACAAATGCCCTCAAGAACTTGAAAGGGTGACCTTCAAGACACCATACTCTTATTCTCTCACAGAGCGCAAGTCAAACCAAAACCAGACTCTCTGCACGGAGTGCTGTGCTATTTTCTTGTCTAAGTGCATGACTTAAATCACACAATAGATATCTGATATGGGTTGTATTCTCTCTCAAAGTTACTAGCTACTCTAAGTGCTAGAGCATGTGGCTGAAAAGCTTTGCACTATTACACTGTGGGCTTGAAACTTGTACTCTACATCTACACTACAGTATTTATACAATTCTACATCATACACGTCGATACAACTTAATACAGTACTGTTAGAACCTCGGAACATTATTCCTCGCAATGTGCGTGCGTTGTTATAGCATGCCCGGGGCTGGACACTTGGTTGGAGGCCTATCTCGAGACCAGACTCTGTTTCCTCATGGTTGATACTCCACTCGCACTGCTCTCTATGCGTTGGCATGTCACTCGTCATTTCCTCGGAGGATACTTGGAGTGACAACCAATCATATACACTGTATCTCATTCTAATGTTGAGTTTCTAGGTTTCTCTGGTTGGTGGGGGATACCTGTGGTAAGCCTAGGCACTGCGCTCTTTGGCCAAACTGGGTTCTCTCAGAGTTATCTATACTCAGGCATTATTTGGGACATGCGCGCACGTGCCATGCGATCAGGCCCTGTGCGTCATAGATCATTGTGTCACATAGTTCTCATGCATGTCTTTCAGTAATGCATTAGGGTGCATATGCAGTCTGCTTCTGGTGCATTCAGTATTGAGTGCTGAGCTCTTGTACTTAGTGTGACCTCAATGAAGTATCATACTAAGTTAGAGCATGCACTCTACCAATAGTCACTTCAGACTTGCGTGCGCATCCGCACGTTGTTATACCGCGCGCGATGTTGATATCACTGCGCTCTATGGCTATTTTTATATATGCACGCAATGTGCGTGGCAGATCAATCCTTCTCATATCATGTCTGTCTCTCATCAATTCATTGGAGCGCATATCTGATCTGCCTCTAGTGTATTCAATATCAAGTGCTGAGCTCTCATACTTAGTGTGACCTCAACCAGTATCATTCTAAATTAGAGCATGCACTCTACCAATCATCACTGAAGACTTGCACGTGTGTGCGTTGTTACACTGCACGCTATCTTGGTTTGTTCACTGCACTCTATTGGTTTGACACTGCGCTCCATGTCTATTTCCATCTATGCGCGCAGCGCACATCTTTTCATGCGCTCTACTTCTATGTTTCTATACGTGCACAGCGCACGTCATAGATCAATGTAGTTCTCCTTGTATCATGCCTGTCTCTCATCAATTCCTTAGAGCGCATGGCTGATCTGCATCTTAGTGCATTCAGTATCAAGTGCTGAGCTCTCATACTTAGTATGACCTTGCCTAGTATCATTCTAAGTTAGAGTATGCACTCTACTAATTGTCACCTAAGGCCATACTGCGTGCGACTCTATATTGTGCTCCATACATGTATCATTGCACTCTGTGTGTTTGACACTGCACTCTATGCATATAGCACTGCGCTCTATCTGTATCTTTCATTATCTCAGTACCTAGCCATTATGCAATGCATGTATTGATACATTTCGCAAAATTACACACGTAGACACCTTGCGAGCATGTCAACGGACTCCGTTGGACGTATTTCTTGACTTCATCCTTTCTTCACACCATTTTTAGATCATCAACAAAAATGTACATTTTATGCCCCTCCGGGTGCATTCTACTGTCTATCTACTATCTACAAAAATCCAAATTATATATAAAGGAAGCTAGGCATCTGTGGACCCGGCGGCCTCTCCACTGTCCACTTTCTTCCCTTTTCCCTTCACCTTTTTCATACACTCCACCATTCCAGGCACTCCCTCCGCCATGGACTCCAGTACATTCTCTGGCCTGGACACCTCACTCTCATCCAACCCCCCCTCGGAGTCCTCAACCAAAAAATCCTCACCACCCTTCAAATACTCCTTCCACAGGACCCACTCAATCCGCAACCCTCTGAGGTGGTAAAACTCCGTTTGGGTTTCACAAAACCTCTTGCTTGCTGCAATCAACCTTTCCACAGCTCCCTCTCTGTGGCTTCTGCATCAGTAATCAATGTTGGCAAGTTCAAACAGATCCTGTCCGTTGAACTCTGCAGAAGCCAGGTGGGCATGGAACACCTGGGCGACATCTTGATCCAGTCACAACCACATAGCCTGATGGAGGGCCTCTGGCATCGCCCCTTTCAGATCTTGAAGCTCCTTCAACAAAGCCTGCCAGTCATCCACGGACACCACCGAAACAAAATCCCTTGGATACTCTCCAGCACTCCCCTCCTCGAAATCGTCGACAAGGTCATCAATGTGACCTCCGACGGACTCTAATTCCTTGTCCATCTCTCCATCCGCTGACACGCTCGCAACGTGTCTACGCATGTAATTTTGCGAAATGTATCAATACATGCATTGCATAATGGCTGGGTACTGAGATAACGAAAGATACAGATAGAGCGCAGTGCTATATGCATAGAGCGCAGTGTCCAACACACAGAGTGCAGTAATATATGTATGGAGCACGATACCGAGTCGCGCGCAGTACGGCCTTGAGTGACAATTGGTAGAGTGCATGCTCTCACTTAGAATGATGCTAGTCGAGGTCACACTAGGTATGAGAGCTCAGCACTTGATACTGAAGGCACTAAGATGAAGATCAGCCATGCGCTCTAAGGAATTGATGAGAGACAGGCATGATACAAGGAGAACTACATTGATCTATGACGTGCGCCACGCACGTATAGAAACATAGAAGTAGAGTGCATGAAAAGACGTGCGCTGTGCACGTAGATGGAAATAGACATGGAGCGCAGTGTCAAACCAATAGAGTGCAGTGAACAAACCAAGATAGCGCACAGTGTAACAACGCGCGCGCGTGCAAGTCTTCAGTGATGATTGGTAGAGTGCATGCTCTAACTTAGAATGATACTGGTTGAGGTCACACTAAGTATGAGAGCTCAGCACTTGATATTGAATACACTAGAGGCAGATCAGATACGCGCTCCAATGAATTGATGAGAGACAGACATGATATGAGAAAGATTGACCTGCCACGCGCGCTGCACACGTGTATGAAAGTAGACATAGAGCGCAGTGATATCAACACCGCGCATGGTATAACAACATGCGTGTGCGCGTGCAAGTCTAAAGTGACTATTGGTAGAGTGCATGCTCTAACTTAGTATGATACTTCATTGAGGTCACACTAAGTACAAGAGCTCAGCACTCGATACTGAATGCACTACCAACAGATTGCATACATGCTCTGCAGCCATAATAAATGACATGCCTGATCTCAAGAAGAACTACGTGACACAGTGATCGATGACGCACAGGGCCCCGATCGCGCGGCACGCGTGCGCGTGTCCCAAATAATACCTGAGTATAGATAACTCCGAGAGAACCCAGTTTGGCCAAAGAGCGCAGTGCCTAGGCTTACCACGGGTATCCCCCACCAACCAGAGAAACCTAGAAACTCAACTTTAGAATAGGATACAGCCTATATGATTGGTTGTCAGTCCAGGTATACTCCGAGGAAATGACGAGTGACATGCCAATGCAAAGAGCGCAGTGCGAGTGGAGTCTCAACCATGAGGAAACAGAGTCTGGTCTCGAGATAGACCTCCAACCAAGTGTCCAGCCCCAGGCATGCTATAACAACGCGCGCGCGTTGCGAGGAATAATGTTCCGAGGTTCTAACAGTACTGTATTAAGTTGTATCGACGTATATGATGTAGAATTGTATAAATACTGTAGTGTAGATGTAGAGTACAAGTTTCGAGCCCCCGGTGTAATAGTGCAAAGCTTTTCAGCCACGCGCTCTAGCACTTAGAGTAGCTAGGAACTTCGAGAGAGAATACAACCCATATCAGAAATCTATTGTGTGATTTAAGTCGCGCGCTTAAACAAGAAAATAGCGCGGCACTCCATGCAGAGAGTCTGGTTTCGGTTTGACTTGCGCTCTGTGAGAGAATAAGAGTACGGTGTCTTGAAGGTCACCCTTTCGAGTTCTTGAGGGCATTTGTGTGACGCGAGGCATTACAGGCGCAGAGGTTCAAACCCTTTGGCTTGATTAGTGTTCGCTTTTCTGTGTTATTTCCCCAGGTTGGCAAAGGTTCAAACCCTTTGGCTTGTCGGACGGGGTTTCTCTGGATTGCATAGGTTTGAATCCTGTGAGTCTACAATCGGTTGGAAGCTCGAGCGCGTAGGTTCAAACCCTGTGGCTCTTGTGGAAGTTTCGGAGTCTTGTGTCAGTGTAGACACTTCTCCATGGGTTTGCGAAGGTTTTGGTTTAGCGCGCGACGTGCGAGGTTTATTAGTGTGTTGAATTTAATAGGAATTGGTTTCTGCTTCGAGCGCAGTCGTTTAAGTGGTGTTTAGGGTGTTATTGAGTGTGTGCAGTGGTTATTAGAGTCCCGAGCGACTGTTAGAAATTTGTGGAGACGTTTGATGAAGTTGTGTTGTGTTATACACCCTTGCCTTGAGGCCCGGCGACAGACGTCGCACCCTCTTGTTCTTTAGAAAAGCCTTTGGACTTAGAGAAATCTAGATATTATACGAGCGCTACTGCTGTGCGTGTATCTTAGAGATATTGAGAATTGAATTGTATTGGTTCGCTACTTTCATCGCATTAGAATCCCCCCACGAACTTGAGCGTGTTTGTGTGTGTAGTGTTGGGTGTGGGTGTGATCGGTGTCTTCGACGCTGTTGCATTTCTAGCTCTGTGCATTTAGACAGCTCTTCACCGCTCCTCCATATCATCAAACTGGGCATGCAAGCTATGTAGCAAGCCAACGACCTCCTCCATCACTGTCGGTGCTGCTTGATCTGCCCACATACATTTTGCCTTGCGTATATGACACCATTTGCATGACCTCATAGTGGCAGACATCACGCAATGGGCTCCATTGGCCCTGCAGCACCCACACTTATCTACAAAACACCTCAGCACAATAAAAGATTCACAAAGTCCACTTACCTTTGCCGTGGAATTCCCCACGTTCCACTGATCTTCCCTTAACCTTCTTGTTTGGCCACTCCTCCGACAGCCCTGCACTCTCCTCATCACTTTCCTCCACCACCGCCTTCGAGACTTGTTTCCTTTTCTTCGAAGGGCCCATGACCCTGACCGACATTGCCTTCAACTTGCCTTTCTCCTTGCGTTTTTTGCGCAGTTCTTCGCACACCTGCTCCTTCTTTGCCTCTGCATCCTCCACAGACCCCTCATCATCCCCTTCCTCAGCCTGTGCAGCAGCAGCAGCTGCAGCCTCTGCGGCCTTCCTGGCTAACTTGGTCTGCTCCCGCAGCAGATGCTGTGTTTGTGCAGCCTCGGACTCTGCCTCAGCCAACCTTTTCTTCTCGGCCTCCGCGGCTGCCGCCTCTTCCTTCCTCTTCTTTCTGCTGCCCTTTTCTCTGCAGCAACCCTCATCTCCTCTGCTACTCTCTGTTCCTCCGCCTCCCTTGCTATTCTCTCCTCCTCCACCCACTTCTCCGTGGCCTCCCTCTCCTTCTTTAACTTCAACTCTTGTAATTTTTTTGCCCTTTCTTGGGCCCTTTGCTGTGCGGCCTCTGTGGCCGCCGCAGCTTTCTCCGCCTTGAACTTTTCTGCTACCCACATTTCATGGGCCTTCATGGCACTCTGATATAGCTCCTCCTCATTGTCCCTGCCAGCATAGAATGCTGACAGTTCATCCACCTCCAAGTCCTTGGGAGTGGCAGGTGCCTCGTATGCTTCAGGAGTCTTTGACCGGTGGTAGGCATTCGTCATCGCAGAGAGCGATGGAGAAAGAGACTTGGAAAAAAGGAAAGAATTCCTACCACCAAGATGGTGGTGGTTACAAGTCAAGAGGTAAAAATCACGTGATACCTCACTCACAAATTCCATGCAGTACCCCCGGCCATCGGGATCTGCGCTCTTGAGGGCAAGAACACTAAAGGGGGGATACTGTAACAATCATGCTGCAGACCCCACGGACCTCGTCCATCATCCACTCCACCGGCTCCAAGTCAATCATTGGAATCTGTCGGATTCCGAATCCCGGTTTCTACCTCGTATTTCATATCCCTATTTCATTTTACTTATTTCACATTTCATTTATCACACCTAGAATCCGTCATGGTAGCGAGTAGGTGTTATATCGGAGTCCACAGAATACTCAACTCCTCTAGATACAGAACATTCCAGATCACGTCACTCTAGCCATACCTACACTATTCCAGACCCCAACCTGTCGGACTCCATCTTAGTATATAAGCTGTACATTTAGTAGTACATACCTCAGTTCGAATATCAACTTGGTTTAGCCCAATAACTATCGTCCTCACTCTCTTTGGCCTTCAAGCCATAATCCATCTCTCTCTACATCCATGGACTCTGATACCGTTGGACTTAACCTTTGATCCTAGAGATCATAATCCCATGGACTCCGTCCGTAATCCTTCTTTGGGCTTCGACCCAAGGGTGACATTGCTAATAGCTTCACCAAGCCCCACGCACTCCATGGATTCCACGGCATGCATTCCTTTCACTTCATCCTATTAGCACAATCCTAACAGACTGCCAGACCAATTTCTTGAAATCACTTCAGCTGTACTGTTTTCAATCTGTAAAATAGCTGTGATGGTTTTATCAAGGAGATAATGATTATAGGCATCCATACTTCATATCAAAATATTGTGAAAGAAATTTACCAGCCATGAGAATCCCAGGAGACAAAAACTTGTCAGATTTCTGTCTGGTAACTTATACTATCTTCGATTGTAACTCAAATCCATCATCTCGAAATTTTGTTCATTCAATTTCTCCCTCTTCCTTGCTCATTACACTCTAAAAATTGACAAGCAAGATACACTGTGCTATATGACTACGTAGGTACCATTTTTATGCCAGTCCAATTATCAGAACTTTCTCTAATTTTGGCAGGTTGATAACTCACCATGTTAGCTTCATTCAACTCGACCTTGATCCCACCACTGCCGCTCACTCTAAAACTCGACAAGCAAGATATGCTGTGCCATACAACTACATAGGTACAGTATTTACACCAGTCTGATCCTCAGAACCTTCTCTAATTTTGGCAGGTCAATAACTCACCACATTAGCTTAATTTGACTTGACCTCTACCCCACTGCCACTCAGCATGAAATCAGCTCAACAAAAGCTCCATGATCAGAAGGAGAAGTGCTGTAAGTCTCAGAAGGAGTATGAAGCCAGGTATATGAGCATCTACCAAAAATAATGATGGTTATTCTGACCTCAACTGTCCAGACATAAAGTGGCTTGAAGGGCAAAAGCTCATGATGCAATGAGATGGTACAATTCATATTTCAATTCAGCATATAAATGACCTTATATTAACTTGTATTTCCTTTCCAATAGGTACAGAGAACACATCAAGGCATTGCCAATCCCAGATCAGCAAGCTCTAAAGGATCATCAGTGCCAAAGTCAACAGAAATACCAAAAAAAACAGCAAATATTCTTCATGAACAGGCAAAACATAGCTCATGTATTATTTTCTGCAGAAATAGAGAGACACTTTGTGAGAAATCAGATTTGCTTTGGTGGAGGTAAGTTGAAATCCTAGTCAGCCATTGTGAATATATTATGACTGACATATCATCATAGGAAATTTATGAATCAGCACTAGGATTGTCCACAGAATATGCCCAATGACAGGGTTCATCGACAAGGTCACAAAATCCACCTGGAATACTATGTTCAGGAGTGCAAGTAGTGTACTAGTAGCATTGATAAGCCTAAACTTCTGTGGCAATGGCAATACCAAACTCAAAGAGTATCAGTAACGTGCGAAACCGCCGGTAATAAAGGCAATGTGTGTGCAAGTATGTTCGGGGCACCTCTGTGCACTCCAATCAATTCCTCTAGACGCAGGTGTATACTGCAACGTGAGAGTCTAGCAAGTAGTACCCTTTAGCAGTCGAGTACTTAGATGTAGGCTATCTGTTACAATTTATTTGCTTTTTACCCTTCAGACCTTCACATTGGCACTATATGCATCATGTTCGTGATGGTTGCATCAACTTCCCTAAATCTTCACCATCATCATCACCAAGAACTATTTTTAGAACAATCATTTTAGTATATAAGTAGCATGCTCTCAGCTGTAATACTCAGCTTCAAGCTAAAGTTTACCAATACCATTCTTCTCTCAATTCACTTGCAACGACTTGATTGTTGAACTAGTACTTGGTTCCTACCAGACACCCTGAGACTCTGTTAGACTTGGGTATTACCCAGTATAGTCTGACAGCTTACTCTAGTCTGGTTTACCCAAGGCTAGTCCTAACAATTAGCTCGAAGCTTCCCTACACTTCCTACCAGTGCTAGCCACAGGAAGGACCCATGAGCATTACCCCAGACATCACTACACTTGACCAAAATATCCTAATTGTTGCCCTGGTATCATCTGCTGCCACTTTAGGAACAGTCATCGTTGTCCTAGTCTATTGCGGCACCTGACTATGGGCCTGGTGCATCCAGGCCTGGTCAGCACTGCAACCTGTCCAACAACACCTCCCTTTTCACTACAACCCACCATATAATGTTCCCTTTGGACTCCTCCCCCCCCATGGGTCCAGCCGACAACACAGATTACAGAACATCCTGAGACTGCCTACCTCCCGATGGAGGACAGTCCCAGGAGCCCTATCAGAAGAACCAGTGAGCCCGAGTCCGAGGGCCCCATTGCTGGACCTTCCAGGCCTCGGAACCCCTTTCTCCCAAGACCTGGAACTCCCAGAGTTGAGGAGGACATCACCAGTCAGAACCTTTCCAGCTCTAGCCCAGAGACCTCCCTTAGGCAGAGCCCACCCTTCCCCAAGGACATACACCTGCTCCAGAGTCTATGGACTATGAACCCCGATGCTCAAAGAAGACTCCTCTGACTCCCCATCTGAACCTTCCTCCCCAGACCCAGAGACCATCACTGTTCACCAGACTCCGGGAGCAGGCCCCTCCCAACCCATTCAGGGCCCGGCTCCAGGAGAGTATGTGGAGGTTGAGGGAAGATTCATTGTTTGGCCAAGGGCCGACGACACCACAAACGACCAACAGCGGGCATGAGAGCTCAGGAACAAGCACCTACTTGTCGCTCGAGTCGGAAGACCAAAGCCCACCAGACAGACCTGGGAGACCAGGTGACAGTACAACATCAGACAGAGACCTCTCAGCCAGGCCAAACCCCCTCATCCCCGAAGAGTGGAAGAGACCCTGGCCACCCACGAGCTCAAAGAGAGCCCCTTCAATCTAAATGGACCAGACAGGGTCTGGCCGGACCTCTCCAGCCAGCAGCGATGCCTCCTTGGAGAGCATTGAGCCGAGGCATGGGACCTCAGAAGAGCAGATTACCTCAGATGAGGAGGAGAAGATCCAGGAACAGTGGAGACGTACAGAGGAACTCAAGGCTATGAGATCACCCCATGGCAGTGACAATGGGAACAAGTATATGGACCTCGATCTGGGAGAAGATTACAAAGCGGAACTTTATGAGAAAGAACAGAAGGAGAAACTGAGCGCCTTTTTGAGGAACTGGGCTTCATCCAGGGAAACTGGGAGAGGCTCAATCGTGACCTCACCTATGATGAGTGGGTCAGTGAGGAAAATATACAGCAAAACAAGCCCCTTTGAAGGTACTACCACCAGGAATCCGTTCTGGCCTCCGAGGCCTCTGCCTGATTCCCCCCTGCCCCGAACAAGGAATCAAGGATACTATCCCTGGCCAACTCAAAGCTGACTCTTCACAGGGTCAGGAGAAGCCAGCAGATCCAAGGGAGTTGACTACATGGAAAACAGGAAAACACTCTCTCTGGAAGAAGTCACAGAAAAGAAGGAAATGGAAGAAGAGATCAAGAGATACTGGGAAAAGGTCTGGCAAATAACCGGCTACTGGAACCTCAATCCAATAGAGGAAAAAGGAAAAGGCCCAGCAGAACCAAAACCCCCGATTCCCCCTAGGCCCCACAGGGGAAGACGACCCCCAGACCTCCCTCCGTTGGACGGGATCGAGACCGATTCTTGGTCCCACAATGACCCCCAAAATATCCAAGACCTCCTGATGATGACTGGCCAACGGGCCCTGCTGGTAACGACGACCTATTCCCCTCCATCAAACCAACCCTACTACGTACCCCCATTCCCTTTGAAGGGAAGCATGACAACATAGTCTGATTCTTTGGGGACTGCATCGCATACTTTGAAGTCCACTGTTACGATTTATTTACTTTCTACCCTTCAGAACCTTCACATTGGCACTATATGCATCACATGGGCAACGGTCACATCAACTTCTATAAATCTTCACCATCACTGTTGTCAACAGCTATTATTAAGACTACAATTTAGTATATAAGTAGCACGCTCTCAGCTGTAATACTCAGCTTTGAGCTAAAGTTTACAATCCCATTCTTCTCTCGATTCTCTCGCAACGTACTAGTCATTGAGCCGGTACCCAGTATCATAACCAGACACAACTGAGACTCTACTTGACTCGGGTGCAACCCGGCATAGTCAGGCAGTTTACTCAAGTTTGGTTTACCTGAGGCCAGCCCTAACAATTAGCTCGAAGCTTCCCTACATTCCCTTGAAGTGCTAGTCACCATCGGAACCCATGAACATCACTCCCGACATCTCGACCCTCGAACTTAAAGCCTTGATCATTGTGCTAGTAATAGCTGCCTTACTTCTTGCAACAGTCATCGTCGTACTCACATTCTTTGGTGTCCAAATCAGAGTGTGGTGTTCTAATGCCTGCTCGCGAAGAAGACAGCCAATTCACTACCCCCGCCAACCACCCTACCATTACAACCTGCCCTTCAATGTACCCTTCGGACCCCTCCTCCCGCTGCCGACCCACCCCGAGGCAGAGATTGCAGGGGATGTTAGGATTAACGACCTCCCACCCGACCTCAACCCCCGGCGACTTCCCAGACAACCCAACCAATCCACTGAGTCCAGAAGCCCCACTGCTGGACCTTCCGGAACTTGGCACTCCATTCATACCCGAACTAGAACTCCCTCCCGCACCGGAGGGGAGGATATCACCAACTACTACATCAACCCAATCGAACCAAACGAGGAGCCCGCTCTTAGGGAGAGCAGGACCCTACCAGAGACCGAGAGAAGGAGTCTACGGGTTACGAACCCTAGTCCAGGAGGACGACTCTCCCCCAGCACCACAACAGTCTCCTCTGGCCCCACAGAGGCCCGCATTCTTTCCCCCAACAGTGACCGTGAGGCCGGTCCTTCACTCCCGTGTAGGGAGACAACAAGAATTCCAGACCAACAACCCCTTCCGATTACCACTGAGTGGAGAGTCGAGGTTGAGGGACGAAGCGGGATCATCTGGACAGCAGATAATGGAGATCCAAGAGATATTGACTGAGCTCGGGAGCTCCGGAACAGAAGGTTACTGGTCGGCTGGATTGGGAGACCCCGTCCAGAGCAACGACCCGGAGAGAGCGACAACCGCTATAACCAGAGGCTACGAGACCTCAGCAGACATGAGAACCCACTCCACTACCGAGTGGAGGCCCAGCTCGGCGCGCTCGAGCTTGGAGAGAACCCGTTCACCCTTCTTGGGGAGGACAGAATCTGGCCGGACCTCTCCCATGAACAGGAACTACTACTCGGCAGACGAAGCATCGCCTGGCACCTCAGAAGAAGAGACTACCTCCGACGAGGAGGAGTGGACTATGGAACCGTTGATCAGTATAGGAGCCTCATCGCTCGCCAACTATCCCCAGGAGAGAGACGCTGGGAGAGTGTATATGGCCCCCGACCCGGGCGAATACTACCCCGAGGGACCCTACAAGAGAGAACGATCAATGAGCACAGTAGGCTTATCAACCTACTGGGACAGATCGAGGGAAGTTGGATCGACTCCCATGACAACCTCGACTATGACGAGTGGGCCCGAGAGGGGACCATTGACCGAAGTCGGCCAAGGGCGGGTGTTCACTTCGAACAACCCCTTCTATCCAACTCCACTACCAGACTCCCCTCCCCCACAGACTAGGACCCAAGGATACTACCCCTGGCCCACTCAAGGGCACCTCTTCGCCGGGGCCGATCAAGGAAGCAGTAAAGACGAAAAATGGAACAAGGGACTCGATCCAATGCAGGAACAAGAGGCCCAGACAAGTAGGAACCTAGCCAGGGAACAGCAAGAACAGATGAAGAAGGAGTACGACAAACTCATGGAAAAAATGGTCGAAGCTGCCAAGTACTGGGATCTCGAACCAGTAGATGAAGGAAAAGGAAAAGGCAGAGCCGATCCGCCAGTCGACCCCCCTCATGAACCAGCCCCACCACCGGCGCCCCCCAAAAGAGGAAGGCCAGGCTACCCAACCGGACCCCCCTTGATCGGACACCGACGAGATCTCTATTCGGTACCCCGATGCCCCCCTAAGTACCCACCACCGGAACCCCCTGACTGGCCCACCGGATACGCCAGTAATAGCGACCAATTCCCCTCCATCAAACCAGTCCTGGTACGCCCCCCCCTCCCTTTCGCCGGAGGCCATGATGACATAGTCCGATTCTTCGGGGACTGTGTCGCCTATTTCGAAGTACACAATTCTTACTTCAATCCCACTCTAAAAGTCCCATTTGCCGCCTCCTACTTTGAAGGAGGGGCAGCCAAATGGTGGACAAATAAACGGATGGAGTACTATAGCGAGCGCCATGAAAGGTTCCGCTACCCAACTTGGCCACACTTCATGTGCATTATCCAGGACCAGTTCATGGACGCCACGGCCAAGGAACAACATGAAAAGAAGATGATGGATCTTCGAATGGGGAACGGGTCGGCAGTAGTATACTTCCAAAAATTAGAAGCAGAAGCGCAACTAGCCGACAGAATTGGGGACAATGGGGATAGGGGAGCAATGGTCAGGGAACTCCGACAAGGGGTACCCGAAGACTATATTCGATTCATTACCGATATAGGAATGAACATCCCCCGCGACTACAGAGAATGGAAGGCCCGAGTAATCACAATGCACGAACAACGGTCGAAGTCCCAGGCCTACAACCATACCAATTACGGAGGACGACACCATGACAATCGCCCAAACAACACCAGTAGCAGGCAAAAAGCTGCTGGCGCGACAAGTGGGTCAGGAGATAAGAAGACCGGCACCGGGACAACCTACGGAGGAACGGGGAAACCAATGGATATAGATCGGATGCGAGCAGAAGGAAGGTGTTTCAATTGTAATCAGAAGGGACACCTATCCAGGGACTGCAAGGAGCCAAGGAAGGAGAGGAAAAAATAGAACTCACAGGAGCTGCGAGCACTACTCGCCACTGCCGAGAAAGAGGAGAAACAAATCGAGGAGAAGATGCCCTCGACTATGAAGATAGAGGAAGTAAAAGACGGGGCCGACAAGTGAGCGATTCCACTTGCTTGGCTGGACTTATTAAAACCCAGGGTGTGTGCTCATCTCCGACTGGTCGGACTTATTGTACTTCTGTAGTTACCCCATGTTTACCTACGCATTCGAATATACCTGCTTTGACACCTTCCAGAACGACCACCCCAAAAGAATCGCACAACCGCTATGCTCCGCTTGCAGAGCTAGAAGAAGATATAAAAACACCTCCTGAACGCTCCACTTCCCCACCCCCCCGGACCGACCTCCTCCCCCTAGGCTCCTCTGACCATTCGAGAGCACCAACGATCCCCTGCGTGTCTGCTCAAGGTGCAGGAATGCATCCAGCTGCATCGAGACTGAACAACGTTCAATCACTGGACACAAAGGGAACAACCCGGAGGGAAGCTGTCTTGTCAGAGGAGGGATCCGACAAAGGAACGGACGACAATGAACACTGGGAAGAAGAGCAGCGAAGACTCAAGACAGCAAGACCCGACAACCGGGATCGTAGGGAAGGGCCCCCCCAAGATCGTCACCCAGTGTCGGAAATCGCAAGTGCCCGCGAGAAGGGCCGAACGGGGGCCTGCACGCCCCAACAGCCGCGCACCACCCTCGTTGAGGTACCTGACGAGGACGAGGACACAGCCTATCAGATATGGAAGGAGAAGCAGCGACGGGAAGAAGAGAGAGAGAGATGGGACCCCCCTATCACCCCCGCTAAAGATCAGGTACGCATCCCTCCCCCGGGGCACACCTGGTTTAGACCCTTTGAGGTCGACTGGACCCTCTGGGCGATTCGGGAAGCGCGTACTGAATCCGAGGCCCGAGCTGCCCTTTCACTCTGGGTTCATCGAGACCGGGTCGGCGAGATCATAGCCGACCTAATCGATGAGCTCAAGGTAGGAGGGGAGGTCGTGAGAGAACGACTCTATGAATTACGAAAACCCATTCGATACATTCGCCGAACAGAGGGAGCGTCGTTGCGAGCCTTAGTCCTTCCGGTAAACATTGAGACCCTTACCGACAGACGAACCCTGAAAACCAATGGGCTCGTCGACAGCAGCTGCACCGGAAGCTCCATCAATCGAGCTTACATAGAAAAACACCAACTACCAACCTCGAAACTGCCAGTACCCGTCCCAGTCTACAATGCAGACGGCTCCCGGAATAAGGCAGGGGACATCACTGAGTTTGTAGAACTAAGAATGACAATTGGCGACCATAGTGAATGGATTGACCTTGCCGTCACGGACCTAGGAAAGAATGACCTCTTCCTCGGTCATGACTGGCTCAAACGACATAATCCAGTAGTTAACTGGAAGTCGGGAAGAATCACGTTTGCCCGCTGTCAGTGCCGCAAAAACCCCTTTCCCTTACCTGACGCCGATCCAGAAGACAGATGGGATGAAGAGTTAGAAGAAGGGGAAACCATTCTGGTGGTCGACATGCAACAAGCCCTAGAAATTAGGGCGGTACACCATGCGAACGACCTAGCCGCCCAGGCAAATGCCGGGAAGGCAAAAAGGACGTTTGAGGAGATGATACCACCAGCCTACCGAGAATTCCAAGACCTCTTCTCAAAAGAGAACTTTGATGAGCTCCCAGAACGAAAGCCCTGGGACCATGCAATCGAGTTGACCCCCAACGCGCAGTTGACCCTAGACTGTAAGGTCTACCCCCTCAACCGTCATGAACAGGAGGAACTCGACAAGTTCCTAGACGAGAACTTGGCCACGGGACGAATCCGTACCTCCAAATCACCCTTTGCCTCGCCATTCTTCTTCGTCAAAAAGAAGGACGGCTCGTTACGCCCAGTACAAGACTACAGAAAACTCAACGAGATGACCATCAAGAACAGATACCCACTCCCGCTCATCTCGGAATTAATGGACAAGCTTAAGGGAGCAAAGTACTTCACCAAACTGGACGTCAGATGGGGATATAATAATGTACAAATCAAACAGGGAGACGAACAGAAGGCTGCGTTCAGAACCAACCAAGGCCTCTTTGAACCAACAGTAATGTTCTTCGGCCTCACGAACTCGCCGGCCACCTTCCAGTGGATGATGAACGATATCTTCAAAGACCTAATTGCGGAAGGAAAGGTCACCATCTACCTCGATGACATCCTTATCTTCACTAAGGACCTCCAAGAGCACCGAGCAATCATAGGACAGGTGCTCAGAAGGCTGAGGGAGCACAAACTATTCCTAAAAGCAGAGAAGTGCGAGTTTGAAATGCTGGAAACCAAGTATCTCGGGGTAATCATCAGCGAAGGAGCAATCAAGATGGACCCAGTGAAAGTCAAAGGAATCACCGAATGGCCCACACCGACAAAAAAGAAGGAGCTACAGTCATTCCTGGGCTTCACCAACTTTTACCAACGCTTTATCAGAAATTATTCGAAAATTGTCCGCCCTATGACTCAACTTACGGGGAACGCACCCTGGACCTGGGGAGCCGCCCAGAATCAGGCATTTCAACAGTTGAAGAAACAGATGGCCGAGGACGTAATCCTGGCAATGCCGACAGAAACAGGGAAGTTCAGAGTGGAAGCAGATTCAAGCGAAGGAGCAATCGGTGCCATCCTCAGCCAACAACAAGATGGGAAGTGGAGGCCAGTTGCGTTCCTATCAAAAGCCCTTACCGTCACGGAAAGAAACTACGGAATCTACGACAAGGAACTCCTAGCTATTATGCTCTCCCTCGTGGAATGGCGCCACTATCTCATGGGAGCCGCGGACACATTCGAAATCTGGACGGATCACCAGAACCTACAGTACTTTAGGAAGCCCCAAAAGCTCAACTGCCGACAAGCCCGATGGGTAACGGAACTCGCAGAATATCATTTCACCCTCTTCCACAAGGCTGGCACCGCCAATAGGAAAGCCGACCTGCTGAGTCGACAAGATGACCACAGCCAAGGCAAACAGGACAATGAGGACATAATTGTCCTAAAACCCGAACACTTCCGGGCGATGATCATGCCCACCGATGAGGAAACCCACGCTAAGGTCAAGGATGCCACCAGAGATCACGGGAAATGGGATCAGGGCATCACAGGGTCCCTCAATCATGAAAGAGGAATAACAGAGGCAAATGGACTGCTCTACTATGACGGATGAATATACGTCCCAAGAGACCACCCGCTTCACGGGGAAATCATATCCCGCTCCCACGATCATATTACTGCAGGCCACCCAGGAATTGCCAAAACCAAAGAACTCGTCCAACAAGAATTCTGGTGGCCAAAACTCCATAAAGACATTGAGGCTTACGTCAAAGCATGCGAAACGTGCCAACGAACCAAGACAAGCACACAAGCAAAAGCAGCCCCCCTCCATCCCAATGAAATCCCTTCCAAACCCTGGACTCATATCTCGGTGGACATGATAACCGGTCTACCCGAGTCAAATGGATTTGACGCTATCCTGATGATCATCGACCGTTTCTCAAAAGAGATGGTCCCAGTAGCCTGTAATGTGGAGCTGACCTCGGAAGGATACGCAAAAATACTGCGAGATCACATATACGCCCGCTACAGAATGCCCAGCGTAGTAATCTCTGATCGAGGTCCCCAATTTGTCTCAAACTTCATGAAAGACCTCTATAAACTACTTGACATAACCCCAAACGCATCCACTGCATTCCACCCTCAAACCGACAGACAAACAGAGAGGGCCAATCAAGAAATCGAAAAATACCTCCAAATATTCATCAATCACCTACAGAATGACTGGAGCGAATGGTTAGCAATCGGCGCCTTCGTCCACAATAATCGTATCCACTCCGCCACCGGTAAAAGCCCGTTCATGGTCAATTATGGCTGGAACCCTAGGATCGTCCCAGACTCTCACCGAGCCAACCCGTTTACCAATCCCACCGCCCAGTCCTTCTCCGACAAGATGAAGAACATCCATGCCGAGGCAAAGGCCTCACTCGAGGAGGCAGCGGACAAAATGAAAAAACAGTATGACAAGAGAAAGCGACCCGCAATCAACTACAAAGTCGGAGATCGGGTATGGCTCGATAGTTCCCATCTGAGTCTCCCCCATCCCAAAAAGAAGCTCGATGACAAGCGAGTAGGCCCCTTCCTTATTCTCAACAAATACGGTGCCTCCGCCTATAAACTAAAACTCCCACCTCATTGGAAAATCCATCCCACCTTCAATGAGAAACTCCTCTCCCCATATACTCCACCCGCATTCCCCAATCAGGAACAACCACCACCACCTCCACCCGACTTAATTGAAGACGAAGAGGAATACGAAGTTGAAGAAGTCCTGGACCATCGCACCAGGAAAGTCAGAGGAAAGAGAGGGGAGCTCCCAGTAGTCGTCACCGACTACTACGTCAAATGGAAAGGCTGGACCCAGGAACACAACAGCTGGGTATGAGAAAAAGACATGGAGCACGCCAGAAAATCAATCAAAGACTATGAAAAGAAGGCTAAATGCACAGGCCGTCTCACGATAGCCTATGCGTCCTCCATCGAAACCGCGACAGTCCAGATCGAAGTCAGAAAATTCCCAAGAATGATCCTGGAGGGAAAGTACAATGACAATGGAGTACTCAGCTACAAAACGCAGGCAGGCGATGGAAGCCAAGAATGGATAAAAGACCCACCAGACTACCCACCAGAGGCAGCCTCTGAGCGTCGAAAATGGGAAAAAATGGTCAAAACATACTGGGAAAACATACACCAAGAAGAGCCCGAATGGGAACCCTAATGGCAGTCGGGACGACTGCCTTAACGAGAGGGTAATGTTACGATTTATTTACTTTCTACCCTTCAGAACCTTCACATTGGCACTATATGCATCACATGGGCAACGGTCGCATCAACTTCTATAAATCTTCACCATCACCATTGTCAACAGCTATTATTAGGACTACAATTTAGTATATAAGTAGCACGCTCTCAGCTGTAATACTCAGCTTTGAGCTAAAGTTTACAATCCCATTCTTCTCTCGATTCTCTCGCAACGTACTAGTCATTGAGCCGGTACCCAGTATCATAACCAGACACAACTGAGACTCTACTTGACTTGGGTGCAACCCGGCATAGTCAGGCAGTTTACTCAAGTTTGGTTTACCTGAGGCCAGCCCTAACATCCACAACTCCTATTTTAATGCCACCTTAAAGGTTCCATTCATGGCTTCCTACTTCGAAGGAGCTGCAGCCAAATGGTGGACTAATAAATGAATGGAGTACTACAGCAACCAACTAGAAAGGTTCTGCTACCCAAATTGGCGGGACTTCATGCACATCGTCCAAGATCAATTCATGGATGCCACCGCTAAGGAGATCCATGAGAAAAAAATGATGGATCTCAGGATGGGGAATGGGTCGGCTGTAAAGTACTTCCAGAAGTTGGAAGAAGAAGCCCAATTGGCCGATAGGATCCATGACAGCAGAGATAGGGGAGCCATGGTCAGGGCACTCCAACAAGGGGTACCTGAGGACTATGTCAGGTTCATAACAGATGTGGGAATGAATATCCCCATTGAATATGAGGAGTGGAAGGCCCGCATCATCACCATGCACAAAGAGCGGTTGAAGTCCCAGGCTTACAACCAAACTAACTACGGGGGCCGACACCCTGACAATCGCCCAAACAACAATGCCAGCAGCGGGCAAAAGGCTGCTGGTGCGACAAGTGGGTTGGGGGATAAAAAGACCGCCACTGGAACAACCTATGGAGGAATGGGGAAACCCATGGACATAGACCGGATGCAAGCAGAAGGAAGGTGCTTCAATTGCAACCAGAAGGGACACCTGTCAAGGGACTGCAAGGAACCAAGGAAGGAAAGAAAGAAGTGGAACTCGCAGGAGCTGTGAGCCTTACTCACCACTGCTGAGAAAGAGGAGAAACAAGTCGAGGAGAAGACACCCTCAACCTTGAAAGTAGAGGAAGTAAAAGATGAGGCCAACAAGTGAGCGATTCCACTTGTTCAGCTGGACTTATTATAAACCATGGTGCATGCTTGCTTCCAACTGGTCAGACTTATTGTACTTCTGTAGTTACTCCGTGTTTACATACACATTCAAATATACCTGATCTGACACCTTTGAGAATGACCGCACCAAAAGAATCGCACAACTGTTACACCCTGATTGTGGAGCTAGAAAAAGATATAAAAACAAACTCTGAACTCCCCATTTCCCCACCTCCCTGGACCGACCTCCTCCCCCTAGGCTCCTCTGACCATTTGAGAGCACCAACAATCCCCGGCGTGTCCCCTCAAGGTGGGAGAACACATCCAACTGCAACAGGACTGAACAACATTCAATTGCCGGATGCAAAGGGAACAACCCTCAGGGAAGCTGTCTTGTCAGAGGAGGGACTCGACAAAAGGACGGACGACAATGAAGACCAGGAAGAAGAGCAGCAAAGACTCAAGACACCAAGACCTGATGACTGGGACCGTAGGGAAGGGTCCCCCAAGGATCATCACCCAGCATCAGAAATCGCAAGTGTCCATGAGAAGGGCCAAACAGGGGCCTGCATGCCCCAACAGCTGCACACCACCCTTGTCAAAATACCCAACGAGGACAATAACATGGCCTATCGAATGTGGAAGGAGAAGCAGCAACAGGAAGAGGAGAGAGAGAGACAAAACGCCCCCATTACCCCTGCTAAAGACCAGGTATGCATCCCTCCCCTGGGGCACACCTAGTTTAGACCCTTCGAGGTCGACTGGACCCTCCGGGCAATCCAGGAAGTGCATACTGAGTCAGAAGCCCAAGCTGCCCTTTCACTTTGGGTTCATCAGGACAGAGTCGGTGAGATCATAGCTGACCTGATCAATGAGCTCAAGATAGGAGGAGAGGTCACAAGGGAATGACTCTATGAACTACGAGAACCCATCCACTGTTACGACTGCATACATTCCAGACATGTAATTTTGCGATCTAGTGAATATACTTGGTACTACAGTACAAGGAGAGAAACAGGCCTAAGGACTAAGTGAGTGTACATAATAAGTACCTCTAAACAATAAGACTACCTGTCTAAACAACACGACGCAACAGACCCAAACCGGGACTTAGTTACAGCTGGTACTTGACAGGCTAGCTTGACAGAAAGTTCATAAACCCTGTTCGGCCATCGATAGTTGTCCATTACCAAGAGAGCTCGCTCCTTTAAACCAAGACAAAAAGGATTGCAATTTAAAATGATCGGCGCGTACTAAATTAAAGTGACGCCCTGTACCTGAGGAGCCCGGTCTGGAAACCATGCGAGAGATAAGATAAGAAGATAATCCGGTGTGCCAGCCATGGTATGATGAGTGCCTTCGCGGTTGTCACACTGTTGAGGAACCGTTGCCAGCAAGGGTTACTTCTGGAAGAATGATTGAATAAGAGCTGGGGCTAGACACGGCACGACCGCTACCGGTCAGGAGATATGTCCTCAGACTTGAGATTAGCAAGCGCTTGTAAAACCTTAGCGAGCTCGACATGGAAACTAAACCACGTATGGCAACACCGAGTTGGACGCCAAGCAGGACTGTGGCAGTGGTGGGCTGTACGCATAGGAGTCTAGATTACCTGGGGACTGCGGTGATATTTTTAATTAATAGTTGTTTTAGTATAAGTAGTTAGAAGTTCGGTGTAGTATACAAGTTTCGAACCCCCGAGTTGCGGTGCGCATGTAGAAGGCGAGTACTGTAATAAAGGAATAAGTTTGTAGCTTCGAGCATCGTATATACAGAACGAGCTCACCTTGAGGAATAGAGATAACTTCAGGACCTGACAAGTGTGCTTAAGTTCCGAGTGAATAAGAATCAGTGTCGCTGTTCTGTTCTATCTGAGTACTGCCGAGGTCTGTTTTGGAAAGAGTATGAATTGAAGTAGAAGTTCTGAAATCTGTCTGTCTGTCTGTCTGTTCAGTTCTGTCAGTCTGTTTCTGAATCTGCTTCTGTTCTGTTTCTGAGTTGTTTCTGTTCTGAATCTGTGAACTGTTGAAGAGTCAGAATCTGTTATCATCGTTGAAGTTAGTCTTGACAACCCTACCCCTAGGGGAGTAGCGAGCTCACTAAGTCAGTACTTGGTTGAGTGGTCTAAAGAGCGAGCTCGGTGTCATAGTGAGGAGATTTGTGTTCTATTGTGTTGTAGGACGTGGGTCCTAGTGTAAATTGAATATTACCATTTGCCTAGAAGGTTGCGCCTCGAAGTATACCTTCTTGTAAAAGATTCTAGCTTTAGGATCAATTAAAAACGAGTAAACACTGTACCGCGCCGAGATAAAAAGGAGCTTTACGAGTTCTAAAGTGTTAATAACCACAGAGTAGAAATAATCTCATCCCCCCATGCACTTACGAGGGTGATTGTATTATTGAGTAGTTGTGTGAGTGTGTGTGGTTTGGTGTGTATATCACGCCATTCTACGCTCTATTCCACAAGTGCCCACAGCCAGCCTCTTCACCGCTATATCCGCCAAACAGAGGGTGCCTCATCGCGAGATCTAATTCTCCTGATCATCATTGAAACTCTTGCTGACAGATGGACCCTGGAAATCAAAGGACTTGTCGACAGCGGCTGTACTGGAAGCTCCATTAACCGAGCTTATGTAGAAAAACACCAGCTCTCAACCATGAAGGCTGTGGTGCCCATCCCCATCTACAATGCAGACAGCTCCTGGAATAAGGCTGGGGATGTCACTGAATTTGTAGAGTGAAGAATGACAATCAGCAGCCATAGTGAGCGAATTGACCTTGCTGTCATGGACCTAGGGAAGAAGGACCTTTTCCTTGGCCATGACTGGCTCAAACAACACAACCCAGTAATCAACTGGAAGACGGGAAAGATTATGTTTGCCCACTGTCAATGCCACAAGAACCCCTTCCCTCTGCCTGATGCTGACCCCAAAGACAGGTGGGATGAAGAGCTAGAGGAGGGAGAAACCATCCTAGCAGTTGACATCGAACAAGCCCTTGAAATTCAGGCTCTACATCACACCAATGAATTCGCCATGCAAGCAAACACTGGAAAAGAAAAAAGGTCATTTGAGGAAATGGTACCCCCAGCATATCAAGAATAACAAAGTAAGGCTGGCAAGTAGCACAGCCTGCTACCTTATCTGGGGCACCGGTGAGCCGTCAAAGACATAGATTGATTAATTTAATCATAGTAAGGGGAGCTGGTATTTCTTTCAATAAATCGGTATATATATACCCAAGGAAAATCATGCAATTCATGTATTAAAGCATGGCAATTTAGAAGAAAAAACTGATCAAAGCTAAGTAAAAAAACGGTAGAGTAAACGTCGGCAACTTACATTCTTTTGAGGTAATGTTGTTTTTTCTCATCGAAGAAGACATGATTTTCAGGAATTTTGCCATATACCACGAAATTGATGACTCATGTGGCACAATTTGCTGGTAAATAAGGCTGAAATTCTGCTGAATAGGGCACATCAGGATTGTAATGTATACTACCGAGAAGATGACGATGTGTATCATATATGTGTATGGTGTAATGGGGATGATCATGGTCGGGAAGTCTACTATATAAATGTTTGAGATGTTTATACACGGTAATTTATGGAGAAATTTACACAATTGAGCAAACAAATTCATTGTAACCACCGCTGCAACAGTGTATGTCTTTTTGCTTGAGCCAAAGTACCCAGTGGAGCAAAGGTATTAAATGCATGTGTCTTTCAGGAGTTAAAGGCCAAGATTTGAGGATATAAGTGTAAAATATCATTTCTGGCATTGGTGAGTAAACAGGTGTCTGAAAGATAGGTTGAACACTTACATTTGTAGTGGTGGTGATGAAGAGAGTTTAAATTTTTGTGCTTAGTCATTGGCTGGTCTTATTCTATAGCCACATGTGGCTAATAACATTTCATTGTTCATGAAGTAGAATTCATACGGTTTTCACCACAACTAAAACCGACCTCGGATATCGAAATGAAGGGAGACATTATGTTAACATTGTCCAGTCATTGTTGACCTGATACAATCACAATAACGTTCGCGATGTTGGTTATAGTGGTCATTTCAGTCTAGATAAGTGTTCATGCAAATGAATAATGTGAATGAGCAGTTATTAATAAAGGCAATTATGATGCTTACTCATAGTAGTTTATGTGTGCAGATGTGCATGGGTACGGCAAGAGGAAATGCCATTGTACGCATCAATTTTTGTGCAAGTCACATCTGCTGTCGGCATTTGCTGGCAGAGTTTCAGCCATGCTGAGATGTCAATGACACATCAACATTATAAGCATGCACAGAGTATTCCGTCGGCATCTCAGCATGAAATGAGTACTCAGCAATTGCCAAGATATCGGCAACTTCTGAATAGGCTTTTCATCATGGTAATTGCCGAGGCATCATCATCGTCCAGCAATTGCCGAAGTTTCGGGAAAGTTGTTGTTTGACGGCACTTCCCGAAAATCATTGTTCCCCGATAAATGCCAATTATTCCTTCAGCATCTCGGCATAATTGAAACTCCGCTGGACAAATCTGGTGAAATTGTTTGCTCCGCTTTTTTTTGGTCGACTCTCGTGTATTGGCAAATGCCAATGATTTGTCATCAGCATCTCGGCATTATTCAAACTCTGCCAGACAAACCCAGTGAACTTGTTGGTCCTTTTTTTTTTTATGACTTCTCATGTGTTTCAACATGCCTGAACATTTTGTAAGTTTGTATAGGACATTCATGGGCTTTGTGGGTGGGTGGAGACCATTGGACTGGGCTCTGAGTTGAAGACAGAACTGATGGGCATCTTGTTATGATGTATTTGTTGTCCTTGTGGGTGTGTGCCATGGGATGAGTATGCAGTCACTGTGACTTTCACATAGGTAGACATGTGCTGGAGCCTTTTTTTTTTTTATGAGGCATGTTGACTGTGCAAAAGGGTTCTGTTATTTGGTATAGGACAAATATCAGCATTTCAGCTGTGTTGGAGATGGTTGTAGTTCATTGTGAGTTGGCAATGACTTTGATGAGCATTTTGCTATGACAGTAACGATGGTGGGAAAATTTGTGCTATGACATGTTTGAGAGCATGGGTGCTGGTCTCTGGTTGAAGAATACAGAGATTAATGGTAGCTTGGTATAGTTGAGAAGAACTGGGGAAAATGTCCTTTGATTAGGCCAGACATGTTTCTAAGGGAGGAAGGGGAGACATTTTATGAAACAACAATGATCGGGGGGGGGGGGGGGGGGGGGGGGGGGGGGGGGAATTGTGACACGTGCTATTTACGTTGTCATATTAAGTGTGGTACATGGCTACATTCATGCCTGTCGTAATGTATTCTACAAATCCACTGATTTCTAAACACATATGAGACGGTTTTCTTTAATGTGTGAATTAACAGATGTACGTTTGATCATGGTGTCGATCACATCTTCATGGGATGTCAGGGGGGGTGGTTTAGCTATTTATATCACGATCACATTACCATCATCTTCCATGTCGTACATTTGGGGAGTTCATTCAGGATTGGTTCTATGTCCTTCGTACACACACCTATGTAGCATATTGTCAGATTCAAGTTTAGTGTGCATTGGCTATGGAAGAACCTGAATGAGGACATTTCTTTGCCATATGACATGGCAAATGATGTGAGCATCTTCTTCAATGGAGTGTCATCTCTGAGTTTGTAAGTTTTTTGTTCTCCCGATGACGTGGCGATCGATTTCAGTAGCAATGAATAGAATTTTTTTTGGCGAAAAGTTACTGTGCATACAATTATCATTAACCTTTGGGCAGAACATTGGGGCTTTTTATCAGGCAACGTCTGTTGTAACAATTCTTCTAGTGTTGGTAAATCACTTTCGGCATCCCAGTTGGGAGATTTGGTGGTCCTGGAGGGTTCAAATATTTGCATGGATGGAGTAGCAGGTGTTGAGGTATTGACTACAGTAGCTGGTGTCATGGAAGTAGGCATTGTTGGCATGAATGAAATGAACTTTCAAAATGGGTAGGATATTGTTTAAGTAGACAATACAAGGTGATTAATAATAGTAAGTGGGGCATTCCCTATTCATGCAAGCATAACTGAGGCACCATTGAAATCCTAGACTGGCATCAGTGATTATGTCCTCATCGTTACCTGCGCCTTGGTCAGGAACAGCCCAATGAAATTCATCTGAGCGGTGGTCAGGGAGCTGAGGATGGGTAGCAAAATGGATTGTTGAGCACTTTCTATTAATACCACAATATTCCCATTTTCAAATGATGTGCACATGTGAGCACAGCAGGGATCACAGTAAACGGTTTCCGGAGCCTCAAATTGTCTGATCAAAGTGTTAATGTGGGCGTTCACAATGGAAAACTTTCTGCTGGTGATATCATGAGTGGGTAGTTCGATGAATTTCGCCATGAGGAGGAAGTGAGACCACTGACTTGATCTGCCAAGGGGCATGACTATATTCAAGTCGTCAGGAAACCATTGTCTGGGATCAGGAGAGAGGACAGCGAGTGCAACAGATCCCACAATCGCTGCTCTGGACATCTTGAGAAGATGGAAAAATGATTTCCAATGGTCAGGGGGAATGAAGGGAGCGAGGCATTTCTGGATGCGCATATGGATAATGTACTTGGCAGTGTAGCGAAATTCACTACACACATGGATAAGTTGATGAGTTCGGGAATAGGTTCAGAGCAAAGTACAATGGTCAACAGTTCTCGAATTCTGGTTAGGGGAGGTGAATGGACTGTAGTCATGACTGGTAGGTGAGGGATAGTGTACATCTGTAAGCTAACAGAACCATGCTTTAAATCTGCGGCTGTTGTATCATCATATTCTTTGTTAGTGCACTGTAGGCATTGAGTATTTCAGTGAGAATGTCAAAGTAATGCTTACTGGTGCAATATGTCGTTGACATCGAGCACATCATCCACCATCACATCAGTTACCAGATTGGAGTGCAGATCAGAAGATAATTTTAAAATTAGAATGGCACCGAACCACATGACATTGAACATTTTTTCCACTAGTTCATTTCCGTGTGGAAATCTGGGATGGTCTTCAAAATAAATGGCGTAGGTGTCATTTGGATTGTTGTGAAATGTTTGTACAATGATTCATTGTCTGTCTTTGTTTATTACGGTGAAGAGCTGTCTGAGTGCACAGAGCTAGAAATGCAACAGCATTGAAGACACCGATCACACCCACACCCAACTCTACACACACAAACACACTCAAGTTTGTGGGGGGATTCTAATGCGATGAAAGTAGCAAACCAACACAACTGAGTTTCAATATCTCTAAGATACATGCAAAGCAATAGTGCTCATATAATATCTAGACTTCTCTAAGTCCAAAGGCTTTTCTCAAGAACAAGAGGGTGCGACTTCCATTGCCGGGCCTCAAGGCAAGGGTGTATAACACAATACAACTTCGTCAATCGTCTTCACAACTTTCTAGCAGTTGCTCAGGACTCTAATGACCACTGCACACAATCAATAACACCCTAAACACCACTTAAACAACTGCGCTCAAAGCAGAAACCAATTCCTATTAAACTTGACACACTAAATAAACCTTGTGCATTGTGCACTAAACCAAAACCTTCACAAACACATGGAGAAGTGTCTACACTGACACAAAACTCCGAAACTTCCACAAGAGCCACAGGGTTTGAACCTATGTGCTTGAGCTTCCCACCGATCATAGATTCACAGGGTTTGAACCTATGCAATCCAGAGAAACCCCGTCCGACAAGCCAAAGGGTTTGAACCTTTGCCAACCTGCGGAAATAACACAGAAGAGTGAGCACTAATCAAGCCAAAGGGTTTGAACCTTCTGCCACCTGTAATGCCTTGCGTCACACAAATGCCCTCAAGAACTCAAAAGGGTGACCTTCAAGACACCATACTCTTATTCTCTCACAGAGTGCAAGTCAAACTGAAACCAGACTCTCTGCATGGAGTGCCGTGCTATTTTCTTATCTAAGCATGCGACTTAATTCACACAATATCTGATATGGGTTGTATTCTCTCTCGAAGTTCCTAGCTACTCTAAGTGCTAGAGTGCATGGCTGAAAAGCTTTGCACTATTACACCGTGGGCTCAAAACTTGTACTCTACATCAACACTACAGTATTTATAACTTAATACAGTACTGATAGAACCTCGGAACATTATCCCTCGCAACACGCACACATTGTTATAGCATGCCCAGGGCTGGACATTTGGTTGGAGGCCTATCTCGAGACCAGACTCTGTTTCCTCATGGTTGATACTCCACTCGTACTGCTCTCTATGCATTGGCATGTCACTTGTCATTTCCTCGGAGGATACTTGGAGTGACAACCAATCATATAGGCTGTATCCTATTCTAAAGTTGAGTTTCTAGGTTTCTCTGGTTGGTGGGGGATACCCGTGATAAGCTTAGGCACTGCTCTCTTTGGCTAAACTGGGTTCTCTCGGAGTTATCTATGCTGAGGCATTATTTGGGACATGTGCATGCATGCCACGCAATGGGGGCCCTGTGCATTGACACGCTCGCAATGTGTCTATGCATGTAATTTTGCGAAATGTATCAATACATGCATTGCATAATGGCTAAGTACTGAGATAACGAAAGATACAGATAGAGCGCAGTGTCAAACACACAGAGTGCAATGATATATGTATGGAGCACAATATAGAGTCATGCGCAGTATGGCCTTGGGTGACAATTGGTAGAGTGCATGCTCTAACTTAGAATGATACTAGTCGAGGTCACACTAAGTATGAGAGCTCAGTACTTGATATTGAATACACTAGGGGCAGATCAGATATATGCTCCAATGAATTGATGAGAGACAGACATGATATGAGAAGGATTGATCTGCCATGCGTGTTGCGTGCATATATAAAAATAGCCATAGAGCGCAGTGATATCAACATCGCGCACAGTATAACAACGTGCGCATGCATGCACAAGTCTGAAGTGACTATTGGTAGAGTGCATGCTCTAACTTAGTATGATACTTCATTGAGGTCACACTAAGTACAAGAGCTCAGCACTCGATACTGAATGCACCAGAAGCAGACTGCATATGCACCCTAATGCATTACTGAAAGACATGCATGAGAACTACGTGACACAATGATCTATGACGCACAGGGCCTGATCGCGCAGCATGCGCGTGCATGTCCCAAATAATGCCTGAGTATAGATAACTCCGAGAGAACCCAGTTTGGTCAAAGAGCGCAGTGCCTAGGCTTACCACGGGTATCCCCCACCAACCAGAGAAACCTAGAAACTCAACATTAGAATGAGATACAGTGTATAGGATTGGTTGCCACTCCAAGTATCCTCCGAAGAAATGATGAGTGACATGCCAACGTATAGAGTGCAGTGCGAGTGGAGTATCAACCATGAGGAAACAGAGTCTGGTCTCGAGATAGGCCTCCAACCAAGTGTCCGGCCCCGGGCATGCTATAACAACATGCACGTGTTGCGAGGAATAATGTTCCGAGGTTCTAACAGTACTGTATTAAGTTGTATCGACATGTATGATGTAGAATTGTATAAATACTGTAGTGTAGATGTAGAGTACAAGTTTTGAGCCCACAGTGTAATAGTGCAAAGCTTTTCAGCCACGTGCTCTAGCACTTAGAGTAGCTAGTAACTTCGAGAGAGAATACAACCCATATCAGATATCTATTGTGTGAATTGAGTCGCACGCTTAGATAAGAAAATAGCACGGCACTCCGTGCAGGGAGTCTGGTTTCGGTTTGACTTGCGCTCTGTGAGAGAATAAGAGTACGGTGTCTTGAAGGTCACCCTTTCGAGTTCTTGAGGGCATTTGTGTGATGCGAGGCATTACAGGCGGCAGAGGTTCAAACCCTTTGGCTTGATTAGTGCTCGCTCTTCTGTGTTATTTCCCCAGGTTGGCAAAGGTTCAAACCCTTTGGCTTGTCGGATGGGGTTTCTCTGGATTGCATAGGTTTGAATCCTGTGAATCTACGATCGGTGGGAAGCTCAAGCACGTAGGTTCAAACCCTGTGGCTCTTGTGGAAGTTTCGGAGTTTTGTGTCAGTGTAGACACTTCTCCACGTGTTTGTGAAGATTTTGGTTTAGTGCGCAACGTGCGAGGTTTATTAGTGTGTTGAGTTTAATAGGAATTGGTTTCTGCTTCGAGCGCAGTTGTTTAAGTGGTGTTTAGGGTGTTATTGATTGTGTGCAGTGGTTATTAGAGTCCCGAGCGACTGCTAGAAACTTGTGGAGACGTTTGATGAAGTTGTATTGTGTTATACACCCTTGCCTTGAGGCCCGGCGACGGAAGTCGCACCCTCTTGTTCTTGAGAAAAGCCTTTGGACTTAGAGAAGTCTAGATATTATACGAGCACTATTGCTTTGCATGTATCTTAGAGATATTGAGAACTCAGTTGTGTTGGTTTGCTACTTTCATCGCATTAGAATCCCCCCACAAACTTGAGCGTGTTTGTGTGTGTAGTGTTGGGTGTGGGTGTGATCAGTGTCTTCGACGCTGTTGCATTTCTAGCTCTGTGCACTTAGACAGCTCTTCAGCATCATTGATCAATGTGTCATGTAGTTCTCTTGAGATCAGGCATGTCTTTTATTACGTCTGCGGAGCATGTATGCAATCTGTTGGTAGTGCATTCAGTATCGAGTGCTGAGCTCTTGTACTTAGTGTGACCTCAATGAAGTATCATACTAAGTTAGAGCATGCACTCTACCAATAGTCACTTCAGACTTGCGTGCACATGCATGCATTGTTATACCGTGCGCTATGTTGATATCACTGCGCTCTATGGCTATTTTTATATATGCATGCAATGTGCATGGCAGATCAATCCTTCTCGTATCATGTCTGTCTCTCATCAATTCATTGGAGTGTGTATCTGATCTGCCTCTAGTGTATTCAATATCAAGTGCTGAGCTCTCAGACTTAGTGTGACCTCAACCAGTATCATTCTAAGTTAGAGCATGCACTCTACTAATTGTCACTCGAGGCCATACCGCACACGACTCGGTATCATGCTCCACATGTATATTACTGCACTCTGTGTGTTTGACACTGTGCTCTATGCATATAGTACTGCACTCTTTCTGTATTTTGTGTTACCTCAGTAACTAGCCCTTATACCATGTATGTATTCATACATATCACAACATTACATGGTTAGACATGTTGCGAGCATGTCAACGGGATATGTGTTATCCGTGAATGGGACCCAGTCAGACAGCTCGTAGTCATCGATCGATCAGGGGGGGGGGGGAATTGCATGATAGAATGCAAACAGGGACGAGAAATCGTTGCACAGGTGATTTGATGGGATATAATAACATGTGAACATACATATCAGAAGACTAAGGAGGGTTCTTTTCAGTCAGAAGGACAGAAAGAATGAAAGCACAAACAGAAGATTCATAGATATCTTTACACACATCACTGGTGTGGGCCCATTCTTCCGTAGGCATTTTAAGAATAGTGTGCTGAAATGTCTGAGGGAAAACTCTGGGTATTTATAGGAGATGCAAGGAGCAGAAAGTACATGGATCCTTTTAAATGTCTTGACTTCACCATCTGTTCGCGTATTCAAACCATAATACAAAAACCACCTCATGGTCTAGCATAGTCAATGCGAAATTGAGTTTCATAGGAGTTTGCCCTGTTTCACGGAGTGTTTTTCAGGCCACATGCAGCCTGCATCATTCCTGTATTATTGATAGAGTCAGCGACAGAATTGTGTTCTATCGATGACCTTGACACAAATATATGGGTTGAGTCGCAGACATTAGGCAGAGGGATTTTGGATGTCTGACATGGGTGGACAGAATTGAGGTTTATGTACATGGTTTATTTCATTATGAACTACTGGCATATAATACATCCTAAAAACTATCCACTGGGTAAAGTGGGTATGTCTTAGAAGGGGGATGTTCTAGTGATGAAACTGTATTGGAACAATCGTCAACATGAACACGTTGTTCAGCAGTTTGTCAATGATGACATTCTGATGGTTATGGAATGTCTAAAAATGGTAGTTGTATGTCTTCTTACATTCATTACTATTTAATATCATTTCAGTGTTATTCAGAAGAAGCGGTTAAAATAGCTGCACACCTCTAGACTTAAAAAGCTAAAATTTGAGGAGAAAAGTTCACACAAATATGGCCCCACCTAACATCAGTCAAGAAATTGATTGGGTCATGCAGTCTTACTATCACAGTTCTGGTCCCTCTATATCATGGCTTTTGTACGAACGTGACATTTATTCTAACCAAAGCAACAAGACATTGTGGGAATTCTTTAATATGGAAATGCACAAACCTTATCGTGGCAGTTTGTTAGGTCAGCTTCATTATGGCATGAGCATAACCACAGATCTTCTAGTGAGCTCCCATCTATTTTATTTATTTGCATTTATTGATGTCTACATAGTTCCTGTTGTTAAACAATGATCATTGGTTTAGGTTGGGACCTTCCAGTGATTCACTCAGTGCATGACTACTCTTTGATGCACAAGTGAATGTGTTGCAGGGGTTGTATGCGAAGAATCAAGACAAAGTTTGTGTCATGGTTTCTCACAGGAGCGTTGATGCAATTTCATGTTTTATTATAGCGTTTGTCTTCTAGTTGGATACATGGTTGGAGACAAAAATATATCCTGATCTATATCGAGCCATTGGTTGTCATATGTGTTTATCTTAATACAGTTTTTGTTGTACTGAATTACAAGAGGCAGTAGAAAATAACTGGATCACCCAATTTTAATGAATGCGGCAATACCTCCACCACACCTGGGCAGCATGCTATGGCCAAGGAAATTTTGCACAAAGTGGAGGGAAATCCTGGGAAGATCAATGTTTTGTTGATGGTGCATGTAAGTCAAGGCATGCAGGACAAATTTGAGGTGAGGACATTGAATGTATTTGATAAGCTATGAAGTTATATTGATTTTTTGTAGCTTTTCGCTGTTCATGCCCATCAAGTCCAGGTTATTACAACTTAGTTCCCTTTGTAGTTGGGAAGTTGTCAGTATCTAAAAATAATGAAGGCCATATTTGTGTCATGATGTAAGTGAAAATATATGTCTTTCACATGTTGATGATTGGTTACCGATCGGTACTTATCATCAAAATCCCATTCAGCAACCTTAGGAATGGAAGTTTGGCAAGTAATGAAACCACCACCGCCGGCACCCTAGCCATAGTTTAACTACATTCCTTACATATTCCAACTTATGTGGATCTGACTGCAAACAATAATTCAAGACCTAGTCTGGGGAATTACCGACAGATTACAGTATCACCCCACATCTGGCTTGGAACAATTTTGGCCTGAAGGAGTCATTAGTGCTATAATTGATGATGCCTCTTTCATTGAAGTTTTTGCACCATTAATCTCTGCATGCATCCCTCAGTTGCCTGACATAATGACCCAACTTAATTAAATCCATGAAGGACTCTTCTGATGATGGGACATTCTTGAGCACATGCATATATGTGATCAGCATCATTCTTTTTAAAAAGTAAACATTGAGTCGATAGACATTGCTTAAGCTTTTCTGTCAAGTCAAGTCATTCTTGCTGCTAAGGATTCACAAGCAAAGGTTCTGAACATCAGTTCGACCACTTCTGGCATGTTGAAGAAATCACACACGTCAAAAAACATTATTTGCATACTTGAATGATTGTCGATGTCAAGTGGCATGACAGTAATAATCTCATCAAAAAAAAATAGCAAGCGAGCGTTGGAATGAGCAGCTTGGTTTTACTTGTTCATGCAAATCACATGATTCAGTTCAAACAGTAGTAATACATTGTCAACAAATGTTTGGTCTATTGTACACAGTTGACTTGAAAGAGAAATATAGAGACAGGTTTTACATTATCGGCCCTCCAGGAATTGCCATGACATCAACGGGATCGAAACTTTCTGGAACAAGTCTCATTGGAGTGATGTCATCAACTCCAATTGGGGTTTCATCTCCAAGCTCAATTAAAGTGTCATTGGTGACTTCACCAACATCATGAGGAAGCTGTTCTTCAAGGCCAATGATGAACTGGACATTTAAGGAGACATGTTCAAAGTCCTCACGAGTACAATAACCACCAACTATGAAAGCGACAAGAACAAAGGAGTCTATGCCAAATTCATCTGCCTGAGGGAGTTTGGGGTAGTGTGTAAGTGCAAACACATCTTCCCCACAGTACATCATACTACAATGTCATGAGATTGTTGTAGAATGTCAAATTTTGGGCAATATGCACCTTCCATGTTCCAAGCATGAATAGCTTTCGAATTTGACATTAATTCACAACTATGTACATGAAAGAAAAAAACACACAGGGCCCATGGTGAATACCATCCATGGGAATTTTCTTGATAGTGGGCTCTTTTTGCACTAAATGATGCATAAGCAAGCAGAGTAGCAATGACAGAGTTCGAATACGAACCATCGCCTGGCTTACAGTAAGTGGAAAATGTAATGCCATCTTTATATACTGCGACTAGGGGGTCATTGAACTTCAGGATCTGGGCTAGCACCATGACACATCGAGGCCATTGGCGACCCATAGGTTGAATATCAATCTCCTTGTTATATTCACCAGTGGCCAGGTTGCAAAACATTACTTTTCCAATAAGAAAAAATGTAGCTTCTTTGTTGTTCTTAGCATATACAATCTTTCTGCTGTCATTCTTGGGATTGACAACAAGATATTTGTATTGCCGAGTAACAGCACTAAACAAGTTTTGCATGTTATGACCTTCCAATTTAAAGGCAAAGTTCAACAGGCACCTGTACACAAGGTTAGCAGGGAGGGCCAGAGGATAACAAAATACAATGTACTTCACTTTGACTGTGTTTCCAGTGAATTTGTCTGTGAGATTGAATGGAATAATCAAGCAAGGGTCAGGGTCACCATAAGCAACACCTAACTCCTTCATGCATGGAAGAATAGGAATGGCCTTGAGGGTGGCGAGAAGTTTTTTGAAAAATGGAAGGAGGACAGTTTCATTGGTGGCTGCCATATTGATAACATTGTCGCTATCATTATCAGGCTTGTCATTTTCCTTGTTAGCGGTTATGACTGTGCAGGCAAGCCCATGGACGTGATTACCGGTGTCTGCGGATATGGCCATATCTCCCCCAGTCACATTCGGGATATGGACAAGTATGCCATCCGGTCCGACTTCTGGGGGGGAGGTTTGTTGTGCTTGTCAGTTGGAGTCAAGATGTGAGATCTGTCATTATGATTGGCACTCATGGAGTTGTCAATGCCATTGATGGGATCATTGGGGATACTATACTTTGATTAGAACAACATAGCATGGAACATGACATGAACTTTCACCTGACTTTGTCAAGGGAGAGGGAATTAATACTTTGCATGCTGGACATCGCAGCAGTAGTGGTCCCAAAATCAACATTTGTTAAACTATTCAGGATTAGTCATAGTTGATGGCTCAAAACAGACAATGTGTACTTCTCGAAGTCAGACATGGTGTTGTTATTGTCATTGTCGCTTTGTAGAAATCAGTGTGACATAGTGTAGATAAAATATACAAAAAACTTATGTTTTGGGCTCACCACCAGCTACTTTGACATGTTTGGAACGGGTCATGTTGGCTGATGGTTTGTCTGTGGACCTTTTTCCTTGTTGGATTTGTCTGTAACAAGCGAGGTCAGTTGGATCAATTTTCAGTTGTGTTTGACATGAACTTCGTTTTTTTGGCAGTCATATGAGCAAAGGGCATGGTTGTGGGTTGGGGACCTGTGGTGCAGGAGGGTGCACTAGATATATGTTTTCACACTGAATGAACTTGTACTCACATCATTTCAGAATCACATCCGCACCAGTGTACGTCAGTAATGAACTTATCCATTGTGGAAAGAGAATATTTAAATGTAAAAAATAAAAGAATAGACCAGAACAATGAAGGGTGCAGCGGATCTGCGGCAGAACCATTGCATAGTTTTGAACACATTGAAGCAAACATAGTTCACATTATGGCCTACTAAACTGAGGTCAATTGATTACTGATAATATGTCGCATTTGATACAAGGCAATGTCATTTCCGTAAGTTTGGGGCAGTGGGTACTGACTTTGAACAGATCAGTTTTCAAATGTATGCATTGAAGACACCAAAATAATGTCTTTGTCTTGGTGACCTCATTTATGATGATGATCTTACAGACAAAGTCGTCAGTATGTACATATGCAACCTCATGAAGTATGAACTACTTGTTCGCAGAAGGAACAGAAGTATTCACAACAATCGAGAACATTGATCCTTCTGCATCGGAATGAAGTCTATGATCAGATATAAATAATGCATGAAAAACATAAAGATTGTGATTTGGGTCATCTTAGAGGCATACCATGCCTCTTTCTTGAATTGCACCCATGGACATGGACCAAGTGTGAGAACTATTGACAGAGACGACATCAGGTATGTGATTCTTACATGTCCTGGTGATCATTTTAAGCAGCTGAATATTGTAGCCATGAATACCAGGTGCCATTTAAAATCAAGCTTAGTCGACACCAAACAGCTACTTCAAACGTACAAAGACAAGGGAGCCATAGACGGTTATTTTCAAGTTGATACCACACGATCTGATGAGTACAATTACTTGTTGTGGTCTGATAGTGATGAGGAAGTTGTGTTACAAGTCCAGGGTGTTTTGTTGGAAGGACATGTTCCTCCCGTGGTTGGCAGTGGGAGTGAGAACTCATGAGTTGTCCGATTTTCATTCATTCGTGTGCTAACCATCTCATAGACTTAGATTGAATGATCTTGTTCAATCCATTCTCATTGGAAGTCATGATGATGACAGTCAATTTAATGATGCTGTCAAAGCAATAGAGGCCATCCATTACTTCATGAGTAGATTTGACAAAAAGCCATCGACATACTATCCTATGTGGATTGATAACATGGATGCTATTTGTGCGGCAACACACCTACTCACTCCCACACAACATGCAAAATCAGATGTTGTTGATCATGGTGCTGTGGATGATAATGATGTTCTTCGAAATGTATTTCACCATGGCAGTCACTGCTATACAGAGGATAATGTTGTTGCATTCCTGAAATGGGACAAGAAGGTTGACGGTTCAATGTGAGTAGTATTTACATTAAACGATTGACTTTATTTCAAACTGACAGAATAGCATAGGCTTGTAACTGATATGAAGCCAACAATGTTGCATGCTGGACATATTGTTGACATCGGAATTTGTTTCCGTATGTTAAAATTGAACAACCATGTACAGTTTTTGGTCAGATTAGATTCTGTTGTGGTCATAAATAGGACAGGTGCCAAGGTATTGTTCTTGTTCAATATATGTGACCACAATCTCAACCACTCTCAGGTGTTGAAAGACATTGACAGACATTGTAATGAATCCTGAAATGTTGCCATGTGACCGGTAAAGAAACACCGTGTTCACTTCAAAGGTTCCAATATTGCTGTCCAGGTCCAAACTGCCACAGACGTCGATGTGCTTTCTGATATGCTACTTCATACTTCTACATAGCATGTTTGTGATGTTAATGAATTCATGTATTTGTAAATGTACATATTGTATAGCCCCGAGTCCAGTGGTGAAGCAGTCATACTATACAAGAAAGATTTTTCAAGACAGCAATGCTGAAGTCACTCGACTTTTAGTGTTATGTTAACTTATAAACAGCTTTGGGGAGAGAGACACACTGCATGGAGAATTCAATATTCTTGGCTGAAATATTAAAATTTATAACTGTATATTAATTTCATATATTACACAAAAATATTGAAATAATATTTTCAATATTTGGGAATTTTTCAGTATTTCTTCAATATACAGGATTATTGAAATATTATTAAGAATAATGTTTTGATATTTTGGCCCAGATTCTTGAAAAAATATACAGTTATAGAATTCAATATCTCAGTCAAGAATATTGAATTCTCCATGCAGTGACATGTGATCTATGTTGTTTGCAGACAAAATTCAAGATCAATATTCAACACACTGTTTTTACACAAGAATTAACGAAATTATGAAAGAAAGAATTTCAATTTTCAAAAAACCCCATGGCAATTTCTTGTCCTCGAGATATAAATAAACATTAAGGCTGGAATCTTGCCATATTCGAAGCAGTTACCATAAAAATCCCATTTCAACAACGACATGTTATGACTGAAAGCAAGACAAATAACAGAGGCAACCACCAATGATGCCATAGCCATGGTTCAACAATTTCAAGACCTGGCCTCGGGAATTACTGACCAATTACATTATCCATGTGGCTGAAATTCCCTCCCCCTTCGAACAGAGTAAGAATTGATTCAGACTTTCAATAAAAACAAGCACTCACTCTTGTCAAGCAAGGGAATATATCAATTTCCTCATAAAGAGTGGATGAGACAGATATATGGAGAAATTGGTCTTACGAACTCGGGATCATGCCTCCAATAGCTTTTTCCTATGTAATACATTTGACAATTTCTGAGTATGTATGGTGTTCAAAGTAACGATTATGTTGATGGCCCAGCTTTTGGTTCAGTGACATTGTTCATGTCAATTCTATCTTCTCCACCAGCATTAATGGCCGACTCAGTCAGGTGCTGACTATGCTTGCCAATGCTGAAACTGTCTTGACGGTGTGAAATATCTTCAAGAATATTGTGGACATCTTCCAAGATGTTGAGATTAGTCAAGAAATGTCGAGTTTTGGACCTAATGGAAGATATTCGTGCATCAACTAAATCAAGACTGTTGCTGATGTGTTCATTGACTCCGACTTGAATGACATGTCAGCATTTCTAATGAACAAGAACACTAAAATTTACCATTACTAGTCATGGAAAGATGGTCCAATGGATTCAAGACAATTTGTTGATTTATGGTACATGACTGTTTCGCATAATGGCATCGCACACAAATAGATGTATGCATCAAGAATTTATGGCAGTCAGTGCCTTGGTTTTTGCATTGGTCGCAAGGTTTAGAATACTAAGACAAATGGTCATGAAAAAATGGAAGGAAGACAAAACATTACTTACATGCTCTCCAACGAACAATGCTACATCTTTGTTCCACAAGTGATTGTCCACTTTGATGAATTTTCCGTAGTCATCTTGAACCAAAAGGAGACCAATAGTTCATATTCCATTTGGAACTGCTTGAAGCGCTGGGCTCACAGTCTCACCAAAGCCACCCCCTTTGATGCCGATTGAAACTGGCGGAGGTTTCGAAGGCCCTGGACCACGTTTACGAATAGCTGGTGTGGGAATGACAACTGGGAGAATATGTTAGTTTGGGAAGTTATGCTTGACAGAGTAATGACTTACCAATTTCATCATCATCTGTGGGGGATTCAACAGTGTTTCTCTGTTCACCAGTGCCATCCAGGATTGTATGATGTTCATCTTGAAGGCGGAAAATGCCAGTTTTCTTTTTCTTGTGAGGAGGCTCAATGTGTGATGCCTTGGACATTCAATCAATGTCTCTTCACAAACGCAGCTGGCAAATAAGCATCTTCGTCATCAGAAACCTCATCAAATTTGAATAACTTGCTGAATTCGAACGCGTGACCTTTGCCTTTGGTTGGAGGGGGACTTATGATTTGCACAGATGGAGAATGTGACAGAGGATGATCAACAATCATTGCATCGACATGCAGTTGTGGTGCCAAGGGGAATTTGCTGTAGATCAAAAATGTGTCATTATTGTCAATCTTCCAAGCTGGAGGACCCCAAGCAGATTCAAATTGAGGAGTGTTCCTGCCTGAATCAAAAGTGAATTTGGCTTCTGAGCTCTCAGCTATATTTTGGCTGTGCATGATATTACCGTGCATCGACATTTGATGACTTGAAGTGGCTGTGCTACATTCCATGAATGAAAAACATACATTGCAAAAAATGGAAAGTTGTACCAGTGACAATTTGCGAATCTGAATGATCATGTTGAATTTGTTTTTCTTCACCGGCACATCAATATGGGGACTTCATTACAGGATTGGATCCATTGCGAAGCAGGGAATCCGAGCCTAGCTGGAATGTTGGGTTGAAAATCGGCACATTCTTCAACAAAAGAGGAGCCTTAGGTAATAGAACAATGGGGTTTTTTTTTGATAGTAAGTAGTTCCTTTGAGTTAGAGGTGGGGGAACTCAGGGCAGTTAAATTCAGTCAGGAGACTGTGGTGGAATGGGTAGCGGACAAGTGCATTTTTGGTGGGGTAGACATTATTTCTTCATGAATACAAATGTCTGCTGGCTTAAAATCGGGAACTTGCTCGCACGTAATCACAAGGTGTGATGCGGATGGAAGCTGAGAGTAAGGGGAACTAGCAACCATAATTGGCAAGGATGACGGTTCGACAGGCTGAAGAGAGATTGCATTGTTATTTGTAACAACAGTTGTTCCCTTCAATGGAAGGTTTCCAGTCACTGAAAGAGATGTGCATGTAGCTAGCATATCTTCCATGTTGGTAGTAAACATAGGTGTCTTTGCATTCACCATTGATTGAGCAGGAGGTGGTTGCCTGGAGGATGAACAAGACAGTAGTTGTTGGACGTCAGCAATGTTTGTTGTCTGTAAAGATTCTTGAATGGATGAAGATGTCGGAAGAGGATCAATGGTATGGTAATGAAGCATGGACTCCGAGTTATCAATAGTTGTGGCAGTTCTCAACACAGATTGTTCAGCCAATTCGAAATGAAGGGACTGTTGGTGCTCGTTCTTGGGGAGTGAAGATGGCAATCTAGCTTTCAAAAGTGCTGTGGAAGAGATTATTGGCGATGATTGCACTGGATGTGGCCGAAAAGTTCTATGTAACGGGATCGGCCAAATTTTCATATTGTAGTCTCTCTGGAAATGATTCAATCAATAAGACTGAAAATGAAACGGATGGTACATATGGCACGCACACAAAAAATGTTAAATGCATCAGTACCTTTCTTGACATCATCTTGATGAATGTTGGCAACACATTCAATGACTTCGTATTCTAAGTCGTGCCAAGTTTTCTCACTGATTTCAGAGGGTTCTGCAAATTCATAACAAATGAGCCATTGTTCGTATGTTTCCCACAACCAGTCATCAACAGAAGAGGATGACCCTCTTTGAGGGGGATGGTCAACTTTTTCTCGCAATTTAATGGCTGCAGTGTCAAATTTTTTAACAGCCTCTTCATGAACAGACATCAAATTGAGAGAAGTGGATGGTTTCATCATAGCTCGAACATGTTGAGATAGTCTTGATGAAGATAATTTTCCTAAAATTAATTGATGACCAACAAATGCAGATAGACAGCAAGGAAAGTGCAGACAAGGTGTATTTATCGTGAGGCCCGAGGATGACGTTTAGAAGATGAAAAGTGATGATAAAAGAGATGACCATAAACATTTTCCTCACAGGAATCAACCACATGCTTGAGAAGGTTGATGATGCATGCATAAATGATATAAAAAGCTTGAAACATGCAACAAACAATACATACCAAAAATTCCACTGCAGTGGCATTGCCTTTAAAGGGGAGTAAGGATAACTAACAGGGGCAAATTTACTGTTATGATTATGCAATGTCATAATTGTGTAAGGCCACCAAGCTCACTTCATAGCAATGGAGCCGATAACCCTACATTCTTGTGGGAATACCATTACACAAATAGCAAACTTATGCTTCAGAAGACTGTTTTGACTCAGTACATTTTTCATTGACTTGTAAGAAGCGACAGTACTTCTGCTATGGTATGTTCGTTTACTACAGCATATGATGACCTGTACAGTTACATTGTAGTTGACTATTCATTATCATACCATAGTAAACAAATATAACGTATCTTACAAGAACATATTCTAAACCAAGAAATATAAGTGACTACTTTTGTCACTCAAGACGGCAAACTGCAAGTGATTTCAGTGAAAACATGTCACTGGAATTGGCAACAGAATACTGACTATGTCGATGTTGTATGTTTTGTGTGGAAAAGGAGGATGGTTAATGAACAGTAATGTCATCTTTACTAGGATTGAATGAAGTCAATTTTTGTACCAATCACTGCAATGGTGCATAAGTGAACTGTAAATGAAACAGTGTCTCTCTAAGACATTGATGGGTTTCATTTTTGTTTACGTAAATGTTTTGGTACTGGTTGCCTGAAAATGTGCGGTTTGTTTGGCATTTGTTGATGTTTTCATCTGTGGCATGTGAGATCGGGTTGTTTAGGGCCTTCTTTAGGTGATTTCGAGGCTTTGTTATGTACATCCAACAATTCTACCATGTGTTCAACTTGTTCCATTTTCCTACGATCAGTCTTATGACCATCGGGTGAAGCACAAATGTACCGATCACGATCGTGTTCAGTGATCAACAATCTTTGTAATTCCATGTCTGTGGAAGATTTTTCTGTAACATTGCCATATTTAGTAAGTGTCAACAATCGAAGTACATTCAATCGTTTAGTTTCTTTCCTGAAGTCTTCTGACGGATTCTTTGTGATAATATCCTTCAAAAACGGCTGTAAGATTAACAATCCTTCCAAGGATTTCACCCTTGAAATCATAACATATGGTGTTTCCATACCATGACAATTGTTCAAATCTACAATAGCCATTGGCAAGGTTTGACCCGGTGCTTTGTGAGCTGTGAACGCAAAGCCAGGCATGATAGGCAATTGACTTCTTTTAATGTGGCACTTTTTTCTACTGAAGGGATGTGTGAAGTTCATGTCAACTGTGTCTTGCATAGCTGCAGCATGGCCTTGTGGAAGTTCAGTGAGTCTGTCACCTGACATGTTGGGAATTTTCACGACACATGACAATGCAATGTGATGGTTTTGTTCATCTAGGTGGTAACAAATTTTTTTCAAAGTTCCTGTAGACCCATTGACTACACCTGCTTGTACATCAAAGTTAGATGTGATCATTACGGGCATTCCAATAACTAATGGTAAAACGCCAAGCCTTTGGTTAGTTGTCCCACTAGTTAAAGAGTATAAATGTTCTCATAAGGTTTTGTCTGTGATGGAAAGACCTTTGTGTGTATCGACACAATGATACAAGTGCAATTCACATCCAGTTCTTTCAGCAAATGATGCAGTTTGTTGTTTGTTAAATGCATCTTTAACATCATTTTTCGTCAATATTACAGGGGTATCACACCATGGTTTCTGGGACCAATCCAGGGCATGCCGATCATTGAGTACTCTGGACGATAACATGGAATAATCTTCAGGTGTACAATTCCCAGTCCACAGTCTAGCCAACATGCTTATGAAAGCTGCATTGGCGGAGCCTTGTTGTCTCCAAATTTTGTGTAAGACAACAACAGTATCTACACAAAGCCAAAGAATTTTCCCATCTATTTGCTCTTGGTTACTGGATTTAAAATGTTTGATGTGGGCAAACAATTTAGTATCCATTACAGGAGCAAGCTGAGCAAAATCACCAGCCACTATTATATTCATGCCTCCAAAAATATTCTCATCTTCTTTGGCAATAGAAAGCACATCTGATATTTGCACCAATGTTTTACAACCGAACATAGAAATTTCATCAATGACACTGCATGGAGAATTCTATATTCCAGTCTATAATATTGAAATTTATGACTGTATATTTTTTTAAAAATCTTGCCTAAATTATCAAAACATTATCCTCAAGATTCTTTCAATATTTAGGAAATCTTCAATATTTCTTTGATAAACAAGTTTATTGAAATAATATTAAGAATAATGTTTTGATATTTTAGTACAGTTATAAATTTCAATATTATAGACTGGAATATAAAATTCTCCATGCAGTGTGAATAAATAATCAACGCCTTGCCACATCGACACTAAATCTCGATTGGTCTTTGAAGAAATCGAGTGCTTGCTTCTCTGATTTAGCATCAATGCTGAATGAAGTGTCATGCCAGATATGTTACATGGGGCAATACCCATAAAAGAAGTCAAACGAAAACGGTGACATGCTCGCAACGTGTCTACACGTGTAATTTTGCGAAATGTATCAATACATGCATTGCATAATGGCTGGGTACTGAGATAACGAAAGATACAGATAGAGCGCAGTGCTATATGCATAGAGCGCAGTGTCAAACACACAGAGTGCAGTAATATACGTATGGAGCACGATACCGAGTCGCGCACAGTACGGCCTTGGGTGACAATTGGTAGTGCATGCTCTCACTTAGAGTGATGCTAGTCGAGGTCACACTAGGTATGAGAGCTCAGCACTTGATACTGAAGGCACTAAGATGAAGATCAGCCATGTGCTCTAAGGAATTGATGAGAGACAGGCATGATACAAGGAGAACTACATTGATCTATGACGTGTGCCGCACGCATATAGAAACATAGAAGTAGAGCGCATGAAAAGACATGCGCTGTGCGCATAGATGGAAATAGACATGGAGCGCAGTGTCAAACCAATAGAGTGCAGTGAACAAACCAAGATAGCGTGCAGTGTAACAACATGCGTGCGTGCAAGTCTTCAGTGATGATTGGTAGAGTGCATGCTCTAACTTAGAATGATACTGGTTGAGGTCACACTAAGTATGAGAGCTCAGCACTTGATATTGAATACACTAGAGGCAGATCAGATACGCGCTCCAATGAATTGATGAGAGACAGACATGATATGAGAAGGATTGATCTGCCACGCGTGCTGCACGCATGTATGAAAGTAGACATAGAGCGCAGTGATATCAACACCGCACGCGGTGAAGAGCTGTCTAAATGCACAGAGCTAGAAATGCAACAGCGTCGAAGACACTGATCACACCCACACCCAACACTACACACACAAACACGCTCAAGTTCGTGGGGGGATTCTAATGCGATGAAAGTAGCGAACCAATACAATTCAATTCTCAATATCTCTAAGATACACGCGCAGCAGTAGCGCTCGTATAATATCTAGATTTCTCTAAGTCCAAAGGCTTTTCTCAAGAACAAGAGGGTGCGACGTCTGTCGCCGGGCCTCAAGGCAAGGGTGTATAACACAACACAACTTCGTCAAACGTCTCCACAAATTTCTAACAGTCGCTCGGGACTCTAATAACCACTGCACACACTCAATAACACCCTAAACACCACTTAAACAACTGCGCTCGAAGCAGAAACCAATTCCTATTAAATTCAACACACTAATAAACCTCGTGCGTCGCGCGCTAAACCAAAACCTTCGCAAACCTGTGGAGAAGTGTCTACACTGACACAAGACTCCGAAACTTCCACAAGAGCCACAGGGTTTGAACCTATGCGCTCGAGCTTCCAACCGATTGTAGACTCACAGGATTCAAACCTATGCAATCCACAGAAACCCCGTCCGACAAGCCAAAGGGTTTGAACCTTTGCCAACCTGCGGAAATAACACAGAAAAGCGAACACTAATCAAGCCAAAGGGTTTGAACCTCTGTGCCTGTAATGCCTCGCGTCACACAAATGCCCTCAAGAACTCGAAAGGGTGACCTTCAAGACACCGTACTCTTATTCTCTCACAGAGCGCAAGTCAAACCGAAACCAGACTCTCTGCACGGAGTGCCGCGCTATTTTCTTGTTTAAGCGCATGACTTAAATCACACAATAGATTTCTGATATGGGTTGTATTCTCTCTCGAAGTTCCTAGCTACTCTAAGTGCTAGAGCGTGTGGCTGAAAAGCTTTGCACTATTACACCGGGGGCTCGAAACATGTACTCTACATCTACACTACAGTATTTATACAATTCTACATCATACACATCGATACAACTTGATACAGTACTGTTAGAACCTCGGAACATTATTCCTCGCAACGCGCGCGCGTTGTTATAGCATGCCCGGGGCTGGACACTTGGTTGGAGGCCTATCTCGAGACCAGATTCTGTCTCCTCATGGTTTATACTCCACTCGCACTGCATTCTATACGTTGGCATGTCACTCGTCATTTCTTCGGAGGATACTTGGAGTGGCAACCAATCCTATACACTGTATCTCATTCTAATGTTGAGTTTCTAGTTTTCTCTGGTTGGTGGGGGATACCCGTGGTAAGCCTAGGCACTGCGCTCTCTGGCCAAACTGGGTTCTCTCGGAGTTATCTATACTCAGGCATTATTTGGGACACGCGCACGCGTGCCGCGTGATCGGGGCCCTGTGCGTCATCGATCACTGTGTCACGTAGTTCTTCTTGAGATCAGGCATGTCTTTTATTATGGCTGCAGAGCATGTATGCAATCTGTTGGTAGTGCATTCAGTATCGAGTGCTGAGCTCTTGTACTTAGTGTGACCTCAATGAAGTATCATACTAAGTTAGAGTATGCACTCTACCAATAGTCACTTCAGACTTGCGTGCGCATGCGCGCATTGTTATACCACGCACGGTGTTGATATCACTGCGCTCTATGTCTACTTTCATACATGCGCGCAGCGCGCATGGCAGATCAATCCTTCTCATATCATGTCTGTCTCTCATCAATTCATTGGAGCGCGTCTCTGATCTGCCTCTAGTGTATTCACTATCAAGTGCTGAGCTCTCATACTTAGTGTGACCTCAATCAGTATCATTCTAAGTTAGAGTATGCACTCTACTAATTGTCACTCGAGGTCGTACTGCGCGCGACTCGGTATCGTGCTCCATACATATATTACTGCACTCTGTGTGTTTGACACTGCGCTCTATGCATAGAGTATTGCGCTCTTTCTGTATTTTGTGTTACCTCAGTAACTAGCCCTTATACCATGTATGTATTCATACATATCGCAAAATTACACGGCTAGACACGATGCGAGCGTGTCAGCGGTATAACAACGCGCGCATGCGCACGCAAGTCTGAAGTGACTATTGCTAGAGGGCATGCTCTAACTTAGTATGATACTTCATTGAGGTCACACTAAGTACAAGAGCTCAGCACTCGATACTGAATGCACTACCAACAGATTGCATACATGCTCTGGAGCCATAATAAACGACATGCCTGATCTCAAGAAGAACTACGTGACACAGTGATCAATGACGCACAGGGCCCCGATCGCACGGCACATGCACGCGTGTCCCAAATAATACCTGAGTATAGATAACTCCGAGAGAACCCAGTTTGGGCAAAGAGCGCAGTGCCTAGGCTTACCATGGGTATCCCCCACCAACCAGAGAAACCTAGAAACTCAACTTTAGAATAGGATACAGCCTATATGATTGGTTGTCAGTCCAGGTATACTCCGAGGAAATGACAAGTGACATGCCAACGCAAAGAGCACAGTGCGAGTGGAGTCTCAACCATGAGGAAACAGAGTCTGGTCTCGAGATAGACCTCCAACCAAGTGTCCAGCCCTGGGCATGCTATAACAACGTGCGCGTGTTGCGAGGAATAATGTTCCGAGGTTCTAACAGTACTGTATTAAGTTGTATCGACGTGTATGATGTAGAATTGTATAAATACTGTAGTGTAGATGTAGAATACAAGTTTCGAGCCCACGGTGTAACAGTGCAAAGCTTTTCAGCCACGCGCTCTAGCACTTAGAGTAGCTAGTAACTTCGAGAGAGAATACAACCCATATCAGATATCTATTGTGTGATTTAAGTTGCGTGCTTAGACAAGAAAATAGCGCGGCACTCCGTGCAGAGAGTCTGGTTTCGGTTTGACTTGCGCTCTGTGAGAGAATAAGAGTACAGTGTCTTGAAGGTCACTCTTTCAAGTTCTTGAGGGCATTTGTGTGACACGAGGCATTACAGGCGCAGAGGTTCAAACCCTTTGGCTTGTCGGACGGGGTTTTTCTGGATTGCATAGGTTCAAATCCTGTGAATCTACGATCGGTTGGAAGCTCGAGTGCATAGGTTTAAACCCTGTGGCTCTTGTGGAAGTTTCGGAGTTTTGTGTCAGTGTAGACACTTCTCCACGTGTTTGTGAAGGTTTTGGTTTAGCGCGTGATGCGCGAGGTTTATTAGTGTGTTGAATTTAATAGGAATTGGTTTCTGCTTCGAGCGCAGTTGTTTAAGTGGTGTTTAGGGTGTTATTGATTGTGTGCAGTGGTTATTAGAGTCCCGAGCGACTGCTAGAAACCTGTGGAGACGTTTGATGAAGTTGTATTGTGTTATACACCCTTGCCTTGAGGCCCGGCGACGGAAGTCGCACCCTCTTCTTCTTGAGAAAAGCCTTTGGACTTAGAGAAGTCTAGATATTATACGAGCGCTATTGCTGCGCGTGTATCTTAGAGATATTGAGAATTGAATTGTATTGGTTCGCTACTTTCATCGCATTAGAATCCCCCCACGAACTTGAGCGTGTTTGTGTGTGTAGTGTTGGGTGTGGGTGTGATCAGTGTCTTCGACGCTGTTGCATTTCTAGCTCTGTGCATTTAGACAGCTCTTCAATGGTGTTCTTCACCATGTAGAGTAAAATAAGTGCAAATAGCGTTAATTACTGTTGACTTTCCAGTACCTCCTGCACCACTCAAAAACATTCGTAAATGGTCTGGTTTCAATGCCAAACTATGAAGAGCAACTAGTCGAAAAGCACATGCTTGTTCGACGTTAAGGTTGAATTGTTCCACAATAGATTCAATGTCTACATCATGTTCAGGATTAACTACGGGAATATCACTAAAAATGGAAGGTTCAATGGTAGCAGCATGTTCGAATGCTTGGTGAAAAGCATTACCATCAATTGTAGCGCACTCGTTTTGTAGACTGGGTGGAACAGAATCAGTTATTGCTGAGGTGTGTGTCTTTGGCACATTTTTTGCGATCCTCCTTTTGTTTTTCGTACTCTTCATACCAAATAGCTTCCAAATCCTTCCCCACATCATTCGATTCGACTAGCTCTGTGCAGGCTACGATTTCCCGATCATATGTAGAACACATGTGATCTTTATGAACAGAAAACATATGACAATGTTCTGCAGCACATAAACAAGCCTCTACATTCATCTGAGCATATAGGAGCTTTTCAGATGCAACATATTCTAACGAACGCATGTGTGCCAGAATTGCATCTTCAGTATTCTCCTCATCATTGAATCATCCAAATCGTGCTGATTTCTATATTGTCCTCCGGGTCTTTCATTCTGGCATGCTCTTTGTTCCGCCAAATGATCATCTCTACTATCACGACATTCATGTAAAATCTGCATATTATTCATTAACTGCGTAATCTCCAAGGAACATGATTTTTGAAAGACATCAAAAGCATCTACCCATGATTGTCCATTTGCTCTTAAGTCATCAGCATGACACCATGGCTTAAACAATAATAACATCAAACAGCAATAACATGGACAAATTTTGGCCCGATCCCGGTGGGGAATCGTCAGCCCAGAGGGCACAGGAACTTTGCGAGCCAAAGGTGCATTGATAACTTGATGATAATTTCCAGCATCAGGGTGTGCATCATTGAGACTCATTTTCTGTCTGATGTGATGACAATCGGCTAAAGCCACTTCTAAAGTAGGCCACTTACTACCCTCGAGCGATGAGAATACATGATCAGCACTGGCAGTCTCTGGAGCATGCTGATGAGCCTCCAGGCTCTGTATGCCCAGAAATTTCATGATTTCTATCATAATAACCGGTAGCGCTCCCAGGCAGGCTTTCAGTAAACCCCACGCTGCTTACAGAGGCATACTACTTTCATATAAAATCGCTGCTACCCTCACGACACTGATATCCCTCCCTCCCGACAACGCATCCCAATCCTCGTATACCATCACAATAAGGTACAGTTGATGGCCGGTCTCCTATTTTCGGCAATAGGCATGGATTACCGAAACATTGATGCATCAATGTCGCATCAACTATGCATCACGGCTTGAAATGCCGGCATGATCATTTAATTATATGATGTCATAATCATCGACATTCAAGTCCTCTCAATAATCGAGGACTGCGGCCACTATAGACCGTGGTTACTAACGCTGCATCCTTGCCAAGGCCTTCAGAAATCGTTATCCCATTCAGCGACCTCTGAACAGACCCCATACCCTCTCAGTCTGCAGTTAAACAGCACCTTAAATATCCGCACATCAGCCACTCGTGACGCCTAGTATTATCTCCCTACAGGAACGCAAAAGAGTTGCTGTTACCGAAGCCTTCGGCAATACACATGGATGCTCGAATCATATATATAAGTTAGGATGCGCACAGCCACCAGAATGCTTATGTAAATTACTGGACTTTGAATTTTTGGTCTTTCCCAGTGAGCACTGCCATGACCGGCTATTGAAGGACCGGTCCTATAGCACTGCCATGAGCCCGGCTTAACCCAGTTGCACTGCCACCTGCTGTTTTTGTGGTCACTCCTATGTGAGACTGCCACACCCAGGTAAGCATTAGTTCCATTTCATGATATTGGTGACAAGCCCACCTTCTGTACTAAAGGATAGTAACATCTCAGTTAGCACACTGTACCTGATAATGGGAGGATAAGAGTAAGATCTTTAAAGACTATGTATGTACATGGATAGAAAGGTAACAAAATATTCAAACCTCAGTCAGCACAGTAAAAGCAGAAAGTACTGAGGTGTAGAAAACTAAAGTACATCTTATATATGTAACCAGAGGTTGAGTGAGATAGTATCATGAGGATGTATTTTTGTTATATCAAGATCTCAGGAGATATACACTATTTTTTCATCTTTTTTGCATATTTTGCTCCTGATATCTTTACATAACTAAGATATGCAGAGGGATGTAGATGCCATCTGTGCTATGCCATATTCAAATGTCACAATGCAGGGAGATTACTGTGGCATGACCAATTGGGTATTCAATATGTTCTTACTACTAATTCTCTCTGAATGCAATTAGCTATTGGTAGAAAAATATATGTTAGATCTCAGTTCACACAGCATAGGCAAAACAACTGTACATTAACAGTGTACTGTACCTATTGGTAGAAGAGTATACATTAGATCTAAGACCAAGTGTGAGTAAGTAAATAGTAAATGTGGTATAGGCTTACACACCTCAGTCAGCAAAGCATAAATGAAACAACTGAGGTAGAGGGTGACTACGGTGAGACTTTATAAGTGAGATTGAGTAATGACAAGATTTATAATATAATATAATATAAAAGATAGGTAGTAGGAACAAAAGGCAATCAAAAAAAAGGTAGGCTGTGTATATGGCAGGATGGATATCCTTCAATATCAGCAGGTTCTGAAGAAGTTTCCAGGGACAGGTGATGGTATAGTGGAGTATGGATAAGATGATCATGGATGAGATGACAGTGATGCTGCTGCCTTCTATTCAATTGAATTTCTTCAGAATTTTAATCCCTCTGGATTACCATGTGCAAAGCTGGATACCCACTTATGCTCCTATGCAATCTGGATCCAGCTAATAGCCTATGCAATAGGACATGGATTAGGGCTTTGCACCATCACTGTATGGTATGGTTGTATGGGTGTCATTGTATAGGTACCATCCCTGTACTGTCAGAGAGTTTTGCCCATTTTGTATTGTACAGGTCCTATATGGGTATCTAAAAACAGACTAATTAGTGAGTTTTTTTTGACCGGTATAGATAAAACAATGAAAACTGACTGTTTCTGCAATATTTGATGCTGATGTCCACCCTTGAAGGTAACCATTGATGTATATATGGTAATGACAGCTGTTACCATCACCATACCATCAAGGTCAAGTTTCTGATGGTTGACTGCTGTCCTCTGTATGGCCGTATACTGTACATGGTATGGTGTGAAGCCCTAACATGGATGATTCTTACTGGCTTCCATCCTCATGTTTTGGAATGTTGTCTTCTTAGTGGCACCCATATGAGCAAGACTATCTCCATTCCCCATATCACTGTCAATGAAGATACTGCCAAACTACCTATTGCATTTTCATGTTGTAAATCTCCAGTCAGGCTGGCATTTGCAATGACAATCAACAAGTCTCAAGGCCAGTCAGTCACTTATGTGAGATTGGATCTACATACTCCTGTTCATTCACATGGACAACTGTATGCAGCACTTAGCTGCTGCACTTCTGGACAACAGATTTGAGTTTGCTTTTCACCAACAGAAAAAAATACTGATACATTGAATATTGCATATTCTGAAGCTCAATTACAATCATAATGTTAGTATGAGAACAGCTCAGTCAGTCACATAGTCAATGTGAATGGCTTTATTGTATGAATGTAGCGTAAGAAATATATATGATAGAATGAACATAAGATACACACCTCAGTCAGTCCTGTAGTCGATGTGAATGGCTGAGGTGTGATAAAGGGGATACGGCAGATATAAGTAGGAATGGATAGGAGATGTAATCTAAATATAGTATGTTCAATCAAATAAGGTAAAACATTGGTACATCGAATAGGTGGGACACTCAGGATAGGCTGAATCTCCAACACATAATACATATTTTCTCTCAAACTAACATCTTAGTAATAAGCCAGGCTTGGGGCGGGCCCCAACAAGCTGAAGTTCCGTGTCATAGTCAGGTTGCCAAGACCCGAGGTACGAGGGTCTGGCAATCGTGACGAAGACACAGGACGGAAGCTTGTACTTACAGAGCCACAGTCTTACAGCCTTACTAAGTAGATCTAAATATATCATGTACGTTGTAGTATAAAAATCGGTAAAGTATTGTAGAAGAAGACACTAGACAACCCCACACGTCCTAGAGAACAATAACCGGCACACCAACGGTTATACCTTGTATTATTGCGCTTTACAAGCATATACACTCTATTCTATCGATCATTTGGCATACAAACTGTCACTATAAACCTAGGACTGGGTCTTCACCATCTAACCACTTCATTCATCCCTCCATCGTCTCTACCCTCGACCACATACCACCCCGGCCTCGAATACTAGATTGCCAGTCGGTTTTGCACCGGCTAACCGCCGATAAACTGGTCATAGCTTTGGTATAAGCTTTGACATCTCTCTACGCTGCATGCATAAACATAGCATCCCATTTCATTTTATAGGCTGCATCGTCTTCACTTTCACAGATAGGAGTTTACTTCAGTTTTGTTTTCAACATCATATTGCCACCCATTTGAGAAGTCTCCGAACAAGACTTGTAGGACTCGTATCGTCGACATAGGATCATTTAGCCCAGTTCAGTTATAGTTTCAGCATAGGATAGGATAGGAAAATCCCCGTGTGGATTTATAGGTTTGACATTAACACAGGATAGGATCAGTAACCCGCCATCGACATAGGACCTCGTTTTTGCCCCATATTCTCAACAACAAATAACCGGCTGTGGTTTTATCTTCGTTTATTCACTATTTCTCTTTAGATCCTCTTTAAAGAAGATCGTTGCCTAGTGACTTAGTATTGCCAGATCAGATTTGTTTTCCCACAGATTACTGGTATTCACGTCATACCAGTTTCTGTCAGCTCTCATTTATTCGAGATAATTACCAGTGGATAGCCTACATCTAAGTACTCAACTGCTAAAGGGTACTACTTGCCAGACTTTCACGTCGCAGTATACACCTGTGTCTAGAGGAATTGATTGGAGTGCATGGAGGTGCCCTGAACATACTCGCACACACATAGCCTTTATTGCTGGCGGTTTTGCACGTTACCGATACTCTTTGAGTTTGGTATTGCCATTGCCACGGAAGTTTAGGCTCATCACCGCTCTTCAATATCATCCTCATCGGACTCATCATCAGAAATATCACTAATGTTCTCTGCCTGTTCAACTGGGTTCTGTGCCCCTTTTTTTTTAATGTGGAGCACCGTGAACTTTAACAACTCAGGCTGTATATTCCCACAAATTTAGTCCACAAAGAAATTCTCCGTCTAATTGATAATCAAGAACACCTGATGATTGGGCTAAGAGTTTACCTTTGTTGTCCATGGTTATGATGACATTGGCATCACCCTTCTCTTGTTCCAGTGGATCTTCCTCAGTATCACTGATGTCTTCGCGTTCTGGCTGTTCATCCACATTGACGTCGACAGTAACAAATGTATTGTCAGACATAATGGTCTGGCTGTCAGAGTGCGAATCATGATTGATCTGTTTGGGAGGGTGTGGATTAGCGTAGATGTCATCAATTTCCTCCAGTTTGTTATCGTTATTGTGCACGGGATGACTTTGACATTCTGGAGAAGGTTGTTCGTCATTCAGAAATAATTCATAACTGGTCCAATACAATGAATGAAATTCGTGGCTGGTAAAATGATCTTCATAATCCATGAGGTATGAAGCCACTTGTTGGGAAGATAATTCTTGGTGGGAAATCATAGCATATGCACATCTTTGAAGAAGACATTTGGCACGGACAGTAATTTCATCTTCATCACACTGCATGGAGAATTCAATATTCTTGGCTGAAATATTGAACTCTATAACTGTATATTTTTTCAAGAATCTTGGCCAAAATATCAAAATGTTATTCTTAATAATATTTCAATAATCCTGTATATTGAAGAAATATTGAAAAATTCCCAAATATTGAAAGAATATTTAAAATATTATTTCAATACTTTTGTGTAATATATGAAATTAATATACAGTTATAAATTTTAATATTTCAGCCAAGAATATTGAATTCTCCATGCAGTGTCAGGATTGAATTCACCCAATTTTTGTATGGATAATTCCAACGCTGCGTAAGCGACATGTTCTTTTAATTGTGACTTAGTAATGTAATCTGTTATGTAGTACATTATCGCCTTTGCTGAAGCTCCAGATCCAATAAATGTGATGTCCATATTACACCACATGGCTCGAATCATAGTTTCATTAAAGTTATTAACAAGTCCATTCAAATGTCGTAGACATAACTCTCCTTTTTCATAGTCAAAGGATGAATATTGACGGTAGTTTGATTCATCTAAGTCAAACCAGCAAACACGTTCATACTTTTTGCAATATTTAAAACATGTTTTTGAATGAGAATGTTTCTGACAGTCTTCTACAAGATTGTGCAAATCTTTTTGAATTGCTGATAGCCTAACCGTGTCAGGTAAATCAGGTGGTATTCCTCGCAAAGTACATGAATGTACACCATCAGAAGGAACAGAACAATTTACATCGGGTTCTGGAGGAATTTGATTGGTAATGGAATCATCAAGGAAAGTGAGTAACCTATCTTGAAATTCCACATCATTGCCGGACATAATTCTCCTTTTAATTTCATCAGGATTAAGGGACCCCTCCAGCCATACCATCATATGACAATGTAATGTTCCTCGACCTTGAGCTTCTACACAGCTGTAATATGCCTTAACAATACCTAAGGCTCCACCTTCTAAATTCTCATGTTTAGGATCGTAGGCTAAAATAGTTTTCATGAAAGCTTTCATATACCGGTTAAAGAATGTTGCTGCCGTAGTGGGATTCTGAGTGACCAAAATGCTTTGGTCCCAATAACAAGGAATCTGTTCAGGTAGCATGTTATCAACATTAATTTCTGAACCACCCAAAAACTTTACAATTGGATTATATATGTCTGCTGGATTGATAGTAATGAAGAAACTGGCCAATCCTTGATCGACACATAAAGCTTTCACCTCATTTCTTTTTCCTACATGAGCCATGGAAGACCCTGGTATGGCCAACGAGACAGCGTTTACTTCTTTCATCAACATGAGAACACATTTTTCCTCAGGATTATTCGTGGTCACAACATCGCCATCGGCAACTTGCTGGGCAACTGTGGCTACTGCTTCTGCTGAAACTGATCTGAACTGATCCGTGACTTCAGGAAATTTTCTTCTTTTGACTTTTAAACTGGTGTGTAGAACAATTTCCACCGCTGAATCATATTAAACACTGTAAACATAAAAGTATAATGTCTCTGAAATCATGTATCATTAAGGCTAAGGAGATGTTTGACATGGGCTTGAAATGATATAGATGTCGTTCTACCACAGTCTTCCATACCTCCAATGCCATAAGGAAACAAGGTGGGATACATGAGGGGAAACAATTCTGGATTATTGAACTCATTGACTGGTGTTGGATCATGTGTGATTTCAACATATCCACCTCCTCATGACTTGACATGACTCAGCACAGCTGCATGTAATTTATTCAAAGACGCACTAATGTCCATGTTACTGATCACTATGCACTCAAATGGAACATCGCCATCATCAGGAGGTGCATCAACTTTGGGAATGTCACAACGTGTGGTCTCCAGTAGAGCATCGTATCTCGACATCAATTTCTCTGATTGCTCAGATACAGGTATGTGTTGAACAGAAAAGGGTAACATAGGATTGGCATCAAGGTAAGATAATACATCCTCATTAAGGACCACATCTTTGTATAAAGGGTTATGTGCTTTCAACCATCATAATGCCAATCTGACATGGTGACCATTGACTGCTAAAGGCTTTGCCTTTGTTCTGAGCCATTCCATTGTAGGAATTTGTGCTCCAATAAATAATACACACAATGGAGATGTAATTTCTTCTACAGGAGGAAGCATTGATGCAATTTTCGAAGGCTGCTGAGGATAGATTATTATGTTTCCTTTAATTCCTCATTATGTAGTCAGTAAAGTAATAGACCGGTTTTCTTCTTTTAATTGTAGGATCATGCATTTTGCATGACACAGTGATATCATACTTTCCTCAACAATGGTTAAATCCTTCAGTTCATCTGGAACAGGTCCCAAAAATGTATTATTCACCAATGATAGCCACGGAACTCTTGTCTTTTTTATATCTTTGGCACAAGCTTTACAACATAGAAGTGTCGGATTATCTGATGGCAAGCTTTCAACTCCACATGGGTCTATCATTAAACTGGCTAGGGGACCTGATTGAAAGGGCAATGGCACATCAGCATTAGGCCAAAGCATGACATTGTCATCCTCTTCTGGCGATAACCAAACGGGTGTCCAATCATAATCAGACATGGGCATTTTCTGGCAATTTTTGGCCCATGTCCTCATGGAACAAAAGGTGCAGGTAAACAATAATAGAGCAGTATTTCCAGTATCCTCAACAAAATCAGACAATAGTTTGTCTTTTAGTGTCTGTGGTACAATAGTGGGCCACGTATTATGAACATACTGAAGTTTGTCTTCGAAATGACTCAATTGTTGCACACTACTTTCAGCATGACACGCATTTTGATCAGCCATAAATCGCTGAAATTCTTTTGCTTGTTGAAGATGATCAAGCCCTTGTGCAATCGTTTTCCTTAATGATTTGACGCCAGGTGGTTTAGTTGCATCTCCATTTGCATGGAAATTGTGTTGTTGTATGATGTGTAAGCACATCTTCTTTGGTAGCCTAGAAACTCCTGCTTTCAGACTCAAAATGAGGAAATCTCGTGTATGCTGGGCCTCATCGTCACCTTCAGGCATCAATAGCTCATTGTCATCCATTTCGTTATGGCCCCAGACAGAGTTGCTGGATGTCTGTTGGAAGTGTTCTTGTGCAGTACAATTAGAACTGTGTTCTCTACACTGTTCAGAATGTAAATGATCTTCAATTATAAGACGCAAACTATTGATAGTGATTGTATTGTTAAAATTTAAATGATGTGAGTGAGCAATCTGAACTAATACCTCATGAGGAACATGAGGCAAACATTTATGTTCAATATGTATATGACAGTATTCATCATAAAATTCTTGTAAGGCATTTAGAAGCTGTGAGTGTTGAGGGTGTGCTCTCACATTTTTATTAGCACTGAGCGCCGACAATATAATTTTAAGTTTGGGTACTGTTAAATGTGCACCACGTTCGGAATATGAGAGCACATAATTCAAAATCATCTTAGAAAGTCCAATAACAGAGTCAAAACTACTCGCAATGTTTAAACATGTTGAAACATCATGTCGAGGTTGAACATGATGTGAATGTTCAAGAGAATGCTTATCGAAACAATGGCTGAGCAAAACATGACTCAAGATAACTGTTTGATATTCTATAACAGTTGCAGATGATGGTAGCGTAATTCCATGTAATGAAGCAAGGTATGATAAACAACTTTTGTCATCTGTAAACACTAAACATCTTGACCCTGTTGTGGCTCGTCCAAATAGCATGCCTTGAATCACAGAAAGAGCAAAGTTTTTATTTCCAGATGTCATCGCTAGGTCATCGCCATAATTGCCCATGTCTGCGATCACAGGTCTTTCATTCCGAATACCATCCGAGATGGAATTCGGCGCCTCTTCACTTTGACAAAGTGAACAGGAACAATGACCATGGTTCTCCCATGGTTCTGTCATAAATGTTTGCATTAAATATTGTTCAAAAAATTCAAGAATTAAACACACCAGATATTACAGTAGACATCTGTGTAACAGCACTGCCAGATTTAGAGAAAGCAGCAGGCAACAATGCCTGTAAGTCATTACCAGTTGTGAGCAGACCACTACCTCCAGCAATTTCTCAAAACATAGTCACTGCATCTCGACCAAGAAATACATCGAAGTCATCCTGATCGCAAGAATGAAAGTGCAGTGATACCACAAAAGATTTTCCATGGCACAAAAATTGAAGTAGCAAAGGCCTGTGCCTTTGAGGACATTGATCTTGAGCATTCAACCAAGATTGAGCCACAAAGGAACTGTCAGAGTCAATGCAAGTATAACGAGCAGCACTGCCTTCCAAGGTTATCGAAGTCACAGACATTGAGCGAAGCTGTTATGTGAACAAGCTAAAAGACCAATTGAGAAAATAAAAAAGGAAGATTCCATCTGCGACATTAAAGGCTTTTATATGGATTGAAGCATGATGTAAAAATGACATCAGGTTAAGGAAACCTAAATCATTATAGCCAATGGAGCACAGTAATAAAAACTGTCAAAAATGAAGTCATTATTAAAACAGAGTCATATACATATCATACAATAATTAAATATGTGTCTCATATGATTATTCAAACATCCGAGCAGTGTTCTCCAAAGAGGAATATCTGAATCTGCCAGAGCCACCGTTGTGGGGTAATATAAACTGTTTGCAATAGAATAATTTCTACTAACGAACAAATGTTTTTGTAAACCAGGGTGATTAAATGCATGCTGGTTCAGATTTTCTAAACATACAAGTGGTGTTTGAGGTAGGGGAATAACAAAGGCTTGTGCACAGCGTCCTCGAAAGAAATGCTCTGACAAGACTTACAATCAAAATCCCATTCCATTAAGGACACTTTATGACTGGAAACACAGCAATTAACAAAACCACCACCAATGGCATGATAACAATGGTTGAGCTACATTCTTTAGAAATTTCAACTTATCTCGGGAAAATATTTCAAGACTTAACCTTGGAAATTACCGACCGATTCAATTATCCCCCCCCCAAAATTTTGCCAAGTTCAAGCAAGGCCAGAATTCATTCAGACTGTTCATAAAATCACACACTCACTCTTGAAAAAGCAACAAATACATATGTAAACCCTCATAAGAGATAAATGCGACAGATATATGTAAACAAGGTCCTAGAAATTTCTGAAATAAAACTTCCACAAAGAAATCCAATCACCTCAAACTATGATGTATGAAACCCACAATCAATCCTTTGAAGATTCTGCCTCTTCCTCAAATGACCCTGCAGCAATTGCACCATCGACCTCGATATTTTTTTTGGGAGTGCTAGAACTTCAAACAGACTGGCAAAGGGAAGCAACTTGATCTTGAACAACTTGAGCATCTTCAAGGATATCAAGCCCAGCAAGGAATTGCCGAATTTTCGAGATCATGCTCTCGGCCTTTTGAGCAACAACTTCGAGAGTGGGGCCAAATGAAGAAATGTCTTCTATAATAAGCAAGGATGGGTCAAGCAATTAATAAAAAAACAAACAACATACAAAGATAATGAGACTTTGATGGTAAATGATTGATGGGATTCAACACATTGTCACCATTTACGGTGCAGGGCACCTTCGAATAATGACAACACACACAAATGGATGTGTGTGTGAGAAATTTACAACAATGTGTTCCACAACTTTTGCACTGATCACATGGCTTCGAGTACTGTTGCAAAAAGTTCAGGGAAGCAAATTGAAAAAAAAATTAAAAGACATACCCATTCACCAACAAACACTGCAACTTCCTTGTTCCACAAACGACTGTCAACCTTGACAAAACAGCCATAGTCTTCTTCCACTTCCAGGACCCCAATGTGGGCAATACCATTAGCGAGCACTTTAAAGGACTCATTGGGCATTTCACCAAAACCACCACCACCCACACCAAGAGCAACAAGGGGTGGCTCGGTGGGACTTGGCCCATGTTTACAAACAGCTGGAGTAGGAAGAACTGTGCAAAAGAGTTACCAATAATCAGCAAGGTTAAGTTGGACAATTACCATCGTCAGCGGTAGAAGAAAAAGTTTTGACTCTCTTAGCAGCAGGTTCCTCATCAATGTCTCCCACAGCCAGAGCAGAACATCACTTTCGAGGCCTTGAAGTATCAGCCTCATCCAGGGAGCCTTCCTGAAGTTCTTGCTGTGCGCTACTCTGAGCCAATTTCTGCAACCACCTCTTAAGAGGATTTTGGGATGCAGGCTTCGGATTAACAGGAGCATTCTTTGCAGGAGGAGACCGGTGAGCTCAATGGGAACAACAGACATCTTCAACCGACTTCTCCAGATGTGAAGGTCTTGCAACAATTGCTGGCAGGGTCAAATAATCAATTTCGTCCAAAGAATCTGCAAACTTTTGTCAGCGAGCAAGTTTATATTTGCGAGGAGGAGGACTTGGCACCTCTATGTGCGCTGGTGGATTAAATGTCGGTTCCAGACTCATAAATGCCTTATCTTCAGGTGGGGTCTGAGGCTAATCATCGTCATCAACATTCATTGGTTCAGCAATGGGAAACGCAGGCAATACTTCCTCCTGAAAGTCTATCAGGTCAGATATGTCAGGGCCAAACAAAACCGATGGCAGGAGTAACCGAAGGAAGCATAACTACAGAGTGTTCAACCACCATGGGGGAAGTAGTTTCCTGTTCTTCCAGTTGAGGGGGATTCGACTCTTTGAGCACTTCTGCAGGCAGAGCAGCTACCAGCAGATTGGAAAACTTAAAGAAAATTTAACATGATCATATACGTACCATTGTCAGTGTGAAGGGGGGCTACTTTTTTCGGCTTATCTGGTGACCGTTTTGCCAAAAATGGAGGCCCAGTCTTGAAGATAGTTGTGAGCCTGCCATGTGAAGGAAAATTGGGATCAAAAATAAAATGGTGATCAACTCCAGAGCTGGGCACAATAGTCAGAAAAATACATAAGTAATCCAATGGAAAAAAACGCACCTTACCCTTCAACCTCTAATGAAGTATCTGACGGTGCAAGAGGAGGAACTGAACGACGCCGAGTGATCATTTGGGGTCAAGGTCAAGGAACCTCCATTGTCGGCTTTGGAAGAGAAGAACCCTTGCTTCTCAAATCCACAAAGGGCACCACTTTGGTACGCTCGAAACTAGTAACAGAACAAGGTTGGCTTGTTTCCACCATAGGAACAGCAGATAACAAGAAAGAAGACCCAACAACCTCAGCATCCCCACCTTCAGTATGATCCTCATCTTCTTTCGCTTGTTCTTCGGCTTTCTCACTGGATTCATCCTCATCCTCTATCTCAGAATACTCCTCAGATGACAAATCTGGATCATTAGGAATGGGAGTAATCTTCACCTCGTACGCATGCTAAAATGAAAAATCAGAAGGCAAATCAACGAATAAAAGAATATATGAACCCCGCATCATCCGAACTCATTATAAGCGGACTTTGACTTTTTAATCCACTCGGAATTGATGGTTGACACAACCTCAATGATAGAGTATTCCAGTTTATGGAATACCACTTTCAATATGCCAGCCGACTTGTGATTGTCCTGACAGATTTCCCATTGGCATAAACTATCGTGAAGCCAGGTATCAATTTTTTCTGAATGATGACGGGGAGGTGGAGATTGTATCAAGTCGTCCAACTGCAGCGCCGTGTCTCGATAGTGCAATTCACATTCCACTCGAAGAACTGCAGGATCTTGTTGAATGATGGGCTTGCCCATATTTTGTAACCATCAAGACAGAACCGTATGTGATAACTTGGCCAGCATTGGAACACCGACAAGTGTAAGAAAGAGCTAGGTTACACTGATAAAGCAAAAAGAGCATCACCAGCTTAGAGGCCGCCTTCTGTGGATGACAACAGTAGACAAAGAAAAAAACTTGGTAAAAATTGAATAAGTTCAATGGGTCATGAATCCAGAAGCATCAAAGTGCCTTGAAAATGGTGCAAGAAGCTCTGATATAGGAAAAGGACACACCAACCATTCCACGGAGTACTTAACGGTGACTAAAAATAGGCCACCGACGCACCTTCAGCAATATCAGCACCCGATTTAGCCATGGGCATTGCCACATAAGTCACTCCATGGCAACCATGGCCAAGAACCCTGACTTTATATGAGAATTCAAACATACAGCCTCCAGAAATGTTTCTAGAGTAACATAATAAAATTTTGGGGGGATGATGAGCATCCATGCTCTGTACACCCATCTACCAAGTGGTGTTTCATAAAGACCAAAATGCTCTGCCAACGCATACTACATTTATATAACTTCAACGATACCATATGAATATCCCTCTCTTTGAAGGACGCATGTTAATTCTCATATATCATCATGGTAAGGTACCATTGATTGCTGGTCACCCACTTTTGGCAACACATGTTTCATTAGATTCTTCAAAAATCCGAGGAGTGTTCTATGAAGAGAAATATCCAAAGCCGCCAGGTCTGCCGGGGTAGAAACTGTTCACATGAACTAAGGAACAAATATTTTACATATAGCACAGTCATTAAATGCATGTTTGTTTAGATGCTCCAAACATCCTAGCGGTATTTGACAAAGAGGAATAGCCAAAGCTCTTGCACACAAGCCTCCAAACAAATGCTCACATAATACATTCCGAATTTCCTCTGAAGTTAGGCAGGTCAAAAGTCCATGGGCCCATGCTAGAGTCACCAATTCCTGTCATGTCAACTTATCAAATTGTTCATCAAACACCATATTGATGTAGCTCATGTCGCCTTTATAATGCAAGTACTTAGTATCAACAGTATGTTGTTTCAACGTGTCAATGCAGCCTCGGTGCTTGTGTTCGGAAACCTCCCAAGCAAGAAAATGCCAAAACGGAAGTAACTGATCAGCGGTAATATGATGCAATATGCCAGATTCGGAAAGATATGTCATGAGAAATGCAAGCAGTCGAACGTGTACATGATGACATCCCTGTATGGTGGCTTTGCACATGGATCCTTTGGCAGAAGCACACATGCCGGTCAAAAAGTGCTCAATCACCAACTCAAGGTAAACGTGATGGTCACTGCAATGCTTTCGTTGTAAGATACCATGTCCTGCAAGCACTCCCAACAGAGGTGCGAAATCTACAACAAATAGAAAAGAAGTCGATCCAGCATCACACATTAAATCATAAAATTGCTGCAACACCTGTAAGGGTGCAAAACCTATCATCATCAGATATGGCAGATGATTTCATACAGACATTATGCACTGACCTTTATGATTGTCAGACCGTGCCCAGCACAAAAACCAGTCCATTCCCAACTGCACAGCTGACTGCACTTCAGAAGATGAAGATAGTTTGATGGGAAATTCACAATGGCCATTGCGAGATATGATACCGATGGAGTGAACTCCAGAAACACACATGGATGGGCAGGAACTAATGTTCCATGAAAAATTGAAGGACACAGCAAATGACTGGCCATCGACAGTACAAGTGGAAGGAAGCATGCTGACTGAGTGAACAGCGCAACATAGAGACAATATATCAAGTAGGAACACGTCAGAAATGACGCAGAAAAGTAACTCATTGGAGTACAAGGTAATTTATGACAATGCCCTACATAAGAAATGACTGCTTCTGCAAAAAAAAAATTCCATACAACCATACACAACCCACTAAGACATAAAACCGAAGATGTCAAATATGATGGCATGGAAATCCTCAAAATTGGTGACAATGATGTGACATACGATGACGAAATGTCAAAGTAAAACTGTAACATACACAAATATGGACGAGGCGAATAATCTGCATGACTAGGCAGAAATATGAGATGTCACGGAAGAAAGCGGCAAATGGAGAACGTGACAGAGTGGAGTCATGGAAAACCAAACTAGGCAGGGAAATATATCACCTTTTGAATGGATAAAGACTTAATCCCATGCCTCACAATATCAAAAATAGGAGGGACGTGATTGAATTAGATGAAAGTGAATCTACCACCAAAGTTGCTGTCAATAGCACACTATAAACCTACTACCAAGGTAGCAGGAATTCAAGGATCTCTTCTCTGAAGAGAACTTTGATGAACTCCCCAAACAGAAGCCATGGGACCACATGATAGAACTAATCCCCAATGCACAGTTGACCCTAGACTGTAAGGTCTATCCCCTCAATCGCCACGAGTAGGAGGAGCTCGACAAGTTCCTAGATGAAAACCTCACTTCGGGACACATCAGGCAATCAAAATCACCCTTCACCTCTCCCTTCTTTTTTGTTAAAAAGAAGGATGGCTCCTTACACCCTGTCCAGGACTACCGAAAACTCAACAAGATGACGATAAAAAACAGATACCCACTCCCGCTAATCTCAGAGCTGATGGATAAGCTCAAGGGCGCTAAATACTTCACCAAACTAGATGTCTGGTGGGGATATAATAATGTATGAATCAAACAGGGAGACAAACAGAAGGCGGCTTTCCAAACAAACCGAGGGCTCTTTGAGCCAACGGTTATGTTCTTTGGACTTACCAACTCACCCACCACCTTCCAATGGATGATGAATGATATCTTGAAAGACTTAATTGCTGAAGGAAAAGTCACAATCTACCTTGACGACATCCTGATCTTTACAAAGGATCTCCAAGAACATAGAGCGATCGTCAGGAGGGTACTTTGAAGGCTAAGGGAACATAAACTATTCCTAAAAGCCAAGAAGTGTGAATTTGAAACACTAGAAACAGAGTACCTCGGCATGATAATCAGCGAAGGAGCGATCAAGATGGACCCAATAAAGGTCAAAGGGATAACTGAGTGGCCGATACCGACGAAGAAAAAGGAACTACAATCCTTCCTCAGCTTCACTAACTTCTACTGGCACTTCATAAAAAACTATTCAAAAATTGTGCGCCCCATGACCCAACTCACAGGGAATGCACCCTGGACCTGGGGCCCAGCCCAAAACCAGGCATTCCAACAGCTAAAGAAGCAAATGGCCAAAGATGTCATACTAGCAATGCCAACTGAAACAGGGAAGTTCCGAGTTGAAGCAGACTCCAGTGAGGGGGCAGTAGGTGCAGTCCTCAGCCAACAACAGGAGGGAAAATGGAGACCAGTCACATTCCTATCAAAGGCCCTCACAGTCACAGAACAAAACTACGAAATCTATGACAAGGAATTATTGGCAATCATGCTCACCCTTGCAGAATGGTGCCACTACCTTATGGGAGCAGCCGAGACATTCGAAATCTGGACAGATCACCAGAACCTGCAATACTTCTGAAAACCCCAAAAGCTCAACTGCTGACAAGCATGCTGGGTAACGGAGCTTGCTGAATACCACTTCACCCTCACACATAAAGCTGGTACAGCAAACAAGAAAGCTGACCTATTGAGTTGACGAGATGATCACAGCCAGGGCAAACAGGATAATGAAGACATAATCATCCTAAAGCCCAAGCATTTCTGGGCAATGATCATGCCCACCGATGAGGAGGTCCATACTAGGGTCAGGGATGCGACAAGAGACCATGGGAAGTGGGACCAAGGCATTGCTGGATCCCGAAATCATGAGAGGGGGATAACTGAGAAAGATGGCCTCCTCTATTACAACAGCTGGATCTACGTCCCTAAGGACCATGCCCTTTGTGGAGAAATCATAGCCCGCTCTCATGATCACATTACTGCTGGCCATCCCGGCATTGCCAAAACGAAGGAGCTCGTCCAGCGAGAGTTCTGGTGGCCAAAACTTCACAAGGACATCAAAGCTTATGTCAAAGCATGCGAAACCTGCCAGCAGACTAAAACGAGCACACAACCAAAGGCAGCCCTCCTACACCCCAACGAGATCCCCTCTGAACCCTGGATGCATATCTCGGTAGACATGATAACCAGCCTCCCTGACTCGAACAGATTCAACACAATCCTAATGATCATCGACCGTTTCTCAAAAGAGATGGTCCCTGTCGCCTGCAATGTAGAGTTGACATTGGAAGGGTATGTGAAGATACCACGCAATCACGTATATGCCCGATATGGCATGCCCAAAGTAGTAATCTCAGACCGAGGTCCCCAATTCATTTCAACCTTCATGAAGGACCTCTACAAACTACTGGACATAATCCTGAATGCATCCACCGCATTCCACCCTCAAACTGATGGACAAATGGAAAGGGCAAACCAAGAAATCAAAAAATACCTCTGCATATTTGTCAATCACTTACAGAATGACTGGAGTGAATGGCTCGCGATCAGCGCCTTCGTCCACAACCACATTCACTCTGCTACTGGCAAAAGCCCATTCATGGTTAACTATGGCCAAAACCCCAGAATCATCCCAGACTCCCACCATCCAAACCCTTTCATGAACCCCACTGCCCAATCTTTCTCCGACAAGATGAAAGGAATTCATGACAAGGCAAAAGCCTCTCTCACTGAAGCTGCAGACAAGATGAAAGCTCAGTACAACAAGAGAAAATGACCAGCTGTGAACTATAAGGTCGGAGATTGAGTTTGGCTCGACAGTTCCCATCTCAGCCTACCCTGTCCAAAGAAGAAGCTCGACAACAAACAGGTTGGGCCTTTCCTGATTCTCAACAAATACAGTGCTTCCGCTTACAAGCTGAAGCTCCCGCCACACTGGAAGATCCACTCCACCTTCAATGAGAAGCTCCTATCCCCATACACACCGCCCACCTTCCCCAATCAAGAACAACCCCCTCCTCCACCCCCAGACCTAATTGAAGACAAGGAAGAATACAAAGTAGAAGAAGTCTTGGACCACTGCACCAGGAAAGTCAGAGGAAAAAGAGGGGAACTCCCAGTAGTCATAACTGATTACTATGTCAAATGGAAGGGATGGACGTGGGAACACAACAGCTGGGTATGAGAAAAAGACATGGAGAATGCCAGGAAGGCAATCAAAGACTATGAAAAGAAGGCCAAACGCGCAGGCTGACTCACTGTAGCTTACACATCCACCATCAAAATAGGCAGACATCAGTTTGAAGTCACCAAGTTCCCGACAATGATCCTAGACCACAAATATGACAGCAACAGAACAGTCAACTACAAAACCCAGGCTGGCGACAGAAGTCGACACTGGATCAAGGATCCCTCCAATCCAATAGCCTCAGAATCTACTCACTAACAATGAAGATGGGACAAACTCATCGAAATATACTGGGAAAATGTACACAGTAAAGATCAAGAAGAACCTGAATGGGAACCCTAATGGCAGTCGAGACAACTGCCTTAACGAGAGGGTAATGTTACGATTTATTTGCTTTTTACCCTTCAGACCTTCACATTGGCACTATATGCATCACATTCGTGACGGTTGCATCAACTTCCATAAATCTTCACCATCACCATCACCAAGAACTATTTTTAGAACAATCATTTTAGTATATAAGTAGCATGCTCTCAGCTATAATACTCAGCTTTGAGCTAAAGTTTACCAATACTATTCTTCTCTCAATTCACTCGCAATGACTTGATCATTGAACTAGTACTTGGTCCCTACCAGATGCCCTGAGACTCTGTTAGACTTGGGTATTACCTGGTATAGTCTGACAGCTTACTCTAGTCTGGTTTACCCAAGGCTAGTCCTAACACTATCTGCCAGTAATTATCTTGAATAAACAAGAGATAACAGAAACCAGTATGATATGAATACCAGGAACCTGTGGGAAAATGAATCGGATCTGGCGATATTAAGTCACTAGACAACGATCTTCTTGAAAGAGGATCTAAAGAAAAATAGTGAATAAATGAAGATAAAACCGAAGCCGGTTTTTGTTGTTTGGAATACAGGGTGAAAACGAGGTCCTATGTTGATGGTGGGTTCTGATCCTATCCTATGTTAATGCCAAATCTATAAATCTGCACAGGGATTTTCCTATCCTATCCTATGCTGAAACTAAAACTGAACTGGGCTAAATGATCCTATGTCAACGATACAAATCCTACAAGTCTTGTTCAGAGACTTCCCAAATGGGCGGCAATACAATGTTGAAAATGAAACTGAAGTAAACTCCTATCTGTGAAAGGGAAGACAATGCGGCCTATAAAATGAAATGGGATACTATGTTTACACAAGCAGCGTAGAGAGGCACCAAAGCTTATACCAAAGCTATGACCAGTGACATGCTCTCTAAGCATTTACCAGTGTAATTTCATGAAATGTATCAATGTATACATTTTACAACATCCTGGCATTGAGATAACAAAGAATATGAATAGAGCGCAGTGTAATACACACAGAATGCAGTGATATCCATATTGCGCGCATGTCAGTCTTGAGTGACAATTGGTAGAATGCATGTTCTAACTTAGAATGATACAGGATATGGTCACACTAAGTACAAGAGTTCAGCATTTGATACTGAATGCACTAGAAACAGACTGCATACGCACTCTAATGCATTAATGAAAAACATACCTGATACTGGGAAAACTACGTGACACACTGATCTATGATGCACAGGGCAGAGATCGATCAAAGAGTCGCGTGCGTGTATGAAATGATGGCTAAGAATAGATAACTCTGAGGGAACCCAATTTGGCCATAGAGTGCAGTGCCTAGGCTTACCGTGGGTAACCCCCACCTACCAGAGAAAACTAGAAACTCAAGAATAAATTATGATACAGCCTATATGACCAGCTGTTACTCCAGGTATCATCTGAGGAAATGACAAGTGACATGCCAACGCATAGAGTGCAGTGTGAGTGGAGTCTAAACCATGAGGAAACAGCATCTGGTCTCGAGATAGACCTCTGATCAAGTGTCCAGCCTTGGACATGCTATAACAACATGCGCATGTTGCGATTGACGATGTTACAAGATTGCAACAGTAGTGTATTAAGTTGTACCGACTTGTAGGACGTAGAAATGTATAAATACAATATTGTAGATAGAGTAACATAGGTTTCCAACCCCCCGTGTAATAGTGACAAGCTTATTTGATATGCGTGGGATCCTTTGGAGCTGTTTGAACCTTGTGCTTTGTCCATTAGTGATGAGTCAGAGGTGTTGAACCCCAATTGTGACAGTGCAAGAGACAATAGCTACTCGCCCTAGCACTGGGAGCTGTTTGTAACTTCAAGCAAGAGAATATAGATGTCTTTGATATAAATTTGAGTGATTTGAGTTGTGAGCGTGGCCGATAAGGCTTGCAGGGCACTCCATACTTAAGTTGCATTGATTGTTTGACTTGAGCTCTGTATTGGGATTGAGAGGTTTGTGTCAGTGTAGGCACTACTCTATTGTTTGAGGGTTTCATGTGACGCGAGGCATTACAGGTGGCAGAGGTTCAAACCCTTTGGCTTGGTTAGTGCTCGCTCTGGTTTATTTCCGCAAGTTGGCAAAGGTTCAAACCCTTTCACTTGTTGGATGGGGTTCTCGGTGTTTATTAGTATTCTCTGGATTGCATAGGTTCAAACCCTGTGGGTCTATGATCGGTTAGGAAACTCAAGCACGTAGGTTAGAATTCTGTGGTTCTTGTGGATTGTTTGATAGGAATTGGTTTCTGCTTCGAGCGCAGTTGTTTAAGTGGTGTTTAGGGTGTTATTGATAGTGTGCAGTGGTTATTAGAGTCCTGCGCGATTGCTGGAAAGTTGTAGAGACGTTTAATGAAGTTGTGTGTTTGTTATACACCCTTGCCTTGAGGCCCGGTGATGGAAGTCACACCTCTTGTTCTGAGAAAAACCTTTGGACTTAGAGAAGTCTGGATATTATACGAGAGCTACTGCTCCATGTATCTTAGAAATATTGAGAAGCCAGTTGTTTTGGTTTGCTACTTTCATCGCATTAGAATCCCCCCATGAACTTGAGTGTGTTTGTGTGTTTGTGTGTGTAGTGTTGGGTGTGGGTGTGATCAGTGTCTTCGACACTGTTGCATTTCTAGCTCTGTGCACTCGGATGCCTCTTCACCGGTTTATCAGTGAATAGCTGGTGCAAAACCAACTGGCAATCAGGTATTCAAAACCAGGGTGGTATGTGGTCAAGGGTAGAGATGATGGAGAGATAAATGAAGTGGTTAGATGGTGAAGTCCCAGTCCTAGGCTTATAGTGATGGGCAGTATGCCCAATGATCGATAGAATAGAGTGTATATGCTCGTAAAGCACAGTAGTACAGGGTATAACCATTGGTGTGCCGGTTATTGGTTTCTAGGATGTGTGGGGTTGTCTACTGTGTCTTTCTACAATACTTTACCAAATTTTATACTACAGTGTACATGATATATTTAGATTTACTTAGTAAGGCTGTAAGACTGCAGCTCTGTAAGTATTCAAGCATCCATGTGTATTGCTGAAGGCTTCGGTAACAGCAACTCTTTTGCATTCCTGTAGGGAGATAATACTAGGTGTCATGAGTGGCCAATGTGCAGATTTTTAAGGTGCTGTTTAGCTGTGGACTGAGAGGGTATGGGGTATGTTCAGAGGTCGCTGAATGGGATAAAGGTTTCTGAAGGCCTTGGCAAGGATGCAGCATTAGTAACCACAGTCTATAGTGGCCGCAGTCCTCGATTATCAAGAGGACTCAAATGTTGATGCCTATGACATCATATAATTAAATGATCATGCCGGCAATTCAAGCCATGATGCATAGTTGATGTGACATTGATGCATCCATGTTTTGGTAATCCATGCCTATTGCTGAAAGTAGGAGACTGGCCATCAATGGTACCTTATTGTGATGGTATATGAGGATTTGGATGTGTTGTTGGGAGGGAGGGATACCGGTGTCAGGAGGGTAGTGTTGATCTTACATGAAAGTAGTATGCCTCTGTAGGCCGTGTGGGGTTTACTGAAAGTCTGCCTGGGAGTGCTACTGGTTATTTTGATGGAAATCGTGAAATTTCTGGGCATACAGAGCCTGGAGGCTCATCAGCATGTGTGATGTCTTTACAGCAGTGTGTGCAATGTTGTGACATCTATCATGACTTGATACATACAAATGTAGTTTAGTTAACACTGACAAGAATAGGATTTGAAAGATAACTGAAATTGATGCTGGAAATTAATAATGTTATCATATAATTAGACCTTGATTTTCGATGTAGGGCTGTTGGTGCATCTGCCAATCATGTAATGCCTGTTTCTTCCTTCATTCACTGAGGCCCACCATCTTGACATCTCGCCTTTTCTTGTGCCATGCACATGCTCTACCATGGCATCAAAGCATCCTTATGACCTTGGATTCAGCATGAATCATTCCTATGAGCACACAGGAGGCATCCACAGCCAATTTGCCACTCCAACAATGTTCATCAAATTTCTTGAATCAGACTATGACTTCCAGTGGGCTGATCCAGCATTTAGCTGGCCAGATATCTCCCAAGGACTTGACTCTAGTCCATTTAATACCGGTGATGAATTCCCAAGTGGCAAAAACATTCAAGCATCTCATCTTTTGCTCAATATGACAGAAAACTCAAGTACTATGTATTCCAATTTTGTTCCATATGTTCCACCGGTACCATCACCAAAGTCTGCAGCTACAGTATCAACTGTGTCAGAATCTATGTGAACAAAAACGATCACCATGGCCACAGAAAAAACATTGACTGTTGCCTCTACTCCAGCATCGAAAGAATCATGCCATGGGCTGGATGTCCAACCACCTGATGCCACAACAAGATCCTTGACATCTCCAACTTCAAAGGACAATGGCAATCCATGCAAGGATGACAGCAATCCATGTGAGGATGACAGCAATCCGTACAAGGACCACAACACCACAACATGGGCCAGGTGTAATCCAACCAAGATGGCTATTCCGAAGGTTCAAAGATGAGCCCCAGACCAAGCACAACAGCAAGGCCAGGAAGATCCTTGAGGATGAGCAACAGGAAACACGATGGCAACTAGCTGAAGAGATTGAAAGTATCCAAGATAAATATCACCAGGAACTGAGGGACATAGGGACAAAGTATGGCAGGTCTTTCAAGACCATCATCAACTACGTCTTGTATTCTCCAAGATATAAGAATCACCATGCACCATCTCTCTATCTGGCTAAAGTCTCAGCAAAAGCGGAGGAGGTGAATAAAGGTATTTATTGTTGTCAAACTACTTTAATTCCCAAGATAATGGTATCCCAAAGACCAGCCAATTGGTGACAAGATTCCTCTCCATAGGATTCAAGAAATGGTCCAAGAGGAACAAAGCACATCACATTATGAGGGATTGACACAGGACAAAAAACAAGCCCTACTGGAACAACTTGAAGAAAAGCAGACAGTCAAAGTCCAAGGAGCACAAAGGAGCAATGTAGGCACAGCTGAGGATTGCCATCATGTGATGATAGTGATGAGTCAAGAGGTAAATAGTCATTGAAATCTAACAGAACATTGTCACCTCACTACAAGTACACAGATAAATGGTCTTGCTCACCGCACTGGTGCCCATTTTGTCAGTTTTATGCCACAAAGTGATATACACAATACATTCCAGCCCACCCTTGTTTCTGACTCACCAGCATCACTTATATTCTTCAAGCGGGTGGTTGGAATTTCTGCCGAGGATATCTTGATCAAGTTTGAACAGTTTCTCTGTGCACACAGTTTGAGTGAGCTGTCTTATTATTTTTCTTTATACAGCAGCAAAATAGATCGCTCACTATTGCTAGGCATAAACTCTCGAGAGGACTTGAAGGATCTAAGAGTCCAATGCACCAAGATGATAAGTAAAGGCTTGTATATGTTACTCTTCATTTGAGGAATTCAATTTATTGACATACCAGTGATCAATCAACAGAGGCTATAACTGGTGAAAGCAACATCTGCATGAATTACACCAACTATGACACCAATATTGTCGCTCATCACCATGTTAAACTTGATGGTCAGCCTATTGGTATCAAATTCGAGAAAGTATCCAATCTGAAGAACTTGCAAGACCTGCATCAACTCTGAGATTCCTTAAAGATGAGTGCATGCAAGTGAATGGTGATGAGCAAGAAGCAGATCAAAGACCATGTGGAAGGACTCAGTTGACATGAGGCAGCCACCAGGGAGGTGGTGAAGAAGAAGAGGAAACAGCACTCAGACACTAATTGTTACGATTTATTCACATTTTTCCCAATCCTACTCATCTAAGCGCTCAAGCGCTTATCTTCGCAATCTAATCACAACCATCTAATCCTTATTGTAATGATCATGCCGCGGACTCCATGGACAACGTCCATCATCCACTCCACCGGCTCCAAGTCAATCATCGGAATCCGTCGGATTCTGAATCCTGGTTTCTATCTCATATTTCATATCGCTATTTCATTTACTTATTTCACATATGTCATTTATCACACCTAGATCCCGTCACGGTAGCGAGTAGGTGTTATATCGGAGTCCACGGAATACTCGACTCCTCTAGATACAGAACATTCCAGCTCATGTCACTCTAGCCATACCTACACTATTCCAGACCCCGACCCGTCGGACTCCGTCCTAGTATATAAGCTGTACATTTAGTAGTACATACCTCAGTTCGAATATCAACTTGGTTTAGCCCAATAACTCTCGTCCTCACTCTCTTCAGCCTTCAAGCCATAATCCACCTCTCTACGTCCGCGGACTCCGATAGCCGTTGGACTTAACCTTTGATCCTAGAGATCATAATCCCACAGACTCCGTCCATAATCCTTCTTTGGGCTTCGACCCAAGGGTGACATTGCTAATAGCTTCGCCAAGCCCCACGCACTCCGCGGAATCCACGGCGTGCATTCCTCTCACTTCATCCTATTGGCACGATCCTAACACTTATCATCATTTCGCCGCACCAACTCCACGACTATAACAGTCGACTACCATCCTCTCGCTATGGCTTGCTTCTACCACAAGGCTACCATCCGACTTATTGTCATCCACTTGTTGTTCACTCGTTGCCGCTTACCAATGGACTTATTATTAGCACATAGACTTTAGTATATAAGTAGCACAACTCTCGCTGTAATACCTCAGCTTCAAGCTATAGTTTATCAATACCGATCTTACTCTCTCAACGACTAGCACCTAGTGCTGCGCCTTAACGAGTCCATCGCCACAGCTTCACTCTGGTCATCGGGTCCACCGGTATATGACTCAGAGTTTATGCTTGTTTGGATCACATGAGACCCAGGTCTAACAGTTAGCTCAAAGCTTCCCTACGGTTCCTCAGTGCTAGCCACGATGAACCAACCAATGACCCCCGACCTAAATGAAAAACTGACCATCAAATTAGGCGTAGCCATCCCAGCCGCGTTCCTCCTCTGCCTCTTCACTGCCCTCATGGTCCATGCACATTGGGACCAGATAAATGAATTCTTCCATGAGAATGGAATCCTCATCGGAGGCGAGCCAAGACCTGCCAGGAGGGTTCCCTTCCACTACCAGCCAACAGCCCCCCCCCCCGCCGCCACAAGGGCCCCGCCAGGGGCCTACCCTGAGATTGAGCCCCGTGGCTCGCAGACCCAGCACACAAGGAGGAGAAGCACCCCCCACACCCATGGTGACACTTCCTCTGACGAGTTCCCCCTACACGAGGGGACAGTATGCGCACCCATTCGCGCACCCACTCCAGGGCCCTCCAATGCCCCCATGGATGAGCCAGAACCAAGGTGGTCCTCTACGGCCGAAGAATATGGGAGGGAGTTATGGACTAGGTTCCGTAGCCCGACCCCGCCCCCCGCCTACGCCCCAGCCCAGCCAGCGAGGGTGGAACGACCCGCCCCTGGTCGAGGGATACAAGTTCCCCCAAGAGCGCTCGAGGGGCCCAGTAACTGGCCCACCGAGGACTCCAACTCCGATTCCTCAGAGTCCAATATCTTCTCCCCATCGCGGAGACACCCCAAGACAATCTGAATCCGAGCACCTGAGCCCGCTCGACTGGTCCCCATCCAGGATGACCATGAGCCCGAGTGGCTCCAACTCATCGACCACAAGCTCTTTGACTGTTGGAGCACAGACCGCCTATGGCCAGAGCTCGGACCAGTCGACAGGGACCTACTCGGCCCCATCAGAATCGAGGCCTGGACCCTCCGGAAGGAGGATGTGGAATCCAGAGCCCGCATACCCCTCGACCATGGACCGATGGCCTTCTCTATCGCCCATGCACACCTACCCCCAGGAACAAGTGGCGAAGAACTCAGACTTTTCCTTCGAGCCAACGCGGCCCGAACCCTCCACCCGCCCGAATTGGGCCCAATCATTAGCAGGAGGAGCACCAGGGATAGGAGCGAGAGGCGAGACGATGAGCTCGCCGCCAGACTTCAGGAATTGGAACATCACCCAGGAAGAAGGGAGGACGGATATCTCTGCAGGGTATGGGAGCAGGAGCAGTGCCGCTGCGAGCGCAGGGGCCCCAATTAACTTTGAAAGTTTTAGCACGTACATACCTAGCACGCAATCCAACCCCTTCGCCGCCTACTACCCCGAGCCACAATGGCCAACTCAGATGCCGGACTCACCACCGGCCCGAACCAGAACCCAGGGATATTACCCCTATCCCACAACAAGCCGACTATTCGGCGCAGCAGGGGATGCCGGAATGGACGACCCTGCACCACCACCAAACCACCCCGCAGGGCCAGGCCAGCCCATCAACGAAGAAGCATGACTCGCAAGGGTATGCGAACAATGTGCTGAAATGGCAAGATGACGGGAAGGGATCCAACAAGCCAGGGAGGCTGTCAAAGCCGCGATCTGCCAAGCCAATGACTACGCCGACATCCATGGATTCCTAAGGGATATCGAAGAAAGGGGAAGACCGGGAGCACCCGACAACGCCCCTGCACCACCACCGGCCGCTCCACCTGGAGCACCCATACCAAATGAACAACAACCACCGCATGACTGGGACGACCACTATTTGATCCTGAGACACCCAGACTGGCCATACGCACCACACAATCCCCCGGTAGGGGTCAGACTACCACAAGCCCCATACTTCGGGGTAAAACCAACCCTAATCGCCACTCCGAAGCCCTTCCACAGGGACCATCATGACATCCTCTGCTTCATTGGCAACAACCTCGCCTACTTTGAAACCTTCTTACCGTTCTTCCAAGAAGAATCCCAGAGGGTAACCTTCACAGCATCATACTTCAAAGGAACCGCCAAGGACTGGTGGACCCACAAGAGACCCAAACTCTGGGACGGAGTTAACCGGTACTTCCGATACCCCTCCTGGGCAGAGTTCGTCGAAATGATCACGGCCCGCTTCAAGGACCATGCCATTGAGCAGGTCCACGAGAAGAAAATGTTTGAACTACAAATGGCCGGCGGGACAGCCGAGGACTATTTCCAGAAACTCGAACAAGAAGCAAAACTCGCGGGACGACTCTTGGACGAGAGTGACCGAGGACTCCTCTGTAAGGCAGTCCAGATCAGCATCCCAGAATCATACTCCCACGCAATCGCCGATGGAGAGAATACGCTAAATGGCTATCAACAATGGAAGGCATGAGTAGTCAAGATGTATGAAAACTGCACCAGAAAGCGGATCTTCGACCAAACAATTGGGCTCCAGTACGGAAACCACAATCCACGACGAGACAACCGACAACAGAACCACCCCGCCGGTGGGCAGAACAAACCCACCAGCACAACAAGTTCGTCGACGACCGTCCCAACCGGCTCCAGCGGGGATAAGAAGACTAGCACCGGAACAATGTACGGAGGACGTGGACAAGCGATGGAGATAGACCGCCTCAAGAAGGAAGGTCGATGCTTCAACTGCGGGGAGAAAGGGCATCTATCCAGAGATTGCCCAAAGCCGAAGAAGCCAAGGAGACAGGACGCTCGGGGAAGATTCACTAAAGCCGAGCTATGCACGATGTTACAGGAGTTGGAAAGGGAACCCGAGGAGAAGACGACCTCAGGCATTGAGGAGGTAAAAGACGAGGCCAGCGAGTGATCGATTCCACTCGACTGGCCCAAGGACTTCATACTGGTACGCGCCCGCTCCCTGGAGGTCGGACTTATCATACTTCTGTAGTTACACCTATATACACGCATTCAAATATACCCGCACCTTTAGCACCTTCCACCACAAAACCAGTAAGAAAAGAATCGAACCGATATGCTCTCCTCACCGACGACGAGGAGATGCCCTCTCAAGAGCCCACAAGGATCAAGAGGGCCAAACAAGGGATAGAGAATCCCTCAAGTCCGCTTGCTAAGGTGGCCACTGGACCAGTCCAAAAGGCACCTGGCTCAAGCCACAAGCGTGTGAGTTCAAGGACACGAGTAAGTGCCCAGGACCGACGAGCTGACACCCAAGGCACCGCCATTACTGCCACCGTGAGGGGAACTAGCCCTCGCCCTGCATCGCCCCTGGGACAAGTTGAGGGTATGGACCATGCGACAAGCACACAACGATCACGACCCCCACCCCTGACAACGCCTGCGTGCGTTGCGCCCTCGACCTGCAATGTAAATGGGAGCGCGACACTCCCCGCTTGTATAATCAGTGAAGAGTGGCAGAAAGACGGGAAGGATGCTTCCAGAACCCCAACTGCCCACAAGGATCAAAAGGGCCGAACAGGGCGAGAGACGCCCCAACTGCCGTGCACCACCATCATCGAGGTACCCGACGAAGAGAACGACACCTCCTATCAACAGTGGCTTGCCAAAGAAGCCAAAAAACATGCCTCCCCGTCCATTCCAACGGAACAGGGAAAGCGACCTCAGAACCCACCTCCACCAGATAATAGGTGGTACCGACCTTTCTCCGCTGCATGGACCCTGAGAGCGATCCAAGAAGCGCGTATGCCTGATCAGGTGAACGCCATCCTCGCACTCTGGATCCATAAAGGGAGTGAGGCTGAACACATGGAAGAGTTACTCGAAGAACTCCGGAAGGGAGGGGAACAAGCAAAGGAGTGCCTGTACGAACTCCAAAAGCCAATCCAATACATCCGGGCCACGGCAACAAAACACAGTAAAGACCTGACAATCACCGCAAGGTTAGAACCTTGCTCGGGCACACCTGCCCTCTCGGTCAAGGTGTTAATCGACAGCGGATGTACGGGAAGCTTGATCGACCAAAAACTGGTCCGACAACACAACCTAGACACTAGAAAGGCCGCAACCCCTATTCCCATCTACAATGCAGATGGAACCCGAAACAAAGCAGGGGACATCACGGAATTTGTGGAACTCCGCATGAGCATCGGAGGTCATATGGAATGAATTGACCTTGCCGTAACCGACCTCAGGACGAAGGAAGTCTACCTCAGACACGACTGGCTAAAGCGGCATAACCCGGTGGTCAACTGGAAGACTGGAACTCTCATCTTCAGGAGATGCCAGTGCCAGAAGAATCGGCTACCACTCCCCGACTCTGACCCTGATGATGCATGGGATGAAGAGTTAGAAGAGGGAGAAAGCATCCTTGCGGTCAACATGCAGGAAGAAATCCTTATTCATGCCGTCCACCACGCCAATGACCTAGCTGCGAAGGCCAACGAAGGGAAGCCCAAGAAAACCTTCAAAGAGCTTGTCCCCAAACACTACCGCTCCTTCCGAGACCTGTTCTCAAAGGAGAACTTCAACAAACTCCCCAAACGGAAGACGTGGGATCATGCCATAGAACTCACTCCTAACACCGCCTCCACCCTCAATTGCAAAGTGTACCCCCTGAACCGCAACGAACAGGAACAACTCGACAAGTTCCTCGACGAAAACCTCAAATCGGGAAGAATTTGCCCCTCGAAGTCACCCTTCGCATCCCCCTTCTTCTTCGTTAAAAAGAAGGATGGCACCCTTCGTCCAGTCCAAGATTACCAGAAACTCAACGAGATGACCATCAAGAACCGATATCCACTCCCGCTCATCACCGAACTCATCGACCGCCTTCAGGGAGCCAAGTACTTCACCAAACTGGACGTATGGTGGGGCTATAACAATGTCCACATTAAGGAAGGAGACGAAGAGAAAGCAGCATTCCACACTAATCGTGGACTCTTCGAACCCACGGTGATGTTCTTCGGACTCACTAACTCACCCGCTACATTCCAGTGGATGATGAATGACATCTTCAAGGACCTAATCGAGACCGGGAAAGTCACAATCTATCTTGACGACATCCTGATCTTCACCAAAGAGCTATCAGAACATCAACGCATCGTCAAGATGGTTCTGCAACGCCTTCGAGAACACAAGCTGTATCTCAAGGCAGAAAAGTGTGAATTTGAAGTATTAGAAACCGAATACCTTGGCGTAATAATCAGCGAAAGCACCATTTGGATGGACCCAGTCAAGGTCAGAGGGATCACCGAATGGCTGACCCTGGCGAAGAAAAAGGTGCTACAATCCTTCTTAGGATTCACAAACTTCTACCGCAAGTTCATAGAAGGGTATTCAAAAATTGTCCACCCCTTGACCCAGCTTTGTGGAAACGCCCCCTGGACATGGGGAGCTGCACAAAACCAAGCCTTCCAACAGATCAAGAAGCAGATGGCAGAGGACATCCTCCTCACCATTCCAACGCAAGAAGGAAGGTTCAGGGTAGAAGCAGATGCCAGCGAAGGAGCAATCGGCGCCATACTCAGCCAAGAGCAGAACGGAAAATGGAGGCTGGTAGCCTTTATGTCAAAGGCCCTCACCGAGACAGAGCGCAACTACGAAATCTACGACAAGGAACTCCTTGCCATAATGCTCGCCCTGGCCAAGTGGAGACATTACCTCATGGGAGGCGCAAACAACATGGAAATCTGGACGGATCACCAGAACCTCCAGTACTTCCGCAAACCACAAAAGCTCAACCGACGACAAGCACGATGGGTCACCGAACTAGCCGAATACCACTTCACCCTCCACCATAAACCCGGCACCCTCAATAAGAAGGCGGACCTCCTCTCACACCGAGAAGACCATGACCAAGGACAAAACAACAACAACGAAATCATCGTCCTCAACCCAGAACACTTCCGGGCAATGATCATGCCCACGCATGAAGAACTCCATCCCCGAATCCTCAACCTGCTCAAGGAAAACGAAAACATAGACGCGAGCGTCCATGACTCCTTCATTCACGGCAGAGGAGTCTATGAAGACAGCCCCAAAGGGGAAAACGCCAACATCCTGATGTACGACAGACGAATCTACATCCCAAAGGACGCAGAACTTAGAGGCACTGTCATCGCCATAAGCCATGACCACATCACAGCCGGACACCCCCGGGGTAGCAAAGACCCTAGAACTCGTCCAAAGGACCTATTGGTGGCCGAAGTTGCGCAAGGACGTTGAGGCCTATGTCAAAGGATGTGAAACATGTCAGCAAACAAAGACCGACACCCAACCTAAGGCCGCTTCACTAAACCCAAATGCAATCCCCACTGAACCATGGTCCCATATTTCAGTAGACATGATCACTGGATTACCCGAATCCAACAGGCACGACGCCCTCCTCATCATCATTGACCACTTCTCAAAAGAGATAGTACCAATCGCCTGCAACGTCGAACTCTTGTCAGAAGGATGGGCGAGAATACTCAGAGATCAGGTCTATGCACAACATGGAATGCCCACTCATGTTATCTCCGACCGAGGCCCACAATTCGTCTCAAGATTTATGAAAGATCTATACAAGATGTTAGACATCACCCCGAACGCCTCCACTGCGTTCCACCCTCAGACCGACGGCCAAACAGAACGGGCCAATCAAGAAATTATCAGATACCTCCGAATCTTCGTAGATTACCGACAGGAAGACTGGGCAGAATGGCTAGCACTCACCGCCTTCTCCCACAACAACCGAGTCCACTCGGTGACTGGCAAATCACCATTCTTCATCAACCATGGAATACATCCCCGACTCCTAGCGGAATCAATCCACAAAACCCCATTCGACAACCCAAGTGCCCAAGACTTCTCGGCCACAATGATGAAAATTCATCAGGAAACACAGAAGGCTCTGACAGAAGCCACCATGGCCATGAAGAAACAGTACAACAAAAAGACCAAGCTGGCACACGGATATTCAATCGGAGATCGAGTCTGGTTAGACACCCGAAACCTCCACCTTCCAAGGCCAAAGAAAAAACTGGACGATAAACGAGTCGGACCTTTCCTAATCCTCAGCAAGATTGGGTCAGCAGCATATAAATTGAAACTCCCACCACACTGGAAGATTCACCCCACGTTCAATGAAAAGTTGCTGTCGCCTTTCACACCACCTGCATTCCCCAATCAAGAAGTACCACCTCCACCTCCACCGGACCTAATCGAAGACGAAGAAGAGTATGAAATTGAAGAAGTATTAGACTCTTGAACATGGAGAGTATGAGGAAAGAAGGGACAGAAATCCAAGACAACAACGGACTACCTAATCAAGTGGAAAGGCTGGACGAGAGAACACAACTCATGGGTACAAGAAACAGAAATGGAACATGCACAAGAAGTGATCGAGGACTATGAACAACACGTCCAGCATGCCGGACACGTAGAGATAGCCAAAATCATAACCCCAGACAACAAATACGTGGAATATTGGGAAATTCTACATAAACACGATAAACACAACACCCCCGGAGTCAAACCATAATGGCAGTCGGGACGACTGCCTTAACGAGGGGGTAATGTTACGATTTATTCACATTTTTCCCAATCCTACTCATCTAAGCGCTCAAGCGCTTATCTTCGCAATCTAATCACAACCATCTAATCCTTATCATCATTTCGCCGCACCAACTCCATGACTATAACAGTCGACTACCATCCTCTCGCTACGGCTCGCTTCTACCACAAGGCTACCATCCGACTTATTGTCATCCACTCATTGTTCACTCGTTGCCGCTTACCGATGGACTTATTATTAGCACATAGACTTTAGTATATAAGTAGCACAACTCTCGCTGTAATACCTCAGCTTCAAGCTATAGTTTATCAATACCGATCTTACTCTCTCAACGACTAGCACCTAGTGCTGCGCCTTAATGAGTCCATCGCCACAGCTTCACTCTGGTCATCGGGTCCACCGGTATATGACTCAGAGTTTACGCTTGTTTGGATCACGTGAGACCCGGGTCTAACACTAATGTGATAAAGCCTAAGGAGGGAGCAAGGAAGAATGTTGAATGTTCAGGGAGTATAGAAGAGCATGATAGTCAGAGAGAGTCAGGTGAGGGAGAGAGTAACGATGAAGATGGGCTGCTGCTAAGGAAGGAGCAGCAAGTTCCGGGTCGCAAGGGGAAAAGAGTGTTCAGAAGTTGATCAATTATTGATGATGACAATGACAACGATGCTGAATAGATACTTCTGCTTAGTAGTAGACATTTACGATCCTAATACTCAATGCATCAATGCATTTATTCAATTATCAGCTTTACATTAGACTCATATGCAAAAACAGTGGCATGGTGAATTATTTATACCTTTATATGCAAAAATACACATTAAACACAGACTATAATACATTCTATGAGGTATAATAGAGCCCAGAGGATGCTCATGGCCACAGGAGAGGGAAAATAACTGGCAATTGCCAAAGGGGGAGCCGATCCTGATTGGGAAATATGTCGGGCCAGTTACGAAAGGTCCCCAGACAATTCCGATGAGCGGGATATGCTGGTGTCGGCTTACGCAAGGGCCCCAAGGCGAGGTAAGGCCTAGAGGCAAGTATTTTGGGTACTAGACATCTTGAGGTAGGGGGGAGCTATTCAGGTGTAGGGAATCTGCAACAAATAATTACAATAATAAGCTGCCCCTGACTTTGGGAACACCTATTATTGTCATTGCCACATGGGTCGATCTGGTGGAGTCGTCACTATCTGAAGGGTCAGGATCCCTTTCGGGTGCCTTCCCCAAAGCATGCCCAAAAAACTGGAGGACTCAACCTGATCCAGCACATATGCCAGGCCTATTCGTTGATTGCCTACCATTGGTGTGGTCACCATTATGTCCACCCATGAAGGCCGTATTGCAGCCTCGACGACATGCTGTATTCTTGTATGAGGTAGAACAGGTTTGGCGCTAGTCACCCCCTTGTCGGGCATGGTTGACACAGGTGTGGAATCCACAGTTACCGGCGTAGGTCTAGGAGAGGAGACATGGTACGTGTTGTTGGTTTCCCGAATTTCAACTGACCGTACATCGCAAACAGAATCTGCTGCGAGTGCTGGTGAAGCTTCAGGCATACCTCCAGATGCTTGTACAGCCATCTGCTCCATGCCAGTTTCAAGACGGCTAGGGGTGGGGCCATACTCCTCAGGTGTTCATTCATTCATTACAATGCGATTTTCAGTGACTGGAGTGCCTTCAGCGGACTGCGCTCGATCCTGTAGACATGCAGCAGCCTCCTCTAACAATAAACGTTGAACTTCAGGCAACTCGTTTTGAAAAGCCTCCCAAAAATTCAGAGCATGGCATTGATTATCCACGTCGAAGTCATCATTCGTGAAGCCTGGTAATGTCGCAAGTTTATTGCGATAATCAACAATCTTGCCTTTATCCTGAGATGGACCAGGAGTGGGGATCGGTGTGGGTGTGGATTGGCTCAAGAGCCCCATAGCAGTCCTCCGTCTCTCCAACAACTCTCTGGCATGGTTGGGCATCAAGGCTTCTGCCTGCTGTACTGTATCCAGTTGTACGGGAGTCAGTTCTTCATTCCCACCAGTGTGTTCATGGTTGAGAATCTCATATCTATTGTGTGAGTGTCAATACAGTGTCTGTGCTGCTACTCGTACTCGAAGTATTACTGCCCCTGTGACAAGGTGATCCCTTGATCACCGTCATCCAAGCACCATCCCCAGTGGCGGTGTTGCCTGCCATAGCATCATGTTTATGCACAATAGGCATTGTGGAACCAATGTCATGATGGCCCACATTAGAAGTATCCCTCATTAGATGCTCCATTGCTGATACCATCGGCATATGATGTTCAACCAGAGCCACAGACCCTATATCCCTACCAGGATGGTCTGCGCTCATGTCCCCAGTCAACAACTCGTTGGTGGGACTAGCGAGCTTGTCAGCATCGCTATCGGCACGCCCTCCATCAAGGGGTGAGCTCTCAATAGGCAACAAAGAAAAGTCAGACAAAGAATCGGAAACATAAGACTCACCTTGAACGTTCTCCAGCGCACATCGAGCAGCCCGAGTCGGGCTCATTGACCAGTCGCCAGGTATGGCAACGTCCCCTGCACTGCAGAGCTTGTAGGTTGAGCCGGACATGTTGATGAGAGGAAAAAAGCAGAGATAGAGGAAAGAAGCAGAGAGAAAAAAAATTTTGGTGGGCATTGTCGAGGTCATTCCGGTTGATCAGGCCAAAGGTTCCCTGTTGGCAGCATCCACTGGGGTGGTTTCTGTTGTTTTGTCAAAGCGATAGATGCAGGAATGATGTCATAGTCCAGTTGTCAAAGTGTCAAGAGGTCAAAAATGTGTACAGTCATACACCGGTCACTTAGACCCCAAAACACTAATTGATGGCTGGAATATTTTTTTGATGAAATGGCTAGAACTTTTTTTACTCAATGAATACTAGTACAATCTATTGAGTCTGAAAAAAAGGGCCAAAGCTATACATAGAGAAATGATTGTTACAGAGGATGAGTTTGGTGAGTGTCCAAAAAAGGCAATCCCAGTCATCTTAGACCCCAGTCCAAAATCAGGCCACATCATCTCTCTTTATAGGTATCATCATTATTCAAGCTGCTATAACTGTGAACCTGTTCTGGAGATTCACTGGAGGGTTTATTGGCTGTTGGAATATGTTTTTTATGCATGAATATTGTTAACTTGATTACATTATGTAACATATCCTAATAAGGAAATTGATATTGATTGAAGTGAGAATGCCTCAGAACCTGGTAAAACACTTCATAAAACACAGACCAAGCATCAAGAAAGTAATTAAATATTATAAACTATTTTTAAGAATTTTTTGAGGCTTAGAAAATGCATGGAAGACGAGTTTCAGGCCAGGGTCTAACATGACTGGGGGGGTCTAAGTGACCGGTGTATGACTGTAACGAAAGCGCAACAAGTCACGGTTTCATCACGCAAGGACCTTAGGCGAGCGAAGCAAAGATCAGTTAGAAGATACTTCGATTCGGGAAAAAGTCGCCGTCTATCTAAGACAAGCCAAGGTTTATATACTCATAGGAAAGTTAATATCAAATATGGAAGGAGTCGGAAAGATATAGGAGTAAGAATAGTGTATCAAGTAAGTAGATGAGCGTAATATGAAGAAATAGGAAGAGAAACGAAGTAAGGTAGTTCTCGTCATCTGGTTGAATTGGATATTGGATAGGACTGAGGGGTGACGGTGAGTCAACGTGTTACATGTAGTGCCGTAGATCATTTCTTCATCGACTTTGTCATTGTAGCGTGCAGGATCTGGACAGATGCCCTGCAGGCTAATGGAAGAGAATGAGCCTAACGAAAAGGTAAAGTACAGAGGGCATCTTACCTCCAGGAATGGGATAAGCATGAAATTCAATGGCAAGATGAAATACGCTCCGAGGCAATACTCATATGGTTATCCAGCATCAGACCGCTAACACGGTGGTTCATCTGTATGTAGGGCGATCTTCGCGTTAGCGCTACCTGTATCGAAGCCGGACCCCATGGAATGAAATTGGCGAGCTGTCGTTCCCAGATTCGGAGGAGCAACTGATATGATGCACATCAGTCGGATCGACATCTCCCTGGATGATGTTCAATATAGAGATGTAGCACGCCGTCTTCCCATACCACCTGCTGCGCGTGCCCGCTATATCTTTTTTTGACCGCAATATCTCACAACGCACCCAAGCACGCCGGCAGCCGCACAGCCAAGCCCCCGCCGATGCTCTCCTTCCTCTCGCCCCGCAAGTCCCGGCAGGCTACGGGGTGGCGCGTGCTCTCCTTTGACCTCATAACAGGCGCCGACGACCTGCCCACCGCCGGGTCCGACTCGGAAGACGACTCTCCCCCAACTCTCTCCCCCACATGGGGAGATGACGGAACCGAGGAGATGCGACGTGATAGAGTAAAAAATGACTAAATCATGCATTCCATCCCTAAGATTACATTTAGGCGGAAAGTGAAGACGATGTATGGGCGTATCTGCTTTGCGTAAAGACTGAACCATGGGCGGCGTGTATGGGTAACAGGCAAGTCTTTCTTCGGCATGTTCTACGGAAGGCCAGATATGAGTGGCGAGTTACTTTGATGGAGAGGTCAAGTTACGTTCTCTCAATGTAAGCATCTCTTTCACCTTCGTTTTCTACTCTCTTCCTCAACACATCGGCCGTCTGCGACGACGTATGCATCTTGATCCAGCGGAGACTTTTTGCAATATTTTGTTCTCGCAGATTTGTCGAGGTTCGCCGGCGAGCCTGAAGGGTACAGTTACTCGATGAGATGATTCTCTAGTTACGCGAAGGCTTGCCTAAAACTCACATATATCACTGTATGACCAAGGGTCGGACGAGGTTCGGCAGTGCTTCAAGCCGTCTTGACATTGACAGTACAGTGCTTGACTGGCCTTATTGTCAGAGTGAGAAAGATAAGGCATGACCTGGTTGAAGGGGGCGCACCATCATCGTAGTGTTCGACATTCTGAAATAACGCAACTACTGTAATCAAGCGCGACCCTTTTCATCCAAACATCTTGCTGCACTCATCGAATGTTGTGACCAGCCAAAGTGGGGTTAAGTGATTTTCATTCTTGGGCGACAGTGTTCCAAGAGGGCAGCGATAGGCAGTACAGAAACATGAAATAATCTGGCAGACCAGTTTAGGTAGGCTTCGAATTCAAGAACAGGAAGAATTACCATGTTCTGAGGGTACAGCCACTTCCTCAGACTGCACCGTTGCAGCGACGAAAAGAGGTGGTTATTGACCCTGTGTTCTTTGCACTGCAGCTGTCTGGATGTCCTCAAGTACCGTGGTCGTCGCGTCTAATCTCTGATCCGGCGGCGCTTCGGAGATTTCTGTCTGCCTTTGATAGGATGCCGGTGATGATACACACAAGGTGGGGATCCTGTATGTGGCCCCGGGGGCAGGTGAAACGAGGTTAATATTCTGAAGAACACGCATGGGTCACCGGCGTATATGTGTTTCTTGGAGGGAATCGGTCAGCTCATCGAGCTGCAAGGCCAGATTGATGTTTATGCTGGTGGATTGAATGCAGACAATGATGGCGAGTACGCGTCCGCGTGGTGGGACGACATTGGTCAGATCCTGTATGGCGACGATGACAGGCGGGAGAGGTGAGGGCATGATAGCCCTGAAGGGATCCTCCTCGATGCTCGGCTCGTGAGAATGCCCACTCTCATCATGGGGTGGCAGCCAGACCTCTTTGCAGAACATGCTCCCAGAGTCACCACGAACAAGCAAGGCGGTGGGGTAATTTGGAGGTTCGCAAGGTGGAGGAAAGGGAGGGTGCATTGAGCAAGGTATGCGGCATTGACTGCAACATGATATGTACTCACCTCATAGCCTTCTCCAAGAAAGTAATCCGCCCAGCCAGGTTCACCATCGAAAGTTTCAAGCAAGTTCGTTCCCGTCATGCTAAAACTATGAATGAAGACAAGTGGGAAGGGCTGGGCGATCCTTGCTGGAACAAGATGCTCGACGTACATAGCTCCTTGTACAACCGTTGACCCATTGTGGGTATTGTAGGACTGACCAACGTAAAGGTAGGAGCGATAGTGTAGAACCCCCAGGCCCTCGACGCAAAGGCCGAGAAAAACGATGGTGAATATGGATAACATATTTCGGTGCCAGCAGTTTTGTTGGCGGAACGGAATCCTCCCCAAGTGGGAAGTGAGGCTGGCGAGGTGAGTGATTTATTCTGCTGTCCTTTTCTGCAGAGTTGACGAATCCGATCGAAATAATCCATGTAACCGTCCTTGTAATGTGTGACATATCACATGACTTTAGTGGCATGAATTTCTTTATCATGTGCTCGCCTCAATTGTACTCAAAAGCAGGTTTAAAAATGTTTACTATAGAGAATATACTCACATGTACCGGGACAGATAGTATCTCAATATATCTATGCACCCCTGTGACACTTGGCAGAAATCTTATTTGCCACATTCTCAGTGTGACATGTCACAATATGTATTGGCAACATGGTAGCAATATAACATTTACCACGACAACAAGCATAAGAAACAAGTATGAGGAGCACAGTTGTATATCTAATACAGTATGGATGTATCAGATTATTTAGGATAATAAAAGTTATGAGTTGAATCCATCTTGCCGGCACTCTAATACATCTTTCTGGAGTTCAGATTCAAAGTCATAATCGAGAGAGAGTGATGATTGCAGTTCCATACTCTTGCTGTGTTAAGCAATCTTGTTACAAATGCAAGTCACAGTACTAGTGGAATATATATAGCAAATATATATAGCGATGCATGCATGCATGCATGTGTACAATACTACATAAAATGTGCCTAGCCGTTGGGTTGGGTTGACTTTGAGGTTCAACTGGTGAGCTCCTTTTCGAAAAGCATTAGCACATAAAAAGTGAAAGATTGTGCTGACAAGTACCCACACCGCATGGTTCTGCCGGGTTCCCAGCGCAGAAAGGGATCGTCATCAATAAGAGGTTGATCATGAATGTAGGCATTATACGGTGACCCTGTACGTCGTAGCGGACTGTAAAGTCGCATGGACTCCTTGGCTATTGCAGCAGCAGGCAAGGATTTACTAGACGAAGGCTCAATTGTCCCCGGGCCAGTCAGAGGTACAGGCACCTGCAAGTTATCTTCCGGTAAAACCTTGGTTGAATCTTCAACTTTGGATGATGACGCGTTTGAGTCGAACCTCTGCAGGCCTATGTGAACCAGGTTGCCTGTTGGAGGAGTCCTGCACTGTAGTCCTAATTGGCGGCCATGAGTCTCGGTCTCAGCGAGGTGTATTACTGGTGAACTGCTGACTTCAACGCCAAAGCGGCCTGGATATGCGATGTTGTATATCCCACAGAGGTGTATAGCTGCCATTGCAACATCTGCAAAAATCAGGGATAACCCAGACTGCACGATTTGCATAAGCAGATGTAGAATTCTAGCTGAAAATGAATACTTCACCTGTATAATTGTAGTTAGGTCCCTCCAAAAAGGAGCCGATCCATGAACCCAGAAAGCAGTATGCATGATGCTAGTTGCCACCACGATTGCGAGACCACTAAGCAAAAGCAACAGTAACCGTCTGCAGCGGACATCAACAGCTGAGCCTGCGATGGTGACGCAAAATGTTAATGTTAACATAACGGCCATGACTACGTTGCTTATGGTTTTGGCTGGTTTCAAAAGTCAAGTTTCAAAGTGTGTCATCTGGCCTTGCACTTACAAGCAAGCACTGTGACCAGAATGGTTTGACCTAAGAGAGACATCACATCAGTCAGGGCATGGCCATGGACAGATGATACGGAAGAAGCTTACCCCAGAACTGCTGGCTCTCAGTGTCCATCCCTGATGGCGAGGTACGGCCATGAAAGTAGTAAATTCTTTCTGCCAGCAGCAATGCCCACAGGAGAAGAAATAGCACAGACACTAAGAATGGTAGCTTTCTGACTATCGAGAGTCTGGATGGTGAGATCCTGACCAGGGAGAGTATAAAGCTCATTCGGCTTAGCCTAGTAAGAAGACGATTGATCACGTATAGGTTTCGGTGAGGATTGAGTAGTAGTACGTACCACACAACGGCCAAAGCTAAAATGTCATCCATCCAGGTAACAATATTTCCTGTGAATGCGGTTTGACCAATGAATCCGGTCCCTGAAAAGAGATTTGAAGATAATCGGAAGGTGGTGAAATTGCAGCCCACGCACCACCAACTAGCCCGTCGTCTGTGCGGACCCAAAAACACACTAACCAACCCAGACAGGACAGCATGGCTAGACCCGCACATGTGTCATCTGCCCAAAGGCAGGAGTTGTAAGTATTATATACTAAGCGCAAAGCGGTTGATATCTGAGCCAAAGTATGGATGGCTGTAGCTATGACTTGAAAAGGAATTCATCAACTCTACGGTCATATGCAATGAAATCAAAAATGTGGGCGCACTCCTGAGTAAAAAAACGATAGTGAGCATAACAAGGAAGAACGATGATGACAACAAAAATAGGTGGAAGGAGAGTTCGCAGGATGCACTATTTACTTCAAAACCTAAAATGGAACTGAATTGGCAGAAGCTGTCAAGATAAGGTCAGCCGAAAATCGACAAGAACTTTCGAATGCATCTAGGGTGGCTGTTAACCTACCTGTCTGGCTGCGGATGACTGGGACCGTCATTTCTAATTTCTAATTTCAAACATCACATGGCTTAGAATGTTGACCGTAATTTTCCTTTTGGCCAATGGTCCAGTGGTCTAGCTCAAAGATTCCATGAGATGTTAATCGCTACCGCCAGATGGCATCGAATGAATGATTCGAGTCATTTAGGCATCTTCCCAGGGAGATAAGTCTACTGCTGTTACATAAAGAGACCTGTCACCCCATGACAGGGTGGAGGCAAGGCGAGTTCTTCAGACAGTTCTCTGAAGAACTCGCATCTCCATCTGTCTGGCCTTACCGTAACCATAGCAAGGAAGAAGAAAAGAAGCCGAAGTTCCATTTCTTTTGCTCGACATGGTCACAGATTTACCCGGCTGCGGTCTGTATCCCTGACTCCCGATCATACTCATTCCTGAATGTAACGTGTGTGTGATGCAGCAGCTGCTAAGGTATGATCAACTTTTCAAAAAGACAGGTTGTATTAGTACGTAGATATAGATATACTAGCTAGATATCAGTACAGTACAATGCCGCCGCCCACCACCACCACCACCACCACCACCACCACCACCACACCATTATTGTGTATAAATAAATCTGATGATGATGACATGCCTATCCCATCGCTATGCGATGCAAAATTTGAATTTGAGGATATATAGGGTCCTGACAATATTGTCTTTCAAATGCTAGGAAGGATTAGAATTTCGGCTATCTCTGGTACCCACATCTTGCTAGCTCTAGGATTACTGTACTACCACCATATGATGATCGGCTTATTTTCCATTTGTGATCGTAAGGACATCGTTGGGGTGCTGTGATTTCTCTTGTAGTCCATGTCAAGGCTTCTAAGGAATTCTGACCTCGGAAAGCCATAACAAAATCCGACGAATGGTCGAGAACCTTGCAGTCAAAAGTTATAGCCTGTCAAACTATGACTTGAACTGAATTAAATGGATCTTGATTGTGGCAAGCCAGTTTTACGAACCGGCAGCTGCTATATTTTCATAGTACTTGTCTTGCAGGATTACCAAATTTGAGGCGCCAGAGCTACATATACCGCCCTTTTTCTCACTCCTTATGTCATGGCCAATAAACGAAAAAAAAACCCACGTCTAGTGCCTCCCAGCCTTCTCCACCAAAGAAAACCAAAAAAAAAGTCGCTGCCACTGCCTCCTCAAATGGCATGACTCGTAGCCCCTCCACCCGCAACAAACGGACACCACGCCCTGCCGACGAACCGATCAGTTACACTGATTACCTCAACACAGCGACTATCGGTAGGTTAGAATTGTTTTGTTTTTCTAGCACTTATTCAACTTCCCTCAGACAATCTGCTGTGCATCTCCACTGAAGCGGCCAGTTGTCACATGTCACATAGTCTGAGCAGTAAGTACCATTGACCTCAAATTTTCTGGAGCTAAAACTCTGTAGGTTCCATCAGCAATATGGCAGCAGAAATTACGACAGAAACAGATGTCACCAAACTTTGTGACTTCATTCTCAAACACATCATTGAACCAGACGGTCAGTCAGTTAATTGTGTGATCTATCAATCTGCGTCACTCATCAGAATCGGTGCAGGTGAAGAACCAGAAGCGCCCAAATCCCTTGAAATACCTGTTCCCGAGATATTGGAATGCAAAAGTGCGGTTTCATTGGCCCCGGAAACTGGATCTGTCCACCTGGTCATGGTTAATGTGTATGTGGATGCGGCTCATCGCATTACTGAGTATACAGACACCACACTTGCAGAGCACAACCCGACCCTTGCTGCCCTTCTGGAGCCGATACTGTCGACAAGAAACCATATATCGGAATTGATCTTGGATGCCATCCACAGGCACCCTGATGTTCACTACGTCGTAGGTTCATCTGCCGTCCCAGTGATCTGCCATAGAAACTTCTTGAGACCAACAACTTTCCATCTACTTGGTTCCCTGTTACCTGACTCTTTATTGAGGGCTCCAGGCAGCAGAGTCCCCTGCTTCGCTTGCCCTCAGGACCTTCGGGATGAACTCGGGATCTTAGAGCCCACGGAGATGTTGACTCTAAGCATCTTCCCTGAGGTCGGTGTGTTCCAATTTTTTCAACATTGTCATGTCTAAATATTCACCGGCAGCTACTCACTGAAGAGCACCTTGACCTGCCAATCTCCCAGCGTGCCTTGGTAGATGCAGATGTCTTCCAGCCCTCCGGGTTCAACACCGAGGCAACCAAATTGCAGCACGCAGTACCTGTATTCCAGGAGCCTTTGGAACCTTTGACGATTTCTTCCTCGGGCGACCTCCTTGCCACTCCAAGCCCCACCATGACCACCACCCATCTTGTTGCGGAAAATCCAGCCCCCCCTCCCCACACAGAAAATCCTACAACTCCTCTGGCAGATTGGATACGTAATCTCTTAGAGAAAACTTTCGGGGAGAAAATAATGGCTTTCGAGCTTCTCCGCAGCAGCCAGGGTTATCAAACTGCATACTTGGCGGTTCTGGAGGACGAGTTCTTTGCAGAAATCTGCAAAGATCTGTTTCCGCCATGTCAGGTTGCTGGTGTGGTCGATTTTGAGGGGAGGAAGTACCAGATATCCCTGCCGGATATTCATAGCAGCATCCTGGGAAAAATCAGCAGCGGCAGTCGAAACCGTTCAACCCTTATTGGGCATGCTCATCGGGCACATCGTGCTTTGCGTTGTAACGAAAGCACTCTCACACCGGCAGAGTTGCAGTTCTTGCATATTTTGAACACAATGTTTCGCCACCAAATCCTGGGCCCACAGGGTTCTCATCCTGTCAACTCATTTGAGGATATGACGGTAAGATTGACCCTGGCTGAAATGAAAAGAAAATGTGGTGAGATTAGAACAAAGTTCCCTGATCACTATGTGAAGCTAGGAACATAAGACATTTGTTTTGTCGCTATGATATATATATTTGAGAGTTACCGGTAATACAGCTCTGTCATTAGGCTATATATACTGTAGTCTAGACTCTATTGATATTTGTAAACTTTCAACAACAATTCCCAGGTGATTTAAGACAGAAATCAAATTCTCAGAATTCGGCTTTGACTCAAACCTCCAATACAGTTCACATCAGCAAAAATCCCCAATGGCAAACACTCATAATCCCCAATTCTTTCCGAGTGAAAGGTCCCTGGCGAGCCGGCTTTATAGATACTCGGTACTCCCACAATGGTCATTGACCTTACCATAGGTTATTGCCCTCCTCTAATTATGCTACGATATCATAGCGAGGTTCATCTCTGCCTCCGCGCCACTGCCAGTGTAAATGAACTTCGGCATCCGCCGCCTTGAGTTAGCTATCAATCAAATTGCACTCATCATCGCGGTGACAGCGCGCAACGCGTTTCACCGAACCTTCCAAGTCATTTCAAAGGCTTTTGGATGTACGACGCCGACGCCTTCATCAGCGAAGGGCCCGTCACAAGCGAGATATTTGTAGGGCTTTTTCACAAACAGACTATTTGCTGTCTTACTGTTCCTGTGCTCTGCTACCTCACATTATATGGTGTTTCATGTGCATTATTGAGCTGCCGTGGGGCTTCTTTGTCTCTGTGAAACATAGGCTCCCTGCTCCTCTTCGAAGTTTCTGTGTTTCTCCTGGGCTTTATTGGTACGTTTTTGATCTTCATTTTCCAAGAATTTTTATAGACTACTGTCGGTCCAGTCATACAACAAAGGCTACGCACGCCTTTCTATACCCAGATTCAAGGCAATTATCTGTCCTTGAATAGGCCTCTGAGGACTCCTGGGAAAGATACTGACAAGCGAGCCTCAAACTGGCATGGATACATATAACTGTACTTAGGCCGTTTGCATGACCGGTATTTCTCCGTCAGTCATAGTAGTTTATCATTGCAGTTTGAATACTTACCTGTGGTCTCCCAGGCATATTTTCCTCCATTCTGTTGACGACATCGAAAACGAGCTACAGCACTGACACTCGTCTCTTGTTTTTCCAACGAGAGCGTGGTTGCCAATCCCGCATGAGGAGCATCGTTCCGATGATGGAGCTTATCTTGAGCCAAGCTCTGACATTCCTGCAAGTCTATTCATACGTTTCTGCTATGTTCTTTTCCAGGGTTTACTAACATTTTTTCAGCCTCTATTTTCGTCACTGGTCACAAGGCCCTCGCTCCTCAGCACAGCAAGTTTCCTGGATACCACGCTTCCCTTTTCTGCCACTTCTCTCGATGGTCTCAAAAGCTCCTCCTCTCACTATGCAGCACCTAGTATCAGGGTGCGACAGGAGCATCACTGAGAATGTCGACTTTCATTTTTATTCTTGGGATGGAGTCGCATCCTGGACCGGCCGCTTCCTTTCTCTGTAATATTCAAACATCTCGTCACCTTCCTGGCATGTCCTGCTGGTCTCAATGAGCTGCTACTCTGCTCACAAGAGTTGCCCATAGAGCATCGATTGCAGCCCATGATATGGGCGGTCGCAGAAACTCTGGAAAATGCACCAGGACAATTCGACTAGACCATCAGTGCCATGCTGGTTCAGACATCAGCTTGACATCGTATCAGGATGAGGTAAAGCCACTTGACTTCTCAATACTTGATCCACTGACACTTGACTAATCCAGGATCGTTGTCCGGCCTTCGAACGTACCTTTTCTCATCTCTTACTTTGTATCGACTACAGCTGTACTACAACATTATTCGTGTCTTCAGTAGTCAACACTCCAGAAGACTTGGCTGATCTATCGAAATGTGATTTGGAACCTTACATTTCGTCAAGCGTAAAAGGTCATCGTTATGTGTTTGTCAGGCCTATGGTCACAATACTGAGCGACCCCGACTTCCACTGACGATGCTGACAATGATGACACTATTTCGGGCACCCACTCTATACTCTACACTCGAGCATGCGATGAACACCTCCAAAGTGATAGTACCATCGCCACTGATGCCCCTGCAGACTTCCGCTGCCTCTCCTTCCCAAAAACCGACATCGAGACTTACCGAACACCCCAGGCCCATTACGATTATCACTTTCATCCCCAAGCTTCCCCCATTTAGGCATGGAGGGGTGGGAATGATTCCGGTATCTTCCCCCCCATGAACACCAAGAAGGACAGAGTCATCGAAATACCGCAGAAAGATAAGTATGTCGTGTTTATACTCTGCAGAGAGATTTACCTTATCGACCATCCTTTCCTGGTATGGACAGTACTTCTCAAACATTGTTCCCCTCCACGATGTTTGACAGGAACCCACGTCCTCGATTCCCTCCACCCCAGACATACATTACCAAATTCCTCCCTATCTGTAGCGCAACGCTTGCACATCGAGCACTACTGCACAACATCTTTCAGCTGGGTCTGTTCCTCCCCACGACTTACCACCCGGAGGCATGCAGGACGTGTCATAAGCGGGACGGGATCCAGTTGCACATATTGTTGGCGATGTACATGAAGGGCAGGAAGCGCAGGCTCTCTACTGGCGGATCGGCAGATACATAAGGTGGAGCACGTGGGCGATGCAATTAGGGCGTCGATAACAACGACCTAGGGAACGCGCGTCCCGAGATGAGCTTCGCTATTTCCAGTATCTTTTTCATAAACAAGGCAATGACTAAATTTACGATTGCTCTCTTACAGACTATGGTGCTATGGTGTTTCTACATAACATTCTCTTCCCCGCCCGTTCTATACGTCTCAATGCTTCCAACAGCCGTTGCACCCGACCCTCTGTACAAAGTACAGTTTCTGAATCTCGAGGATTTCGATCAGAATATGAAGACGATGACCGCCGGATGATACATATGTCGATGCATCCCGAGACACCGATTTCACTCCAGCGTTTTGAATTTTCTTCGCATGCATAGCTAGACCTGCAATGGTTAAATTTCGTTCAGTCATACCACCTGACTCAATTTGCTAGAGGACACCACATTCACATCGGTGCCTTTTTTTTTTTTTTTTTTTTTGCTAGAATGACCATACAGCTAGCAACGTGAGTATTGATGAAATTCGAATAACATCGCCGTATCCTCTAACAGCAGCACGGCGACGAGCCATCTGAAATCTTCACCGATGGATAAAGGTTGTGGCGGCATAAAAGGAAGGAGATTTTAATTCCCATGCTCTAGATTAGGCAGTCAACTATCATCAATACCAAAATTGGCGGAATGCTAAAGTAACGTTGAACGTTTCAGTCTCATCGCTGACAATGTACGTAATCGTCGGTCAGAAAAGCTAAAAATGAGGATGTTCCCAGTTGATTTATATCCGCCAGAATTTCCTCTGGCTATATATCACGGAAGGATGGTCGCTGTCCTATATCTTCAGTACGTTGTGAGTTCATTAACTTGTATTGAATTAGCTACTTGTGATCGGTTCCAGGCCATCACGTATGGTATCGTAAACTTAAGCGTTCGATGTCAATGGTGCCCCTAAAATCAACTATTCATCGTTACATTTACAAGTATTCTACAAGTAAAAGCATCCGAGCGAGTAAGTAAAAACAAACTCATAATACATAGTTGACAACTTGGCGAACCGTTTGACATTGCAGCCATAATTTCCAATTCTTCTGAACCTTCTTTGATGGTATCTGCTCCAGGCAGCTCCGCCACATCAAATTCCGACGCCTGACTTGTCCACTCGAAGTCTCGAAGTCTCTAAGTCCATCTTCAAGGTGATGAGAATCGAGTGACATTTAGTCAGGAATGAACCAGGAGTGGGGTCGACTTGTGCATGCGTGTAGTGCAGGATCGCCTAGACTTTTGGTAGAGAGAAACGTTATGACCGTTGTTTAGTCTATGTATCAATTATGGTCGGCCTATCTTGTTATCCAGGCTGGCTATAGGTGAACATATGTTTCTTGGCCGCTGCTTATTCAAAGCAGACTACGCTATACATATGGTTACCCTGTGAGTTGCCTGTAGTGTTTTATGGTCTGTGTAACATTAGATAGAAATCTCGCCCTTTCCGTTACATACTAGTTTCCCCTGTGGCGAATCCCTCTCTTTTTTCGGTCTCGCCTTTCTCTTCCGATCCAATATTTATCAAGGGCTTAAATATCGGACAACACTTCACATTAGATTCAAGAGATACGCCACAGCCACCTGTAGGCTGTCCTACGACTCTCATTGGCAACCACCAGTTTGTGGACAGATGTCAAACCACCCCGAACACGACTGTCGTACCCTACCCCTTCAAGTTGCTGGCAGGACCATTCGACTCCAGTATGAACAGTATAGTAACAACCGTGACTTTCGATGACTAGATACGAAAAACAAATTAAATTAAATTAAGAGCTGTTTCGCCCAGCTAAAGGTGATGAATTCAGTTTACTCTCGGCTTGCTTTTGACATCCAATTGACTCGAAGTTCAAAGGTCTACTAGTAAATGAAGCCGTACTATCCCTGAAAGTTTCATAATAATTGAATACGCCCTTGCTCGTCATCGCGCACTGTCTCGTGACTTTTGCTTCAAGTTGTCTGTTCGGAATATAATTTCTGAAAGGTCGGCTTATCTCCGCTGATCATCAAATCCCGCTTCACTAAACTCGTTTCAAGGAATTCTCAAGTCTCATGGCGTCACTGTTGCTCAGAATGTTCAAACATATAAATGAACGGTGAAATTTTATGTATTATCCGCCAAGATGAGTACTCTCATTCCTCTTCGTCTCAAATGCTTGCCACCCTGCCTTTGCGGGGAATTTTACAACAATGAATCTGCACCGCCTGGGTCTACTCATCTCAAGCGACTTCATTGTCTTGCTTGCCATCACCCCTGGCACTCGCACGCTTCCAAGGACGTTTCGGATTCCCATCCTTTGTATCGTTTCCGAAGACGTGGCCTGGCCACCACAAAATGTCAGGGATTTTTTCCAGAGAATGCCTCAGTGAGTTAGCTTGCACAGATAGCGCTGTACTCTAGTAACTCACAGTGACTCAGACCTTGATTAGCACCCCCTGGAGTCCCGATACCGTCTGTGTATGTGGTGGCCTATGGTGGTTGCACGCGTCATATCAGTAAGTCTCCAAATTGATTCATGTGTATCAATATGCATCTTTTCCCTCCAGCAACGACTCAGATCAACCTCCACCAAGCGAAAATGTCAAAATGTGGGCGTTTCTTTTGCTCGCCGTAGGCCCTTCTTTTATCTTCCTTTATAGCCCTGCTCCAGCCCCTCCCGGGAACTCCAAGTGCATCTCTTATTCTTGTTGCTAGCGACGATCTCATAAATATGGATGTATAGCTCCAGCGGTCCTAAGTCCGGATCATTGCAAGTGTCTCCCCCTCCAGGAAGCGCAACAGCCTCCATTCTACATGGTCTCCCGCCTCCCATCACCGCTTTTTCTGGTATAAGAACCCCCAAAGTTGAAACAGCTAAAGACCTCAGGGATATTTCCTGAATGTCCTCTTTACCTCAGAACAAGAACAAGAAGGCGTCCAGTCTGAACCCCAACAGAACTGGCGCCATGAATTTGAACATCTTCCTCTACCCCTTGTGTGTACATCTATTCCTACCATGTCTTGTGATTGCCATTGTTTATCTCATTGTCAGGGAGATACACAATTTGATGTGGGCCCCATGGGACCTCAAACACTCAGTTTTCGGGCAGACCAACTTTCAACGGTATACGACGCAGTGTTTAAACGTCGCGCCCTCACTTTTGGTCTCAGTATACCATCAAAGTCTTCGCCTCTCGGTGTACTATATCAAGTGTTAAAGGAAGCTGCAGCAACTGGAAATTATGTTGTTCCCAGCTTAAAGGAATTTGATGCCAGTCATCCCGATCTGGCGAAGATACAGTACGATGGTACTTTCCCATTCATGATCATGGAACATCAGGTTCGTGATGGGCGGTACAAATTCCAACCAGATGGGCGCCTATGCCCCAACAACTTCTCCAACAAAGCGCTCCAGAAGTTGTGCAAAAACTTCAATCCTTTGCCAGAGGGGTCGTCAAATGCATTTTTTCTTGTCATTGGTCTGTACCGAAACACATTGCATCACTTTTCTAACTAACCATGTGGTCCAGCCCCGAGATTTGGGAATATCACAGCTTCCCTTGATGACTTTGAATGTCAAGACAAACCACAGCGGTGTAAGGAGGTGCACCGATGTTGGCCCTACCGTGTCTTGTATGATGCCGGTAAGGCATTTTACAGATTTCATTCAGTTCGAGGCAATAGCGTTCTGGGCGCATGGCCCAATCCGATAACCTGTTTGGATGGATGCCCAGCGGATATTATTGATTCCGATGATGACATTTCCAATTTCTCCAGCTGCGCTGGCTCCCCCATGAAAGGAGTCGTGGACCTAACACCGAAAGATGTTATCGAGATACCTGATTCGCCAGATCGCGATTTTTCTCCTCCCCCAGTTGAAATTGCATGCACCGCTCGTGTCGCTATACCTGATCTGTCTCTAACTCTTGCCCCATCCTTATCATTGTCTTCAGACCCTGTGCTGCCATATTCGCCCCCTCGACCATCGATTCAGTCACTGTCAGTTCGATCTTCACCCTCATCCTCTGTCACTTCAGGATTATTTTCTACAATGTCCAACTTTGCGCTGGTTTCTCACTGGAGGAATTCAATCTATCATGAAGTTACCTCATGCTCATGGCTGAAGGAATTCGAACTTGAAGGCTCCTCGCTTCAAGTGTTAGCTCATATCCTCTGGAAGTGGTTTTTATTTACCGTCCGAAACCCACCAGCATCCTTTAAGGTAGATGAATACCCTGACATCACGGTATTCTCTCTTTCCAGCCAGCGGTTCGAGTTTCAACATCTGCTAGCACGTTATTCATATGACAGGCAGTACCGCATGTGCGCCCTTCAAAATTTCACTCTTCAAGTAACTGGTATTGACCTTAATTTCAGCTGTGGCAGTGCTGTTGGTCCTGTTGTCGAGCATGTCGTTCAATTGGCATCTTTGCAGGAAATGGTATCAAATTGTGACTATTGGCGTCGCAGGGCAGATGGGAGCTTCTCACTGTATGTCAGTGCTTCAGGATATGTATCCCAACGACGCACGGATTATCTCGAAGCGTCCGGTCGCATGATAGCCTGGTCACTCCTCCATCTGGGGCAAGGTTTTGTCATCTCGCCATGGGTTGTATTGGCGATAGTAGCGGGGAGGGAAGCCTTCTCGGCTCTCACACATGAGGATATCGCAGTCATCAGCACCGCTGATGCTGCGCCTTTGCGAAGGTTTTTGGCTCTGGAGCCCAAATCTACACTTCAGTACGATGCGTCTCAACATGCCGACAACTCCGTGTACAACGATGTACGATATATTTTTGGTCTCACCCTCGGGTTTGACGTAAGCGCTTCCTTTTTTCTGGATTTCTGGGCTCACTTCAGGTTCAATTTCAGATGGTAGACCTTAAATACACAAGGTCAGAGGAAGAGCATGCACAACTCAAAGGGAGGGTCTGCTGTGCGGTCCTTTTGGACCACGATACCTATTGGGAACACCCTGACTTTCTTGCCCTCCGAAAAGGGTTTGATCTTCAGCTGCACTACCGATGGGAGAACATCACGCTGCTTAGTGTACGTCGTATCTCTTTATGTAAGCACCTTTAACACGCTCTTCTTTTTGCAGAAAACCAAGAGGTATCCCGCAATGCGTCTGATTCAGCAATTGTATTCTCCATTTGTTGACGTAGAAGATCTGATCGCACATATAGAGTTCAAAGTGCCTGGTGAGATGGATCTCCCTGAGGATGGGTATCAACGTGCAGTTTTCCTCCTGTTTCAACACAGGATCAAAACATATCTTCGTGGACGAGGGCATCCACGCTCTACGAGAGGAGGGCTTGGCGATGAAGCCCAATTTGATAAAGAGAAAGATGTTGCCACTATCCGTGGAGCATTACTTCTTTCCGCTATGCAGGGACTTCCACGTCCTCCTATAGATCCCTCTTACTCCCTGACAGTGAGAACCGTGTTTTTTCTCCCTTACATAAGAAACTCCACTAACTTTTATCAATAGTTCAATTGTTCTTTTCCGTCCAATCCTGTAAGCGATTTTTGTTCTATTGCGAGCAGTTTTGCTGAATTTATTTTTTGGGGACAGCATGGCGCTATGTTGGAAATACACGCCTGTCTAAACTACGCGGATATTGGTCTAACAAAAGATATTGTCCAGATGCTGGCAGCGCCAGGCGACGATGAGGATCACCCCTCGTTTGCCTTCTTCCATGGCCAGTGTATAAATGCCATGAACGATTTTAATGCCGTCTGATACAATGCAACGAAGCAATAGTCAAGGATGATAGTTTTTGGGCCATGTGACTGATGTGGGCTTGATTACACCCATTGTGCCTTTTCACTTGTCAGTACGATGATCTACTTGGACAGTATCCTTCTTTAGTTTGGTAACAGCTTTCTACTTTTGTCGCCCCCTTGGACTTCAGAGCAGTATATATATGAGGTAGTTGCTTTTGCTTTCAAATATCGGACTAATGGACTCCCTTTTGTTGAACATGATACCTGATGCAGTCCCAAAACTATTACCTACATTGTACATGGACGCTCATGAATATATATGACTTGGTGAGCCATTGCAATGGTATAGAATATTAGAGAAAAAGATGATCGAGAAGACAGTGCACTGAGCACCAAGTTCCAATGAGCCTGACTGTAGCATGTCGTGATGTGGGTTGACTCGATACTGAATGCCTGGTGGTCATGGGCTGAACGGGAGAGCTGGTCATCCATAAGCTGCCATTTACGGTCGTAAGCTGCTACTTCTGCTCACCTACGTCCCATCTTCCTCAATTCACACAGAATTGCTCTGGGAACCTCAGAACAGGATTTATCCACGAATATGGCTATCCTTATGGACAGAGCCTCTCGTAGATCAAACTTTGATAGAGAGTCATGATCTAGGTGTATATACTTGCTCTTTTTCCTTCAAGTTTGTGCTCGCCAACAGAATGCTCTTTATCCTAGTGTTCAATTCTGGCAAGCGCGATGAGACAGACGATGATGACGAGGAAGACATGCAGCCGCATTGTTGCAGTGGGCTCGACTAGACTCCTAGGACGATGTACGGGACGGCTTAACAGTTTTGGGGAATAATGTCTGCGTGGTGTCTATGTAATGATAATTGCATACACAATCAATATGCCTAGTATCTAAAAGTTTACTAGCCGAACATGCATATCATCGTTCACCAAATTTGTAGCTACGGGCGCTGAAAATCTAGACGGCGTGGCGCGCACATTTCTTTCCTGAAAATAAGTTCTCATAGCTATATTCTTTGTTCCTTTGGTGCTAGAACCACAGTAAATCCGGCATACACGTACTCACCCGCTATCTAGTGGTTGGTCCTCTCATGATGGACGTATATTAAATCACCAGGCTCAGGTTTGATGTCACAAGCCAACTAGGCTCAATTTATCTGATAGGATGCAAGTTGTAAATTACCGCAGTAAAAAAAGCCCCCGAGATGACATTGAGAGACCTGGACGTGCTTGAGACCATATGCAGCAGCAAAGACGGACTCCCCGGTTGATGCATCCACTTGAAACTGACATATTATGCGGTTCCACAATAAAAGTGTTACTGATAGTAAAACAAGCTGACTTCTATTGTTGTTGGCGAGCTTTGAAATCAAAGAAGACATAGATGAAGCGGTGTGCCATCGCGGGGCGCGGCATATCCGAGTGCTGGAGACTCTAGGGGTGGGCTTCCTCGGTGGGTGTAGCACAAGACCCGCAGAATGGTACAATGGGATAGAAATACCAAGCAATCACCAGCAACTGTATATGTGTCGTAAAACAAGAGGTACATGGTCTCACAGGCTGAGACAAAGAATTAGGAATTGACGTGAACTGAAAAACAGATAGTATTCCACCGAGCCGAAGACCGTTAGACATGGCATAGAATCACGGTATTAGATCCCAACGAGTGAAAACCTCCCGCTTGATGTACTTGTACATGGGAGTATCTCTACTGGCCATCTCAACTGCCCGTATTGTTATTTCCACGAAGATGAGGGCTTTGAGGTGGATGGTCACAAAGTACCGCAGCCAGGACCTGTAAAAGGATGAGAAAGGGAAAACGAGACACCAAAGTCTTACATTGATATGTCCCAAAAGCTCTGAGGCTCAAGGATCTCTTATACGGACTGCGGTATCGTTGCTTTATAGTGAACCTGCTTGGTTTATCCTCAAAGTATGCGAAACTTGAGGTGCACCCGGGACATCTCGCAAGAGTTATCAATTTGTCGGGACTCGGGATAGGCAGGTCAATGATGCTGTTTTATGATATGAATCGTCACCTCTTGCAAGAATATGCAATCATAAATCGAGGAGAAACTATGAGTGATCGTCGGAACTGGCAGAAGGGACGAGACAGAATGCGCAACTGCGTTAAAGCTTGGACATTTCTTTCGCACCTCTAGGGAGTATGCTATCAAAGGATACCGTTAGCGAAAAAGAAAGGAATAACGACTCGCCCTCACCTTGCTGTTACACTGATTCCGGTAACTCAGCTGGACATTTCTTCACCCTCTCTAGCGCCCCCAGCCTATTATACACCAGCCGACCACATCCCAGAAAAATTGCCGATGGACAAGTCTCTGTCTCCAGCAACTCTTCTATCTCCAATGAGCATGGCCTACCCCGCACGACCTCGCATCCATTTACCAGAAAGGCTTCCAGGACTACGCCGTCTACACTGACCCATCGGCGGAGTTATTACACCCTCTTCACCTTGCATCCGCACTCCATACACACCCGAAACTCAACTCGCCGCTTGCGGTGAAACTTGAATAGCTTCACTAGCGCGCCTCGAGATCCACTGCAGTGCCTCCTGGTGCTGCTCCTCGTGGAGGGATAAGCTCAGCATATGCTTCAATGCAAGCTCAGCATAACCACTTCTTCGGACATGTTTCCATTCCAAGTCCCGACTTCTAACAATCTAGCGAGACATACATCTAGTTGGCATCTCGACCATAGTATGTACTAACCTCTGCCATTGGTCTGTCATGTTATAGTATAGTATAGTGTGTATGTAAGAGAAGATTTTGTATTGAACAATTCAAAGAATCAAAACAAGTGATTTGAACTATTCACTTGTGATTAATTATCATCTGCAGCCACAAGGTTGCTTGCTTACATAAGAATAGAACAACTCGTTTGACCTGGCATGACCATAAAGGCAGCTCTTTCACCATCGCCAAGCAAGTACACTTCGACTCATGGGTCAACTCAACACTCTAGAACTCAAGGCTTGTCAGACTGGTTGTCAGGTATCTAAGATTCAATTCTCATCTCTTTGGTAACTTCAGGGCTACTAGACTATTCGGCCGCCACATGGTATAGGGTGTCATCTATGAACAGAACAACAATTCTTGTCGAAGTTTGAAGTTTGTATTGCAATAGAAATCGCAAAGTCGTGTGAGAGGCAATTTGGCCTGATATCAAAATGCTCATTTCTATTGCAGTTACCATTGTCTGCTTCGTCCCCACAGCAGCTTCGACTACATGGATTTTCAACTTCTGCCCTCTCATTCACAGGACAGCACCCGTTCATCAAGTTTGCTGCTGGCAGAAGCCGTAATACTCCTGCCCCTTTCCTCAGGCACTGAGGATCAGCAACTTTGTAAGCCTGCAAATTTGGAGAGTTTGATGTGGCCTGACAGTCACCTGTATAGGCATTCGCTTCCAGAAAGGAATGTGTCTTCGGGTGCAGCAGATTCAGACCACAAAATTCCACCTAGTAGGGCTGACTTTTTGAAGGTTAACAGCGTCGGAAGCACACCTACATCACTATCCTTCGAAGATCATGTTATGCCTACCAACACCAATGTTGATTCGCACCCAGTAGATGCCACAAAAGATACAACAGAATCTTTACGCTATATCTCGTCTCATGGTCTGTCAACTCTGGGGTCGAACTCAGACAATTTGCATCCTCGTTATAGAGTAAAGAACGCATTTGCACCACGGCATGTGTCAGACCTGCCGCCGCCGTCTCTACTCTCCCTTTGCGACAGCGCCAGGCAACAAATAGATATCAAGGCCTCTTTGTTTACTGACCGCGAACCAAAACCGAACCGATCGATCAGGTACGAGGATGTCATAACATCACCAAATGTCCTCTGGTCTGGCCAGTCCGGTCATGCTTCTGACTTTTTCCCGTCTTTCCGGTCAGATGCGGTGCAAGATTCCGAAGAAGTTGAAGCATGCCTATCAATATTCCCCAACAACCATGATACTAGTTCCAGTGCTCGCTTCGCAGAGCACCCTATTACTGATCTTGAGCAAGGCAGTCCCAGCTTCACCACTGAGGCTGTCACTATCACTCACTCGGATTCCATTGACGAAGCGGACAGACAAATCAGGGACAAGGCAACGGCAACGGAGATCAGTTTTGGCATTGATGACGCAGCCAACCAAGTGTTGCCTGGTGGCTTGTCTGTGGACCAACCGGTCGCTAAATTTACGGATCTGAATCTGGATTTTTTCAGCGCGTACAACGGAATTGTAGAACAGGTTAGCTGCACCACTCCAATAGCTTATTATTGAATGCTGATAATACCCAATAGCTGGATGTTCTGGCAGAAAGATATGGCTTCCATTCAATTCTTGCGATGGCTGGAGATGATCCTCACAAAGTGCCAGTTGCTGGAAGTTATGAGACGTCCAAGGCTAAGAAGGTCTCTTACTCTCTTCTATTGTCAGAGTCATTCCCAGCTCCTCACCACCTTTTTCAGTTCTTCGAAGAAAAACTTCACTGCCCCAGGAACCAGTGGATTGAAACTCACCTTCGTTTGCACGTACAGTAGGCCAGGTGTCCTTTTCTTGAGTTGATTTTACTAACAAGACCGTTCAGAAACAACACCTTGGAGGAGGGCCTAGAACTTCACCGTCGACATCTGATGACCGATTCCCACTTCGCACCTCCTGAACTGACAGTTTTTCATTTAGGTCTGGAACATCAGCATGCTGAAGAGCCAGCGCGGCAACCTGGGCATCGACAACAAGGCAATGCGCTGTCATTGATGAACGATCTATTAGGTGCATTCAGTTCCTACCCAGCCTGACCTTATTTCACATCTGTGAGTCTATGCAGATCGACATGGAATTAAAGTCACACGTCCCAACATGTTTCCATGGCGTACTCTTGGAAAAATCTTGGCCTCGACAGGGAAGCTCCTAGCCGGCTGGCCTATTCAAGTCCATTTACCCATGTTGAACAAATTCGACGGCGATGCGTTTTCGAAACTGCCAGAAGATTTCAAAGAAATGCTCAGAGTCGCGTTAGTGGAAGAGACGTTGACTATTGAAGGTGATTGGACTGCCTCTCTACAGGGCATCCATATACTGACAATTTTTTACCCAGAGATATGGGGGTTCTCTCAGGGCAGGATTTAGTCCCTGTGATTCGCACAACTCGGGTAGCAGGTGAACCAGAAAAATATATGGAGTTGCACTATTCTCTAAGGAGCAGGGCTGCTCAATGTCGTGTATACGGAGAAGGAGCAATGCCAGTATGATGGAACGGTTCTGGCGGTGGTGGTGGTGGTCAATTGGACTTTACTGTCTTTCATCCTGTCCAGTGGGTTCACTTCACTCGGAAAAAAAAAAGAAGAAACCAGTGATAGAAGTAGATAGATATACTTACTCATCGAGACACATCGAAAAAAAATTTTGGCCCCAGAGAGAGTTTGTTGTAAGCTATTACAAGTATATCGTGCTGCTCCTCCATTGGGTGCCGGGCCACAGCAGATGTGTCTGTGTCTGTCCTTTTCGGATCGGGATCGGCAGCAGCGTTCATAGCTTCAAACAAAAAATGCGTCAACCTGTGAACGCTTGAGTCAATCAAAGACAGATCAGAGAGGGAAAAAAACAACACGTACACCAACACACCTTCGTACACCTTCATACCGCCTCCCAATCTGCTCCTCAGTCTAAAAATGATGCGCTGCAAATGCTCGTACCCAGACAAAGCATCCTGTTCAAGGGTCAAGAATGTCCTTCTGGAGAATTTGGACGCCAACAATGGGTTAGTTTTGGTAGTCATGGAGCCACAGAGAGGCGCATGCTCTCGAACTCGATATGGCGGTCGCTGAAGGCAGAGCAGTGGCGCAGGATGTGCAGATCAAAGACGGGGAGTGATAACGAGCGGGGCTTGTACATCCGGACGAGCATGCGGGATATGAGATACGTGCAACGAGGACTCGGAGAGACTTCAAATGTAGAACAATGAAACGCTAGAACCATTCACCGCCCTCCCCCCCTGTTTTGTATTCCTCACTGTCAGGGCAATCGACAAAGGGACTGCAAAGCAAATTTGTCTTCAGGCCATATTCACGGTGACTTGAAAATGTAACTGAGACAGCGGAAGGATGGAAAGAACGGCTCGAGGATCCTTGCAGCACGGAAAACTGTATATATGAGCTGATCACCGTCTTGACGGGAGGACCATGACAGTGCGATGAGTCCCATGATCAGTTCATTCTGGACCCATCGCATCACTGGTGCGCCAGGATGAAGGACGGCACCCAGTGCACCACTACCACTATGTATGTAAGTCGACGTTTAGCTGCCATTTTCGTCACCCAGTTGATAGTTGTCATATACCGCTTGTTCATCGCCTGCAGCAGATAATGACCTTTGTCTTCAGTGTCGACCTTGAACATGAACATATATACGAGCGCTGGTTATTGATGCACTCAACCACACACGCGTCGACCAAGCTGAGCACTAAGACCGGCTTCCCCGAGTTCAGAGACTATTCGTGTATAGGTTCATTGCCAAATGCACTGGAGATCGGCCGCATGAAGTGCATAACGTCGATATGCTTTTCTTGTTGCGATGCTGTTTCGTCGGAGTGCCAGGACACTTTCGGGGTCGCATGGTATTGTTCTACAATCTTGAAGTTATTCACATCGATACAGGAAAATTTGATGCTAGATATAATTCTGAGGAACGACCAACAAGGGCTGAAAGATTTCATATCAGGATTTGTATGGCCCTCGGCTATTAAACCGACTGCCAGTCCGGTACGCATCACCACATTTGAAGTATCAGCAGGAAAGTAAACTCGTCGGCGGCCATCCTGCTCATTCCTCTGTCTTCGTCGACTCTCCTACTGGAACTGCCTTGACTCGAGTGAAACTCTGCTCTCTGTGTCTTTCTCTTGGATACGGTCTCTGACATCATGGTGAGAAAGGGGAGATACGATCCTCGTGTTCTCGCCCAATGCGCTGGCTTACCCTGTCGTCCTTTTCGGTTGTACGTCCTTCGTGCGTCGTTAACGCCTGTATAACTGAAAACTTGCAGCAATCGCTGCTGGCCTAAGGTGCATTAGCCAGTAACACTTACGCTAACCACGAACTTGCACATCAATACACGGACAGCCGGGCACGGCAAATATTTACGACCGAAGACAGTCTGCCTGTTGTGCGCGCGATAAACTTAATGTGGCACAGGGAACAAGTCCCTTGATGTGCACCTCTCATCGCAATGCTAAGTATCTAACAGGGCGTCGAGGTAAGCCCAGACCTTTTCATATCTCTATGACGTAGCTATCTCCAAGTTTTCTCTCTGTGCCTCCGAGTCATATCGGTCTTTCCAAAGACCCGATGATTGACAAGTATTTGGTGAACTAACTCCTTTCTCAGACCACACCCCAAATCTCACCTCGGAGATTGATATGCTCGGTGCGGTATGGACTCATGGTACTGGGAACAAACATCTCGGTTTCCTACCCATGTACCACATCTATGGCGCTGTGATTACCCTTTTCCTCACCCAAAAAAAAATCCGGCATACGAGTTAAATCCAACAGCGCTTTGACCCACTGAGATTTGCGAGAACATCCAAAAATACAAGATTCAAATCGTTATGCTTATTCCACCGATAGCAGTATTCCTCTCGTGGCACCCATGTGATTCCGCTCTTCTGTTGGCAAGATGTCAAGGCTGGGGAATGAGACGTCCCTTGAAAATTGTAATCTCACTCTTGTTCACAGTGGTGGAGAAATTCTACCTTTCGTCGTTGAAATTGTTGACGTCTAGAGCTGCTCCGTTAGGTCCTGAATTGACGAATCAGGTGGGTGGCAACCAGACCCACGCCTCCTTTCTTGACTGAATGCACACGGAAGCGTTGACGAAGATGGTCATGATGCTCAGACGAGAGAGATGTGGATGATGAGGGGTATTTGTTCATCGTGGGTAGAGTAAAGGAGCTGATTAAGTACAAGGTAAGATCTGGTTTCATTAAAAAGCCTCGGACTGAATTATACGATACAACTAGGGATTTCAAATGGAAGAATAATTTCATTACCTCAATTTACCGCACTTCCCATACTTCTTAGTCATCCTGGAGTGGTTGATGTGGCTGTGATTGGTATTGAAGACGCTGCAGAAGCAGAAGCTACGGAGCTACTTCGGTAAATCCTTCACTTTTTCCCAGCGTATTTTGCTGAACAGAGCCTATGTTGTACCTACGCATCCCGGAAAAGTGAAGACTGATGCCCCAAAGACTGAGTTTGGCACGCTGATAGCCGAATGGATGAAATTCGAAGTCGCTAGGCATAAGTATTTGCGTGGAGGTGCGCTTTCAAGTTCTTAGGCATATTTATCGTGATAGCATTCACCATAGGTGTCGTGGCAATTGATATATGTACGAGAACCTCAAGATCAACAGAGTTGGAGAAGTGTTGTGGATCGGTAGCCGGTGGCTCCAATAGACTGGATTGTGCACGCTCCCCGAGAGAATGGATGCAGAATGCTAGCGTTAAGCGACATGTATCTCTTCCGGGTTTGGACTGGAGCATGGACACAGGGAATTGACCGTTGTAAAAGGATACTCTGCAGTTGAAGCGTCGATAGAAGACCCTTTTGCTCTTTGCTGTATATGTGCGGAATTAACCACTGGACGAACTGTCAGGTAGATGCACCTACTACAGTTCAGCGTGTCTCTGAGGAGGATCCTATGGCACGGCTGTCATTTTTGGCTATGCATCGGGATGGGACGCGCAACTGTTTGCACCCAAGGTTGAGTACGTCACCGCTAACGATGAGCCGAAGCACTGGCGGACAGCGAGCAAGCCTGAATTGACTTGCAGCACCCTTTTCGACCTTTTTTGTAAGCCACTGCAGGTGATATATCAAGCACTCACGGCAGAACTAGGCGATTGACTCGTATATCACGGATTACGGTATACAGCAGTCTTCGATTGAATATCAGTCTGCGGGGTATTGTTGTCCCAATTGAGAAGACATTACGGTCTAGGAGTGTTTGTTCTTGATTAAACCGGCGAACTTTCTATCGTCCACCCTATGCATGATATTCAATTTGAACAAAATAGTACAGTACTTGCCCTATTGAATTTCTATTAATTCTGATTTTGAAGGAGATACTCACAAAGACTCATGGCTTCCTGCCACATCAAACGCCGCACCTCCATCCTGCGTGATGTGACATCAACACGCTGTGAAAGCATGTCACCCAAAATTTCCAGACTTTCAGCAGTAAGAGGACAGTTGGGTGCATCACAGGGAACATGAGAGACCTGCGGGGGTGTACGACCAAAAGGGTTATTGCTGTCCCACTCCCCCGGATTATGCAGAAGGAGATGTTCCCTGATGCTGGTGGAGTCCAACACTTCCCAATCGATGCCATAGGAATCAGGGTGTTCAACATATTCATCAATACCACGAGGACCATCAAGGATCATGCTCGTTACAAACATCTCACGAGGCGTGCGGGGGGAAGAGTGGGGGAGATTCATTTTATGATTATTCCAAACTTCCACCCATTCCTGAGCATCCTGGTTAATAGCAGCAAGCCATAGATAATGTATCAACCAGATGTGGCCGAGATTCTTTGGGTCCAACCCATGGTGAACTTCAAGATCCAGAAAGAAATTTTTCCACTTCATGCCAAAATCCCGGGTGATTTCATACCACAGGCGTTCGATTCGCATGTTATGCACGCTTCTGAAATGATGTTTAAGTTAAGAAGTGTTTGTACAATATCAAGCTTACCTCCCGAAGATATAGGAGCCACGGCCAACCCCCTTGTTATCCAACATCCATTGTGCGACTTGAACATTTTCAGTGCCGTGGTCACCACGGACTCGACTGGGAGTGCCATGTTTTGCTCTTGCCTGGTGGAACAGACAGACGACCGTGGTGGATGAATTGTTGTCACTAGCCTTCATACCGGTGACCATGCGACTTTTTCCATCGATAAAGCCATGTATGACAATTTTGTAGCGTATTAAGCCTGGGGACCATCAGAAAGTCAACTATGCAGGCAGCAGGGGCGAAACAAGAACTGACCATGTTGACCGTCGTGGTGCCATAAACTATTGGCGCCAGCAACATGATATCTTTTCCTATGGAGGCTTCGGTCACCGAAAAGGCTAGGGGCGCCATGGACGCGGATGTAGGAGGCACGGATCCGCGCTTCAGGGACATGGTGTCGTTGAGACCGAAGGTGTCCAGCAATTTTACGCCAGCCAAATTTAGGGAAAACAAGCAGGGTATCATGAACGAGGCTATCGAGCTCTCCATTTGTGAGAGACTTTATGGGGGGGCGGCCAACACCACGATACATATGACTACGATTGCCCTCTGAATCCCGTCGCATGACATAAACCGCTTCTCCAGGGGTCACTATGCCATGGTCCAGAAGCCTTCTGCGAACACTTCGTGTGCTACACTCAGAAACGCGGGCAATATGAGCTTTACCGGTGGGTCCAGCAGAGTCCATAGAATGATGCATATATGTCGCATCAATTAATATCCAAGGGCGACCTCGGCGCCCAGTGCACGGTCGCGTTGCAACCTGGATGGCTGGGACATCATCGGGAGGGTCACTCGATCGGTGAACAGCATCGTCCAGTGCTTCAGTGAACTTGGTGAGGTTTTGTTGTAGGGTAGTGAACTCTGTGAGATTGAAAAGACGGCGGTTCTACAATATTCGTGTTGGAGAGGGCAAGCAAAGCAGATGAAGAGCCACTTACAACCTCTGCTACTTGTAGGAACCGTAACACTTCGTTCCGTTGTTGCTGAAGCTGCCTTGACTCTCCGGCATGCGTGCGAATAGTCGAAATAGTTCGACGCTCGAGTTCAAAGTATGCCGTACGGAGATTGGAAAGGGGATCCATGATTGAAAGGATGATAGATTCAAGGATGGGAGAAATTTGCAGATATACCGCGGTGAAAGCGCTGAAGGAGCGCCTAACGATATATCAATGTATTGTATCTATTGTGATTCAGAGTGCATCTGATGCGTCATGTACGGAGCAGCCTATGGCATACGGCCGATCCCTATCGCTTGTCTGGCACTGCCTCCCTGCCAATGAGATTGGGTGACTTCCCACAGGATTTAGAAAATCAAACTAAATTTTACAGCAACCACCCCATATGGAAGGATGCCGAGCAGCCACCATTGACTCTTGACCATGTCTTCCAGACCTAAATCCTTGTTGTAGATTACGTTGCTGGGATATTTCAAAGTCCACTAATCTCGATTCGTAGCCTCCAGTCTATCTTCTCCTGCTGCAGGGCTCGTATGAAGTTGTGACTTATGAAGTCGCCTTCGAATTGTTGCGCGACACCACATCTAATTTTCACTTTCCTTTTATATTCATTCCCCCAACAATACAGCATATGGTGGGTAGCATTTTATAACGCGTTTGATGATGGTTGGCTTACGGTCTGAAAACATAGATTCTAAATGTTCACAATTTGAATTTCTCCTGCCGGAAGTCACCCAGTGATAACATCGAATGCTCATGGCGTGATCTGAAGCCTGGACTTCAACGTAAATCAAGTTGCCGGAATTGTTGCCTTCTTTTTGCATTGGCATTGACGTTTTGCAGTCAAAATATGACATGCTCTGGGACATGGATTGTAATGAGTGTAGGTATGGTGTTCATATCAGTTGTAAAGTTGGATGACATCAGGGAGTTAGACGGTCAAAAGGAACCCCAATAGTAGTTAAAGTGGTTGATTTTGACCTGTTTCCTGGTCGAGTGAGCTATATATTATTACATTTGAGTCGGGAATACGACTTACCATTGACATGGTCATCACTTTCAAATTTGGTCACTGTCATTCTACGGTAATCCTCACCTCCAAGTCACTGAAAACCGACAATCACCCATATCTGTCCACTCACTGTTCCGTAATGAACGTTGATCCGTCAAATTAGTGCGACGCCAAGAAAATACCACGGGAGGTGGTTCCTGAGGACACGCCTAGATCGCTCGTCAGCTCTGGTTACTGACAAGATCTGGTAGGCGATACAATTGTTACGATACACACCCTTGCAGCTCTTCTTACGCAAGAAAACAAAGTCTAAGCCGTCCCTGCATTGTCTGTCACGGAAATGTCATTTCTGCTAGGATAACGTGGGCTCACCCTTCAAATTTACAATCAACATCTCGCCAGTCGACCTCTTCAGGCTAGGGCAAACATGTACGATGACGATAATGGTGGGGTCCTTGAGGACAAAACAAATGTGTACGACAACAATAACGGTGCAATCCCAACTAACATGTTCCGCTCAGTCGCAATGCTCACTTCCTTTTTACAGTTACCTCGTCGGATAATGAGAGCAAAAAAAGGAGGAAACGGTCACAGGCGAAAGAACGAGTCGCGCGGAGGATGCGTATCCATGCTCATGCTGCCAGTACGTCTCACTTTGTGTCCTCGACTATCATTGATGTGCAGGGTATCCAGCACGTATCGCAGAAGCATTACAAGAGGCCGAGCGAAACCAACATTACAAATTGTTTGATTGGGTCCCTGCGGTATGGTGGCAGTCCCAGGTGCACGCTGACAACGGAACAATTTCCCCATTGTCAGCGACAGAGGGGTATGGCAAACAATATAGGGTGCATGGTCGCACATCGAAGAGGTCTGAGGCGCCCATACGTAGATCCCTACCTGAAGGATGGCAGAACTGAACATAATTCACCCAGGACCATCAACACAATGCAAATTCCCTGCCAGTGATCGCGCCGGCCCCAGTCTCCCAACCACTGTCAACGACAGAGGTTATCTCACTGTTGGAGATGTTGGAACCAACTCTGAGTCGTTTCTGACCTTCGACTGATATGGCATCAGTGAATAAGTGGTATTTATCATCATAGTGTGTTGGGAATTCTGATACCTTATTGTTACATAAACCTTGTGGGTTGGGAATTATGTAGTCTCGTGATCAGACTGTATGAAGGCGAACTGTCATATAATATACACTCTGGTCCTTCTGTTACAGTCTGAGCTTAAATGCGGCGTGAGGGATTTTATGTCTTCAAAAAATTTGAAGCTTTTTGAAAGCTCCTTTCTTCATTCTGATCGCGAAAATACCTTTTCCATTGCAGAAGAGCTTGTACGCGGTTTTCGGAAACGCCTTTATGCCCGTCGTTCGGAACTCATTTTTACGATCAGAAGATCAAATTAAATGTCGTAGCATTTTGAGGACTTATTTTCCGTATTAAGATATTCGACTCGTTCACAGCCTACTCCGCATAGTCAGTGACCAGAGTAAAATTAACAAGCAGAAAGTACACACCGAATCCTTGCCGAATTTGTTCAGTAGATGTTGTGACAACACGCTCCAAACATGCTTCCCAGCTAAGAACATGTTATCAGTGACATTTCCTCTCCAGTGTCTCCACCTATCCGTCTTCCAAGCCAACGATGTGACATGATATCTAGAAAGAGAGGCCATACCATCCATTCTGTGCACAGAATCCCTGTAACTACAGTGGAGTGCCCTATACACAATTCCCTGTCGCTACAGGGTTCTGCTCCTGAGCACATTTCAGGGTTTAGGCCCTGTGCAAATATTGTCCAACGGCTTGTACCTGTCACGCCTGGCTCCACTGCCAAAAATTCCCCTGCGCGCTCCGCGGCCTTGCTCATCGTCACCTGACTTTGTGCCTCTTTGCTTCTATCTGCTATTTTTGGCTTCAATTGCAATATTCTGGATCAGGTCGATCGAATCTTTGCACTGGTCATCAGTTGGCACTTCTGATCTCTGTGCCCGATTCATCATTCTGTGCCTCATTTCATATGCCTCTTTCCCCTAGATCTCTTGTTTCTAAACTTGTCCCTCCGATGGCAATATGTTTTTTTCTTTTCATTTTGCTACGACAATATTGTCATGGGACCATGCTCCTCCTACTTTCAACAGCAGCGGTCATGGCTCGAGAGTTAACTCTTCTCATTATGACAGCCACCACACGTGTTATGCTGAAGTTGTCGGAAAACGATCCAGACACTCTGAGAACACATGTCCTCGGTGTCGCTCCTTGATTTGTTTTTTTTTTTGCCGGAAATCTTCTCCGCTCTGCCTTGTGCACAGGTTGATATCCTGCCCAGGTCCACCATGGTGCTCTGTACACAGCTCGGCTTTCTGGACTGTGCACTGGCCATGTCTTGGTGTTCCTTTTCCATGGAGTAGGGTGGACTTCCGAGTCAGTCCATAGCCCGTTTTGACTTCGACATCCTTCAGCAGGATATGTCTCCCAGCCACGGCGCAGCCCAATCCTTCGAGGATGAGTTTTTCGACCTGGACATGCCCCAGATTCTCGGCCTTCGTTCAGACTGGTACTTGGAGGACAGCATGTTCTTTGAAGACTCACCACCATCAGAGTCTGCCTTCATCAACAATTTCATCTCCTTCGGTTCAGGGAGTCTCTATCACCCCTATACAGACATATCTACTCTCGAAGTGTGAGTGTCATTATTGTCCCACCTTGATTGACTTATAATTCCCATTATCCAGTGCAATCATTGGTATATTACGTGTCCCTGGGCTTTATAGTTACGCCATTCGATTAGACTACACCTAAGAGCAGCGACTGTGGTTGGTGAGACAGGACCTTCAGTTTGAAAGTGCGGTGCTTGACCGTCGCGTCCACTTGTTCTTTGAATGCCTGTATGAACAATGGTTTTGTACGTGGGCTCCAGATGACGTGACCATGCACACCGAGAATGATCCAGATCACAAGAGGGCAGATAGTGAACAACGGAAAATTGTACGTTGCATTTTGTTACTCATCATCGCCAAGCTAACGTTCTCTTAGGAAAAATTTACCCTGTACATAATGAGTCTCCACCATCGCTGGATCGAGCTTAGCTCACTGCCTGGATGACGTGTATGGTGTATGCAAAGCCGGATGAATTGGAGGATATGATAACAGAGAAATATATGGAGGTTCACCATTATTTTATGCCGCTACTTGAGCCAGCTGGAATCAGACTCAGATGATGAAAATCTGTATTAATTACGGTTATACATTTAATTCATACACTGTACAGCTGTAAACGTAATGACAAGGACTGTCATGTAACAATATGAGGACCTGAATCTAAGTTGATCGTTGGATCTGATCCTTCAGATGTGGGAGGCAGCGCAGCCAGTAGTTTGATCCACTTAACAGCCGCAACTATGCCAAGATCTGACCTCAGCGCTGCCTGCCTCAATGCATACACTTTCACACCTGGCAGACTCGTTCACATCTCCCAACCCTTCCACAGATTGTGGTAGTATTTGAAGGTCGCGTGCATCCAGCGCATCTCCTCTGCTAATAGTTCACATTCTTGGTACTGCTGCGCACGAGCATGAGACTTGCACCATTCAATTCGCAGGGCTATGTAATAGTGCATCAGTATGTAATGTATTTGTGGCAGCCAACTCTAAAAGATTACCTTCTTGCAGCCATTTCTCCCCACCTTGTAAATTCGTCTTCCAAATCCACAACAAAGTGCGGTGTCCTTCAGATTCTGCTTGATTGTGTGAGCTTAATCCGCGTACATCTTCTGTCTTCAAGGGTGACAGTCCCGACTTCCATCCATGCTGATTTAATCTTGTCGAGAGTACCTCCAAAGCGGCATAGATACGTCGGTATCTGGCTGCGTCTGCCTCAATTTTGGCATCCACTCTGTGCATAAGTGTGTTCGCTTTCGCCCCGTATCGCTGGCCCTGAGAAAAACGTTGACGCCATATGATCAGGTGCGATTTCAGTAGGAGATGGTCACGTAATGTCCCCAAGGTGTCGTGTGCTTGAGCAAGTCTTAAGCGACGCTCGTCCTCCATGATTGTTTTGTGAGTGATGATGTCTATTGCATTCAATCGGACTGCATGGGAAGGAAGATACAGAGGGACTTTGGATGGATGGATTTCGACGCCGGGAGCATGAGAATCGTCATCCTGGGTTCGGAGAAGAGACGTTCTCGGCATATAGACCTTCTGTACCTCGATCCAGGCTTCGATTTTGTGAGCAATGCGATTTGTGTGTTGCTGTACCCTGGCACGTTGGAGGTCCATTGAGTGTGGTCCAAGTTCGTTCATATCGGCGAGTAATCATACCCTGGAATAATTCTAAATCAGTATGAGACACAATGCAGATACAACTTACTGGGCTTCCTCCAATTGCAAGCTTTATTCCCTCGGGCTGACATCATGACAAATTTCGAAGTTTGTTTCATCTTTCTCTTCTCTGGCAAGCTCAAGGCGAACTGCATTTTCAGTGACAGCTTGTTCCAACTATCAGTCAACCTAGTCCAGCGCTGTAGGATTGAAATGGACTTACAGCGCAAACTTGGGGCAAAAGGATTGGGCTTTTTGCGGTCCTGTTCCCATGCAAGGACCATAACGCGCCATTGGCTAATTGCCTTTGAGTGCTTCTCGAAAAGTTATCGTGGTTGCCGACGAGAAATCGGTGCATAGAAGCCCACGTGACCATTACAGCATTATCATGGTAAGGTTAGATCATACGAACGGCGGAGAGTAAGAGGATTTGGCATACCTGTGCAGAGAGAAGGCGGAGGGTACTGTAGTGTAAGTCCTCCATTGACAGGAGGGTTGCTTAACATTCGCGTTAATCTGAATCATGGTCAGTGAGTATGATCCAACCAAACAAGTATGGTTTACCTAGCTGGTGGATATGAATTACTCGCAACCCCACTGCTGATGATGACATGTTTTATAGGAATGTTGTCCCGGAAAAATTGCTTGATCCCCAGCATCAGCTTCGACTCCAAGTGATCGACGATGGCCTCTTGAAAAGCTCTAGCAATGGTGACCTTTTCCTCTGGTGCAATATTCTCAACACCGCCGCGTCTATGGACGAAGCGCTCGACCTGAGAATGATAGCCCGAATATGAAAACCCCATTTCACCAGGCATGGCGTTACTGAAGGGGGAAAGTCCCAGGGAGTCCTGCTCTCAATATGCTCATTACAAAATCTCTCGAGCGACGGTCCTGCCCAGCCTAATCCTAGCTCTCGTGTGACTTTGTCGAATGTACACCTGATGCTCTCGTCTTGAGTAGTAGCAAGAATCTGGAATGAGTTGACCGAGTTGGCTAGGAGGAGGAGAGTGTGGCCTCCCGATATGAGGAGACTGAGGAAGGGAAATGTTGGGATGCCAGGCCAAGAGGTGAGACGAGGTGTCAAAGTGTGCGCTTGCTATGACTGTATCTGAGAGTTAATACAAGCGGTAAACATGCTAGATTACGAACCATATGGTGAACGCCAACTAAAGGTTTTCCCATCACAGCTGCGAGGGTTTTTGCAGCATTGCAAGCGACGCTTAAGTAAATTCCCATGCCTGTTGAGTAAAGAGTAAATCGGGTTCTCGAATGTCGGACAGGCCATACCTGGTCCCTAGTGAATGCAATTCTATCGATACCTGACATGTTAAGATTGGCCTCTGCAAGTGCCCTTTTGGCTGCGACCGGCTACCAACAAGTCAGTCTTTGCCCGTCATTGGAAAGAAACGCTACAATACCATGTTTGTCTGATGCTCCATCACCGCAGCCGCAGGATGAGCCCTGCCCCATTTTTCGTTCCTATTAGAATATCAAGAAGAGAAGCTACAGGTGTCGCCACCACGCACAAATGGTGTTGCCTGATAACCACATTAGAAAGAATCTGACGGTCTGAGGTGATTACAGCAGCGCAAGTATCGTTTGCAGAGCTTTCAAAGGCGAGTACGGTGAATGTTTTGAATAATGTCAGAAAGAGAGCGCGACGACAGGGAGGACGCGTCAAGACAGGGAGCATTCGTCGAAGTTGGCTGCATAATTTTTCTGCGTCACGAATAAAAGAATCTAAATTTTATAATAAAATAAATAAGTAAAGAATAAAAATTAACCCAGGATTCGATCATCGATCAACCCCTGAACTTGCCCTGAGCTCCTCGACAAATATCTCCATCCTGTGATTTCCCCCTCCACGATTGTAGAAGTGAAATACTCAGGTGACTTGACATCCACTCGAATGCAAGGAACTGTCGAGTTAAGAGAGATTTGAACGGCTGCAATGTTCAAAGTAAAGGGTCGAAGTTCCACAGACATACAGTGACTCTGGCTTGCATATTCCTACGATGATTGACCGGACCTCGAGGTTACATGCCTGAAGTTTGAACCACTCAGGCACATTTTCAACATGTCTATCCAACTACCTCAATGAGACGGCCGGTTGTTAAGCGTTTATACTTTGAACTCCAGGCCTTCGGACTTGTAAGATTTTGGGAGGGATAGTTTGCAAAAAGAGGGCAATGTTTCTGGAAACGACGTCCAGAGCGAAGAAGTGAGAGAAAGTGTTCTGAAGGAGGAGAGTGCATCGCTGGATATGAGTGCGACCGTTGCGAAGTTTTGCTGAGTAAAGGCTGAAGCAGAAAGCTAGCTGTTGTGAAGACAGAGATAAACTTGAAAAACATGCTGACTTGTCGTCGTCGAATCATGACGCCGATATATATTGCGGCCAGACGAGCCAAGGTTGTCGCACAATTGTTCATGCCAGAACGTTTGTACCTTCGTGCTTCGGACGACGTTGCACCAAAGATCGATTTCGCTCCATATAATGCATAGCTATAGTGGGGAAAGAATAGTCCATAGCAGTTCGCAGAAAAGTAGGTGGGCTAAAATTGAAGCGACACTGAGGACTCCTCCAGCACTTTCAGAAGCTTGAACTATTGCCCGATGAGCTGTCAATGGGGCACCCTGTCAGATCCCAGAGGCCTAGATTTCTTAGCCAAGGGTCTTCTGCTGCGATCACACCGAAGCAAAACTCTTCCTTGTCGCCTCAAAGTTACAGCCTGAGTCATGAGTAATCGTTTCTGCTCCAGAGCGAACTTGAAGTTGACAGCATTTTTGAACAAAATGGCCATAAGAACAAAGGAGCAGTAAACGAGGAAGAAATTTTGCCTCCGATGTTGATAGCACCGATTCTATCATGCCGCTGCTATCCCTGTTGGCGACTAAGTGGTAAGTAGCACAGTAGCAGAATTAATTTGTCGCTTGCTCATTGGCTCCTTCAGTGGGAAAAAGCATTCGGCAGAGTCCGAGAACAGCTGTTTGTCTGAAAACAGCCTTTCAGCACAATACCAGTACCACGACACAACCAGCAAGCAAACTTTTTCTTTTCTTTAAACTTTGCTGAGATACCTTGAAGAGCTAGCTACAACTTTATTAATGGTGCGTCCTCAGTTCGCCAGTCTGATCTTGCCTGATTCGGCTTGGATAGTTCCACTGTTCTGGTTCATCCGTTGTTTCATTTCTTCGTTTCCCATCTCCATAATTCGAACTTTTTGCTAACCGTCGATGTTCAGGCTTCGACCTCCATGACCGCCAGCATGAGCATCGAGAGAATAGCTGGATATTCAAGGCTCACCATGTCTTTTCCAGGAACTGGACTTGGAACGTAAATCAACAACACCCAGCTCTAGCTCGGCCCAGGACGTCAAGGCATCTGCTGCCTCTATTGCGACTGGTAGTTGCACCGACTCGTTCAATCTCAGAAATGGTATCCGGTCCGACTCAGAGCTTGCAGAGCTCCGACACAGGGCCAAGGGCAAGAAGAAAGTCGCTGTGGTCAAGTATCAGAATTGACAGAATGATGTACATATTAAATTCTGCTTACTGGGTGAGAGCTGATGTATTGACCCATTGCGCTAGCTCATTGCATATCTTTTGAAGCCCCTGGAACAGCACACAAGTGACACGAAGGATGAAGAGGAATCGGCCAGGCTTTGGGTAAAATTTCGTCCTGATGTGCCTCTATTGGGTTATCGACATGCTTTCTCGTAGGTGAAAATCACAGTATGGGCTAGTCCTATATCGAATCTAGCTCTCTCTGTCATTCAGAGTACGTCTCCCTTCCTATCCAATCAACAGTATACCTCATAGGTTCCGCAGTGTACGCGGCCATCTCCTCCGTGTCCTTGTCCTTCTCGCAACCGGCATCGATTCCATCTTTGATATTGGTAGCAATGTGGCGCTTTTCTGGATGCAAGTCAAGGCGGAGAAGCTCATCGTGAACAAGTGGCCTGTAGGCAGTGCATGTCTGGAGAATATCAGGAATATTGTTTATGGTAAGTTGGTTCATCATTATTGTTCACTGATGCTCATCATCTTTATAGGTTCCTTGTAGCTATTACCCCTTCATTGCATATTCAAGCAGCTCATCTCTTTGCTGCAGGATGGCCAGCGACAATCTTATCGTTGTGGTGGAATCCGTCAGGTCGTTAGTCTCAAAAGGGGACGACACCTTAAAAGATTTTCATCTTCCGTCTATCATCGCTGTAGCAGCTGCACTGGGTAAGGCTTTGCTTCCAATATTGCTAAGTACTTACCTAGCATTTAGGTGTCAAGCTGATGCTTTTTATCTTATGCTATCCTTTCCGAAAAAATTCCAGCCAAGTCGCCGTTCTTTGGGAAGACCATCATAATGATCTATGGATCAATACATTTGGTATGTCAGCGATCCTTTCAATGGCCTTCTTGGTTTGAGCCTTCCAAGGTGTCCTCATGTCTACTGGTGGGAGTAAACTACGATGGTGTAGGCACCATTTTGTTCCTATCCGATGCAATACTCATCTTTTACAGACCAGGATCCTATGGGTGCTATCATCGCAAGTCAGTCATACATTGAACGACTTGTCACTAATAAGAAAACAGATCGGTCTTGGTATCATCGTGGCATGGACGCGGATGATCTACTGCCAGTTTGAATTCCTAGCTGGAAAGTCAGCCCCACACAAGTTCCTACAGCTCCTCATATACAAGTCCATGACTTTCAGTGATGACATTGTGCAACTGGACACTGTTCGAGCATATCATGTATGTCAGCTTGTAAATTGCCGCATCTTAATTGAGCTTACATCGCCATACAGAGTGGTCCCGACTACTTTGTTGAAATTGATATCGTCATGGACGGATCAACACCTCTGTATAAAGCCCATGATGTCAGCCAGCAATTGCAGGACAAAATCGATGCGCTGCCAACTATTGAAAGGGCATTCGTACATGTGGATTATGAGACAACGCACTCACCAATATGTACTCTGTTTTTCACGGAACCCATCTGACAATATCCCCCAGGAACATCGAAAACCTACATGAAAGACGAAGTTTTGAGCTTCATCAGGTTTTTAATTTGCCCATAGACTATTTCCCTGCACTTTCGTCATTCATTGTATATCAAATATTAACTGGAATGGCAGTGCCTTGCTGATGTATGCCTAATCTTCCAATAGACTGCTCGGGAACTTAGCATCAGGCATGTATGGGGTATGTTTCTGAGTGTTCATTGAATCTGGCCATAATCAGTCAATCAATTTATTTACAATCATTGTATACACATTTACCACGATGCATAGATGGCTCCACATGACTGTTTAAATGGGTTCGTTCATAGATTTTGTTGAAAGAGACCTGTGATACCCGCCTCGATCCCGACTCGATTACCTATACTGTACACCGCCATAGCGGACTATTTCGTTTATCCATTCCCCTATACTTCACACATCAGTATACAAACCTGTAGATAGATCCGTAACCTCAGTCATTTCACCTCTACTGTGCCGACTGAGTTCTTACTATGTTGTTCTTTTACTCTAGGTTATGTGGCCCTGCCCTAGCCTCTGAATCAGTCAAGGAGAACACACAGTACAATTGATCCACAACAATGACTCAATATCCACAACTACCCACATGGATAACCGTAACCCCTAACCATGTTGATGATGAGCCCCTCCATTACCCAACTCCCTGAAGCCTCCCAATTCAGTGGGAAGAACCTTGCATTCTGGCAGGTTAAGATCACTGAAACTATGAGCAGCAAAGGCTTGTGGGGATATGTCAACAGGTCAACTGATGTGCCTAGAAAGGGCTCAGCAGTGTAATCCATATAAAATTGCATTTCTGTGAAGCATAAGTATTGTGAGTGTTATAGAAAGTATCATATTAGTAAGAACACAGTAACCAGGTTAGATTACATAGTCAGATAAACATACCAGGTTACGAACATGGAAGAACTTGGTAGGAATTCACCAAAGCACTCCATGTGCTGGGTGGACTTCTGAATTATTGAAAGAATAACACAACCAGGTATGGAACCAGCATGTACCAAATTGCCAAGCTCAGCTGTGCACAAATGTGTTACTGAGTCCTAATATTCCTGCTACCTTGGTAGTAGGTTTATAGTGCACTATTGACAGCAACTTTGGCGGTAGATTCACTTTCATCTAATTCAATCACATCCCTCCTATTTTTGATATTGTGAGGCATGGGATTAAGTCTTTATCCATTCAAAAGGTGATACATTTCCCTGCCTAGTTTGGTTTTCCATGACTCCACTCTGTCATGTTCTCCATTTGCTGCTTTCTTCTGTGACATCTCATATTTCTGCCTAGTCATGTGGATTATCCACCTGGTCCATATTTGTGTATGTTACAGTTTTAGTTCAACATTTCATCATCATATGTCACATCATTGTCACTGATTGTGAGGATTTCTGTGCTGTCATATTTGACGTCTTTGGTTTTATGTATTAGTGGGTTGTGTATGGTCGTATAGTATTGTTTTTGGTGGAAGCAGTCATTTCTTATGTAGGGCATTGTCATAAATTACCTTGTACTCCAATGAGTTTTTTTTCTGTGTCATTTCTGACGTGTTCCTACTTGAAATATTGTCTCTATGTTGCGCTGTTTGGTCAGTCAGCATGCTTCTTTCCACCTGTACTGTTGATGGCCAGTCATTTGCCATGTCCTTCAATTTTTTGTGGAACATTAGTTCCTGCCTGTTCATGTGTGTTTCTGGAGTTCATTCCATCGGTATTGTATCTTGTGATGGCCATTGTGAATTTCCCATCAAACTATCTTCATCTTCTGAAGTGCAGTCAGCTGTGCAGTTGGGAATGGACTGGTTTTTGTGCTGGGTGCGGTCTGATGATCATAATGGTCAGTGCATAATGTCTGTATGAAATCATCTGCCATATCTGATGATGATAGGTTTTGCATCCTTACAGGTGTTGTGGCAATTTTATGATTTAATGTGTGATGCTGGATCGACTTCTTTTCTATTCATTGTAGATTTTGTGCCTCTGTTGGGAGTGCTTGCAGGACGTGGTATCTTACAACAAATGCATTGTGGTGACCATCACATTTACCACGAGTTGGTGATTGAGCACTTTTTGACTGGCATGTGCGCTTCTGCCAAAGGACCCATGTGCAAAGCCACCATACAGGGATGACAGTACAGGGATGTCATCATGTACATGTTTGACTGCTTGCATTTCTCATGACATGTCTTTCGAAATCTGGCATATTGCATCATATTACCGCTGATCAGTTACTTCTGTTTTGGCATTTTCTTGCTTGGGAGGTTTCCAAACACAAACACCGAGGCTGCATCAACATGTTGAAAAAATGTACTGTCGATACTAAGTACTTGCGTTATAAAGGTGATGTGAGCTATGTCAATATGGTGTTCAATGAACAGTTTGATAAGTTGACACGACAGGAATTGGCGACTCTAGTGTGGGTGCATGGACTTTTGACCTGCCTAACTTCAGAGGAAATTTGGAATGTATTATGTGAGCATTTGTTTGGAGGGTTGTGTGCAAGAGCTTTGGCTATTCCTCTTCATCAAATACCACTTGGATGTTTGGAGCATCTAAACAGACACACATTCAATGATTGTGCTATATGTAAAATGTTTGTTCCTTAGTGGAAATGATTGCATGTGAACAGTTTCTACCCTGGCAGACCTGGTGGCTTCAGATATTTCTCTTTGTAGAAAACTGCTTGGATTTTTGAAGAATCTAATGAAACATGTGTTGCCAAAAGTGGGTGACCAGCAATCAATGGTACCTTATCATGATGATGTACGAGAATTAACATGCATCCTCGAAAGAGAGGGATATCGGGGTTTGTAGGGTATCATTGAAGTTATATAAATGTAGTATGCGTTGGCAGAGCATTTTGGTTTTTATGAAAGACCGCTCAGTAGATGGGCATACAGAGCATGGATGCTCATCATCCCCCCAAAATTTTATTATGTTACTCTAGAAACATTTCTGGAGGCTGTATGTTTGAATTCTCATATAAAGTCAGGGTTCTTGGCCATGGTTGCCATGGAGTGACTTATGTGGCAATGCCCATGGCTAAATCGGGTGTTGATATTGCTGAAGGCATTGGTGAGTTATTTTTAGTCACCATTAAGTACTCTGTGGAATGGTTGGTGTGTCCTTTTCCTGTATCAGAGCTTCTTGCACCATTTTCAAGGCACTTTGATGCTTCTGGATGCATGACCCATTGAACTTATTCAATTTTTACTAAGTTTTTTTCTTTCTCTACTATTGTCATCCGCAGAAGGTGGCCTCTAAGCTGGTGATGCTCTTTTTGCTTTATCAGTGTAACCTAGCTCTTTCTTACACTTGTCGGTGTTTCAATGCTGGCCAAGTTATCACATACAGTTCTGTCTTGATGCTTACAAAATATAGGCAAGCCCATCATTCAACAAGATCCTGCAGTTCTTCGAGTGGAATGTGAATTGCACTATCGAGACACGGCGCTGCAGTTGGACGACTTGATACAATCTCCACCTCCCCGTCATCATTCAGAAAAAATTGATACCTGGCTTCACGATAGTTTATGCCAATGGGAAATCTGTCAGGACAATCACAAGTCGGCTGGCATATTGAAAGTGGTATTCCATAAACTGGAATACTCTATCATCGAGGTTGTGTCAACCATCAATTCTGAGTGGATTAAAAAGTCAAAGTCTGCTTATAATGAGTTCGGACGATGTGGGTTCATATATTCTTTTATTTATTGATTTGCCTTCTAATTTTTCATTTTAGCATGCGTACGAGGTGAAGATTACTCCCATCCCTAACAATCCAGATCCGTCATCTGAGAAGTATTCTGAGATAGAGGATGAGGATGAATCCAGTGAGAAAGCCGAAGAACAAGCAAAAGAAGATGAGGATCATACTGAAGGCAGAGATGCCGAGGTTGTTGGGTCTTCCTTCTTGTCATCTGCTGTTCCTATAGCAGAAACAAGCCAACCTTGTTCTGTTACTAGTTTTGAGCATACCAAAGTGGTGCCCTTTGTGGATTTGAGAAGCAAGGGTTCTTCTCTTCCAAAGCCAACAATGGAGGTTCCTCGACCTCAACCCCAAATGATTACTTGGCGTTGTTCAGTTCCTCCTCCCGCACCATCAGATACTTCATCAGAGGTTGAAGGGTAAGGTGCATTTTTTTTTGCTGGATTACTTATGTATTTTTCTGACTATCGTGTCCAGCTCTAGAGTTGATCACCATTTCATTTTTGATCCCAATTTTCCTTTGCATGGCAGGCTCACAACTATCTTCAAGACCGGGCCTCCAGTTTTGGCAAAACGGTCACCAGATAAGCTGAAAAAAGTAGTCCCCTTTCACACTGACAATGGTATGTCTATGGTCATGTTAAATTTTGTTTAAGTTTTCCGATCTACTGGTAGCTGCTCTGCCTGCAGAAGTCCTCAAAGAGTTGAATCCTACTCAACTGGAAGAACAGGAAACTACTTCCCCCATGGTGGTTGAACACTCCATAGTTATGCTTCCTTCGGTTACTCCTGCTGTCAGTTTTGTTTGGCTTGACATATCTGACCTGATAGACTTTCAGGAGGAAGTATTGCCTGCATTTCCCATTGCCGAACCAATGAATGTTGATGACAATGATCAGCCTCTGTCTCCACCTAAAGACGAGGCATTTATGAGTCTGGAACTGACAATTAATCCACCAGCACACATAGAGGCGTCAAGTCCTCCTCCTCGCAAATATAAACTTGCTCGCTGACACAAGTTTGCAGATTCTTTGGACAAAATTGATTATTTGACCTTGCCAGCAATCGTTGCAAGACCTTCACATCTGGAGAAGTCGCTTGAAGATGTCCATCATTCCCATCAAGCTCGCTAGTCTCCTCCTGCAAAGAATGCTCCTGTTAATCCGAAGCCTGCATCCGAAAATCCTCTTAAGAGGCGGTTGCAGAAATTGGCTCAGAGTAGTGTGCAGCAACAACTTAAAGAAGGGTCCCTGGACGAGGCTGATACTTCAAGGCCTCAAAAGTGATGTTCTGCTCTGGCTGTGGGTGATATTGATGAGGAACCTGCTGCTAAGAGAGCTAAAACCTTTTCTTCTACCACTGACAACGGTAATTGTCCAACTTATCCTTGCTGATTATTTCTAACTTTTTTGTACAGTTCTTCCTACTCCAGCTGTTTGTAAACATGGGCCAAGTCCCACCGAGCCACCCCTTGTCGCTCTTGGCATGGGTGGTGGTGGTTTTGGAGAAATGCCCAATGAGTCCTTCAAAGTGCTCGCTAATGGTATTGCCCACATTGGGGTCCTGGAAGTGGAAGAAGACTATGGCCATTTTGTCAGGGTTGATGGTCATTTGTGGAACAAGGAAGTTGCAGTGTTCATTGGTGAATGGGTATGTCTCTCAATTTCTTTTCTATTCACTTCCCTGAACTTTTTGCAACAGTACTTGAAGCCATGTGATCAGTGCAAAAGTTGTGGAACTCATTGTCATAAATTTCTCACACACACATCCATTTGTGTGCATTGCCATTATTTGAAGGTGCCCTGCACCGTAAATGGTGACAATGTGTTGAATCCCATTGATCATTTACCATGAAAGTCTCATTATCTTTGTATGTTGTTTGTTTTTTTATTAACTGCTTGACCCATCCTTGCTTATTATAGAAGATGTTTCTTCTTTTGGCCCCACTCTTGAAGTCATTGCTCAAAAGGCTGAGAGCATGATCTCAAAAATTCGGCAATTCCTTGCTGGGCTTGATATCCTTGAAGACACTCAAGTTGTGCAAGATCAAGTTGCTTCCCTTTGCCAGTCTCTTCAAAGTTCTAGTGCTCCCAAAAAAAATATCAAGATCGATGGTGCAATTGCTGCAGGGTCATTTGAGGAAGAGGCAGAATCTTCGAAGGATTGATTGTCAGTTTCATATATCATGGTTTGAGGCAGTCAGATGTCTTTGTGGAAGTTTTATTTCAGAAATTTCTAGGACCTTGTTTACATATATTTGTCGCATTTATCCCTTATGAGGGTTTACAAATATATTTGTTGCTTTTTCAAGAGTGAGTGTGTGATTTTATGAACAGTCTGAATGAATTCTTGGTGTGTTTGAACTTGGCAAAATTTTTGGGGGGGATAATTGAATCGATCAGTACAGTCATTCACCAGTCACTTAGACCCTAAAATTTGATTGATGGCTGGAATATTTTTTTCACAAAATGGCTAAAACTTTTTGTACTCAATATATATTACTACAATCTATTGAGTTTGAAAAAATTTGACAAAAAGCTATATGTAGAGAAATGGTTGCTACAGAGGATGGTTCTGGTGATGGTCCAAAAAAGGCAATCCCGGTCATCTTAGACCCCAGTCCAAAATCAGGCCATGTCATCTCTCTTCATAGGTATCATAATTATTTAGGCTGCTATAGTTGTAAAACTGCTCTAGAGACTCACTGGAGGGTTTACTGGGGGCTGGAATATGTTTTTAATGGATTAATACTGTTAACTTATTTGTATCATGTGACATACCCTAATAAGGCAATTTCTGTTGATTGAAGCGAGAATGCCTCAGAACATAGTGAAGCACTATATAAACCAAAGAACAAGGGTCAAGAAAGTAATTATATATTATATATTATTTTTCAGAATTTTTTGAAGCTTGGAAAATGAGTGGAAGGTGAGTTTTGAGCCAGGGTCTAAGTGACCGGTGAATGACTGTAATTCCTGATGTTAGGTCTTGAAATATTTTCCCAAGATAAGTTGAAACTTTGCTATTCCCCTACCTCAAACACTGCTTGGATGTTTAGAAAATCTAAGCCAGCATGCATTCAATCACCCTGGTCTACAAAAACATTTGTTCCTTAGTAGAAATTATTTTATTGCAAACAGTTTATATTACCCCACAGCGGCGGCTCCGGCGGATTCAGATATTCCTCTTTGGAGAACACCGCTTGGATGTTTGAACAATCATATGAGACATGTATTTAATTATTGTATGATATGTATATGACTCTGTTTTAATAATGACTTCATTTCTGACAGTTTTTATCACCATGCTCCATTGGCTATGACGATTTAGGTTTCCTTAACCTGATGTCATTTTTACATCATGCTTCAATCCATATAAAAGCCTTTAACGTTGCAGATGGAATCCTCCCTTTTTTATTTTTTCAATTGGTCTTTTAGCTTGTTCACATAACAGCTTTTCTCAATGTCTCTGACTTTGATAACCTTGGAAGGCAGTGCTTGTTAGGATTGTGCCAATAGAATGAAGTGAAAGGAATGCATGCCATGGATTCCATGGAGTGTGTGGGGCTTGGCGAAGCTATTAGCAATGTCACCCATGGGTCGAAGCTGTAACGATCATGCCGCAGACTCCATGGACCTCATCCAATCATCCACTCCACCGGCTCCAAGTCAATCATCGGAATCTGTTGGATTCGGAATCCCGGTTTCTATCTCATATTTCATATCCCTATTTCATTTACTTATTTCACATATTTCATTTATCACACCTAGATCCCGTCATGGTAGCGAGTAGGTGTTATATCAGAGTCCACGGAATACTTGACTCCTCTAGATACAGAACATTCCAGATCACATCACTCTAGCCATACCTACACTATTCCAGACCCCGACCCGTCAGACTCCATCTTAGTATATAAGCTGTACATTTAGTAGTACATACCTCAGTTCAAATATCAACTTGGTTTAGCCCAATAACTCTCATCCTCACTCTCTTCGGCCTTCAAGCCATAATCCATCTCTCTACATCCGTGGACTCCGATACTGTTGGACTTAACCTTTGATCCTATAGATCATAATCCCATGGACTCCATCCATAATCCTTCTTTGGGCTTTGACCCAAGGGTGACGTTGCTAATAGCTTCACCAAGCCCCACGCACTCTGCGGAATCCACGGCATGCATTCCTTTCACTTACTCCTATTGGCACGATCCTAACAGTATATTCAAACTCAAACCCTTGAGTCGAAATATTTAGGAATGTCTAACACAACCCTCAAACATTCACAAACCCAATTCTCCTCCATGGCTCTGCCCATAACCTGTCTCTCCATGTGCAACATTCCCACCTCTGCATCAAAAGAGGATCATACCCTCTTCGGTGAGGACTCAGCCTCTGCACAATGTTCATGTAGGGAAACCTACACTCACAGTGGCTTCACCACCCACCAATCCAATGTCAACACCACTCCCAATCTGTTCTCTGTGGACTCCGCTAGTTCGAACAGATGGGGTGGTTATTGAAGCATCATCCTGGAAACCCCACACAACCAACCCGCACAGCCACTCTTCCCAGTCGAGGAAGAGGGTGACAATAGTGATCCCAGTGACAGCAACAGTGAACCTGACTCCCCTAGCAATCACAATTGCAACCCACACAATCCGCGGTGCCCTGGTCCACCAAATCCAGGTGGCCCTGGGGGTCCCGGGGGTCCCAGTGGACCAGGCGGTAACCCTCCTAATCCTACCAATCCTGATCCTAACAACGAGAACCGCCTCATGATGGAATTCATGAACCTCCTCTGTGGCCTTAACCACCAAGTCAACAACCTGCCTCAGACTCATGGTGTTCATCGTCTCCCTGCAGTTGAACTTTAATGACAGGCCCAATGCATTCACCATGGACACTGCCAAAGTCAACTATGCTATTTCCTTCCTCTCCGGTGTTGCCCTTGACTGGTTTGAACCGGATATCCTCCACCCCAATCAAGCCAATCCTCCCACTTGGGCATATTCCTATGCCACCTTCCTTTCAGAGCTCCGTACCAATTTTGGTCCATTTGATGCCATCGGAGACGCTGAAGATGAACTCGAAAATCTTTGGATGCGTGATGGAGACAGGATCATGAAGTACATAGTAAGCTTCAATCAACATGCCGCCATCATCGGTTACGGTGACAACTCCCTCCATCATGCCTTTTACTGCAGGCTTTGCTCACGGATCAAGGATGACATGGCTCACCACGGAAAACCCAACAACCTCCCCGATATGCGGACTCTTGCCCAGGTGCTTGACCCTTGTTACTGGACTAGGAAAGCTGAGGTCTCCAGGGAAAACCGCGACCGGCCCTCCACCTCCTCCACCTTCAAACCTAAGGGTTCAGGTTCTAACTTGAGCTCTTCCAACAACTCTGTGGCCCTGAAATCCTATGGTTCCACCGTGGGTTCATCATCTTCCTCTTCTACCTCTGGCTCCACAGGTGCCTCCAAGAAGCCCCATGCTGACAAGCTAGGCAAAGACAGTAAGCTCACACCCAAGGAGAAGGAACGCTGCCGCAAGAACGACCTCTGCATGTTCTGTGGTAACAAACACAAGACCAAGGACTGCAACAAGTGAAAATCCGTGGCTTCCGCATGTGGATGTGCAGCTGAGGTCTTTGACCCTACTCCCGCCTCTGTTGATTTGGCTCCTTTGGAGTCGGAAAAATGGAGAGCAACCTTGCTTCCTCCATGCAAGGACAGGGTTGCGTTGACTGTCATTGCATTTCAGAGATTGTAACCCTCAATGCTGCCGCTCTTTCCAACCATTCCCTTACCATATCCCTATCCAGTGAAATTGGCTCCGGATTGGAGTCCGATGGATCTCCTATATCCACAATCCTATGTTTTCTTGCTCTAGTCGATTCTGGTTCCAGCCATTGCTTCATTGACTCGAAGTACGTTAACGATCACAACATCCCTACTAACTCCATTCCTCCTGTTCAACTTCGGCTTCTCGACGGCTCCACTGGATCTCACATCTCACAATCTGTTACTCTCTCTGTACGATTCCCATCGGGAGATATCATTCCTATTGACGTCTACCTCACACATCTTGATTCATCTTGTAACCTTGTTCTGGGATACAACTGGCTCTCCCACTACAATGCGTTGATTGACTGGGCAAAGCACAGTATCACTTTCTGTTGAAAGCTATTTGGTGCATCTATTCCAGATGTTTCCGTGGCCTCCAATGCAACAGCGCAAGCTCGCAAGGACCCTTCAGGTCCTATCCCATCCAAACCACCCCCGAGATCCCGACAGACTCTGCCAGCGTATGAGCCTATCTACTCATACCCGTCCATCCCATCATTTTCTGCTTCGGTTGCCCCCAAAATATCTATCATTTCCGCAGCTGCTTTTGTACGAGCTTGCACAGAGGAGGGTGCACAACAGTTCACACTCCAACCTTCTATGCCAAGTGTTAGTGGCCAGGCTGCTTCCGTGGCTCTGCCGGATTTATCTGATGTTCCACCGGAGTATCATGACTTTGCCGATGTGTTCAGTGACTCTCTCTCAGAGAAACTCCCCGAGCATCATCCTTACGATCTCAAGATCAACCTTGAGGAAGGCTCTTCACCTCTGCTCGGACCTATCTATTCCCTCTCCAAATCCGAACTCAAAGCCTTACGCGAGTTTATCAAAGATAATGTCTGTAATGGTTTCATCTCTCCCACACATTCTCCCCATGGAGCTCTGGTGCTCTTCATCAAGAAGAAAACTGGTGAACTCAGACTCTGTGTCGACTTCCGCAGCCTTAACAAAATCACTGAAAAGGACCACTATTCACTTCCTCTCATATCCAATCTTCTTGACTCTGCAAGTTCCACGCACATATATACCAAACTCGACCTCCGCCACGCCTACCATCTAGTCCATATTGCTGAAGGGGATGAATGGAAAACCGCATTCCATACCCGCTATGGGTCCTTCGAATGGCATGTCATGCCATTTGGTCTTACCAATGCTCCCACGGCTTTCCAACGTTTTGTCAACGACATTTTGCAGACATGCTCAATGTCTCTGTTGTCATGTACCTTGACGATATCCTCATCTACTGCGACGATCCCACAGAACACCGAAAGAATGTACGTGAAGTCCTACGCAGACTTCGAGCCAACGGGCTCTACTGCAAAGGCTCTAAATGTGAGTTCAATCGGGATTCTGTGGAATATCTAGGCTACATCCTCTCTCCTGAAGGCTTACGAATGGCTGAAGACAAAGTCAAAGCTATTGTTGACTGGCCGATCCCATGGAAGGTCAAAGATATCCAATCATTTCTTGGTTTTGCTAATTTCTACTGCCGTTTCATCTACGAATACAGTGTGATCGTGCTTCCTCTAACACGTCTTACACGCAAAGGTATTCCATGGAAATTTGACAACAAATGCCTAGCAGCATTCAACGAGTTGAAACAGGCTTTCACTCATGCTCCTATCCGTACCCATTGGATTCCCGACCATCAACTTGTCATGGAAACCGATGCATCTGACTACGCTATTGCTGCTATCCTCTCCATCTACATTGATGATGGGGAAATTCACCCTATATCCTTCTTGTCCCGCAGTCTCCACAGAGCCAAACTCAAGTATGATACCCATGATAAAGAGCTTCTCGCAATCTTTGAAGCCTTTAATTACTGGCATCATTACCTTGCAGGCTCTGCAGAATCCATCGATGTTGTTACTGATCACAAGAACCTTGAGTACTTCTCTACTACCAAGGTCCTGACATGCCAACAAGTCCGCTGGTCCAAATTCCTTTCCCAATTCAACCTAGTTATCCGATTCCATCCAGGAAAATTAGGTGGGAAACCAGACGCACTCACTAGACGATGGGATGTCTACCCTAAAGAGGGGGATAGTCAATACGCTCAAGTCAATCCTCACAATTTCTGCCCTGTATTTACTCAAGAGCAACTCTCCGCTTCTCTCTGTGCTACTTTTCTTGAAGGTCCCGTACTCCGCGCTAGTGCAATCATGGATGTAGACCAATTGCATTCTGATATCAAGCTCGCACAACCTGCAGATTCCACAGCAACTGAAGGCTTCCGCCTTGCCCCTTCCCCTTCCAATCCTTCCCGGTGGTCTATAGATGAGTCAGGAATACTCCGCCTTGACAATCGCATCTACGTCCCAGACTCCACGGATCTCCGTCTTTGTGTCCTCCAAAACAATCACGACCATATCTTGGCAGGTCATTTCGGTCAAAACAGGACTCTTGAATTAGTCCGACGGAATTACACCTGGCCACAGATGCATGAATTCAATCGCCACTATGTCAAATCCTGTACTACCTGTGGTCGTAACAAAACACCTAGACACCGCCCATTCAGCTTACTCAAACCCTTGCCTGTACCAGAATGGCCATGGGATTCCATCTCCATGGACTTCATTGAACAGCTCCCAGAATCCAATGGATTCACCGCCATCCTTGTCGTTATTGACCATGCAAGTAAACAAGCCATTTTCATTCCCACTCATGACACCATCAATTCCTCAGAGCTAGCTCAGCTCTTCATCACCCATGTCTTCTCCAAGCATGGTGTTCCAAATCACATCACATCCGACCGCAGCTCCAAATTTGTCTCCCAATTCACTCGTGCCCTAGCCAAATCTCTTGATATGGAGCTTCACTTCACTTCTGGCTACCATCCGGAAGCCGATGGACAAACTGAACGTGCTAATCAAACCCTTGAACAATACATCCGTATCTATTGTTCATACCAACAAGACAATTGGGATACCCTACTACCCATTGCTGAATTTGCGTACAACAATGCTCCGAATGCTTCCACTGGAATCTCTCCATTCTTTGCTAATAAGGGATACCATCCTAACATCACGGTGTACCCTGAACGCGACATTGCTTCCACCCGGGCCCGCAATTTCATAGTCAACCTCGACGATCTTCACCAATTCCTTAGAGACGAAATCACTCATGCTCAGTCTCATTACAAATTCCAAGCGGAGAAACGATGGTCCCCAGCTCCAGATTTCAAAGTAGGTGACAAGGTTTTCCTTAACTCCAAACACATCAGGACTACTTGCCCTACTGCAAAATTCTCTGAGAAATTCCTTGGACCATTCAATATCATTGCTCAGCCTAGATCCCATTCCTTCATGCTCAAACTTCCTGCAGATCTCCATTCCATTCACCCTGTATTCCATGTCTCACAGTTGGAACCCATGGAAATCAATACCATTCCTAATCGTACCCAACCACCTCCACCTCCCATGGAAGTCGACAGAGAAGAGCAATTCGAGATTGCACAGATTCTTGATTCCAAGCTCGACCGTCGGTTCTGTTGTCCACTCCTGTACCGTGTCCAATGGTTGGGCTATGAAGGTACTGACGAAGAATTTGCCTGGATCCCTGCTACAGAGTTCTCCATGGAAGATTACATTGAAGACTTCCATTGTTGTTACCCAGACAAACCAGGACCGTTATCCAAGGTCACCATTCACAAGGTCTCAGTCAAGACCTCACCTATTTCTTCTTGATCATCCATTCCATTGGTTCCTGTTGGAATCTGTCTCCCCAATTTCAAATTCGATTCTGGAAAACTATTGCAAATTCATTTCCTAATTGGGAATGGAGTCCACCGGACATACTTCTTGACTTCATTCTTTCTTCACACCATTTGCAGATCATCAAAAAAAAGATGTACATTTTTATGCCCCTCCGGGCGCACTCTACTGTCTATCTACAATCTACAAATATCACAAAAAATATATATATATAAGGAGCTAAGGTGCTAAGCGTCTGCGGACCCGCCAGCTTCTCCACCCTCCACCTCCTTGTCCTTCCCTTTTCCTTTTATCTCTCACACCAAGTCCGCTATACCAGGTGCTGACATGCTTGCAACGTGTCTATGCATGTAATTTTGCGAAATGTATCAATACATGCATTGCATAATGGCTAGGTACTGAGATAACGAAAGATACAGATAGAGCGCAGTGCTATATGCATAGAGCGCAGTGTCAAACACACAGAGTGCAATGATATATGTATGGAGCACAATATAGAGTCGCGCGCAGTACGGCCTTGGGTGACAATTGGTAGAGTGCATGCTCTAACTTAGAATGATACTAGTCAAGGTCACACTAAGTATGAGAGCTCAGCACTTGATACTGAATGCACTAAGATGCAGATCAGCCATGCGCTCTATGGAATTGATGAGAGACAGGCATGATACAAGGAGAACTACATTGATCTATGAAGTAGAGCGCATGAAAAGACACGTGCTGCACGCGTAGATGGAAATAGACATCGAGCGCAGTGAACAAACCAAGATAGCACGCAGTGTAACAACGTGCGTGCATGCAAGCCTCGAGTGACAATTAGTAGAGTGCATGCTCTAACTTAGAATGATACTGGTTGAGGTCACACTAAGTATGAGAGCTCAGCACTTGATATTGAATACACTAGAGACAGATCAGATACGCGCTCCAATGAATTGATGAGAGACAGACATGATATGAGAAGGATTGATCTGCCACACACATTGTGCGCATATATAAAAATAGCCATAAAGCGCAGTGATATCAACATCGCGCGTGGTATAACAATGTGCGCATGCATGCACAAGTCTGAAGTGACTATTGGTAGAGTGCATGCTCTAACTTAGTATGATACTTCATTGAGGTCACACTAAGTACAAGAGCTCAGCACTCGATACTGAATGCACCAGAAGCAGACTGCATATGCACCCTAATGCATCACTGAAAGACATGCATGAGAACTACGTGACACAATGATCTATGATGCACAGGGCCTGATCAAGCGGCACACGTGCGCGTGTCCCAAATAATGCCTGAGTATAGATAACTCCGAGAGAACCTAGTTTGGCCAAAGAGCACAGTGCCTAGGCTTACCACGGGTATCCCCCACCAACCAGAGAAACCTAGAAACTCAACATTTGAATGAGATACAGTGTATAGGATTGGTTGCCACTCCCAGTATCCTCTGAAGAAATGACGAGTGACATGCCAACATATAGAATGCAGTGCGAGTGGAGTATCCACCATGAGGAAACAGAGTCTGGTCTCGAGATAGGCCTCCAACCAAGTGTCCAGCCCCGGGCATGCTATAACAATGCATGCACATTGCGAGGAATAATGTTCTGAGGTTCTAACAGTACTGTATTAAGTTGTATCAACATGTATGATGTAGAATTGTATAAATACTGTAGTGTAGATGTAGAGTACAAGTTTTGAGCCCACGGTGTAACAGTGCAAAGCCTTTCAGCCACATGCTCTAGCACTTAGAGTAGCTAGTAACTTCGAGAGAGAATACAACCCATATCAGATATCTATTGTGTGATTTAAGTCGCGCGCTTAGACAAGAAAATAGCGTGGCACTCTGTGCAGAGAGGCTGGTTTCGGTTTGATTTGCGCTCTGTGAGAGAATAAGAGTATGGTGTCTTGAAGGTCACCCTTTTGAGTTCTTGAGGGCATTTGTGTGATGTGAGGCATTACAGGCGGCAGAGGTTCAAACCCTTTGGCTTGATTAGTGCTTGCTCTTCTGTGTTATTTCCGCAGGTTGGCAAAGGTTCAAACCCTTTGGCTTGTCGGATGGGGTTTCTCTGGATTGCATAGGTTTGAATCCTGTGAATCTACGATCAGTGGGAAGCTCGAGCATGTAGGTTCAAACCCTGTGGCTCTTGTGGAAGTTTCGGAGTTTTGTGTCAGTGTAGACACTTCTCCACGTGTTTGCAAAGGTTTTGGTTTAGCGCGTGACGTGTGAGGTTTATTAGGGTGTTGAGTTTAATAGGAATTGGTTTCTGCTTCGAGCACAGTTGTTTAAGTGGTGTTTAGGGTATTATTGATTGTGTGCAGTGGTTATTAGAGTCCCGAGCGACTGCTAGAAAGTTGTGGAGACATTTGATGAAGTTGTATTGTGTTATACACCCTTGCCTTGAGGCCCGGCGACGGAAGTCGCACCCTCTTGTTCTTGAGAAAAGCCTTTGGACTTAGAGAAGTCTAGATATTATACGAGTGCTATTGCTGCGCATGTATCTTAGAGATATTGAGAATTGAATTGTATTGGTTCGCTACTTTCATCACATTAGAATCCCCCCATGAACTTGAGCATGTTTGTGTGTGTAGTGTTGGGTGTGGGTGTGATCAGTGTCTTCGACACTGTTGCATTTCTAGCTCTGTGCACTTAGACAGCTCTTCAGTGCCCTGTTGGCCCCGGACTCTGACAACATCTCTGCTCTAACCTCCTCGTCCTCCTCCAACTCTCCTTCAGAATCCTCCACTAAAAACTCCTCACTACCCCTCAGGTACTCCTTCCACCGCACCCATTCCTTCCGGTGACCTCCGATCTGGTAAAACTTGGCATGAGCATCTCTAAACCTCGTGCTCGCTGCGATCGCTCGGTCCAAGTCACCGTTACCGTGGTTTCCATGCCATAACTCCAAGTTCGCCAGTTTGAAGGGATCTTGACTGTTAAATTCCGCAGATGTCATGTGGGCATACCACACTTGTGCGACATCCTGATCCAGGCGCAGTCGCATTGCCTGCCAGAGGGCCTCGGGGTTGACACCTTTCAACTCTCCCAGCTCTTCCCTCGACACCTTCCATTCCTCTGCGGACGCCGCTGGAACAAAATCCCTCGGATACTCCAACACGTCCCCTTCCTCAAAATCGTCGACCAAGTCATCAACATGGGACCCGACAGACTCCAGCTCCTTCTCCATCCTACTCATTCGCCCCTCCATCTTGTCAAACCGGGCATGCAGATTCTGCAGCAAGTCCACCACTTGCTCCAGTGCCGACGGCTCCACCTCCTCTGTCCAGAGGCACTTAGCTTTACGAATCCTGCATCACTCGCAGGACTGCATGGTCGATGACATTATACAACGGGCTCCGTCTGCCTGACACCGCCCACATTTATCTAACAAACGATCAGCACACAAAGAAACCAACTCCAAGTCCACTTACCGGACCCATGGAACTCCTCGCGCTCCACAACCTTCCCCTTTGCTCTCTTAGGCAGCCGCTCCTCCGATGGCCCCACAGTTTGTTCGCCATCACTATCATCCACCACCGACCTCATGAGCCGTTTCCTCTTCCTCGACGAACCCATGGCCCCAGTCGCCTTCGACTTTCCCTTATCCTTCCTCTTGCGCAATCTCTTCAGTGCCTCCTCCTTAGAACCCTCCACGGACTCTTCATTGTCACCATTTCCCTTGGCCGCTGCCTCTGCTGCCTCTGCCGCCTGCCTTGCGGCCAACTTGGTCTGCTCTTTTAAAAGACGCCTTGTTTGCACTGCTTCTTCTTCGGCCTCCGCGGTGGCCACCTCTTCTTTCTTCTTTTCCTCAGCCAACCTCCTCGCCTCCACCTCCCATGCCAACCTCTCCTCTTCTAAGCGCTTCTCTGCAGCCTCCTTCTCTTTTTTCAACATCAACTCATGAAGCTTCTTCGCCTGCTCCTGGGCCTTCCTCTGGGCAGCCTCCGTGGCTGCTGCCGCCTTCTCTGCCTTCAGCTTTTCAGTGGCCCATGCTTCATGAGCCTCCACGGCATTCCAATACACCTCTTCATCATCATCCCTGCCAGCATAGAACACCGAGAGTTCCTTGACTTCCAGGTCCTCAGGGGTGGCAGGTGTGATGTACGCATCCGGCGTCTCTGACCGTCGGTATGCGTTGGACATCATAGTAGATAATGAAGACAGGTGTTTCAAAAGAACCAGAGTTGTTTCCTACCACTGAGATGGTGGTGGTTAGAAGTCAAGAGGTGAAAATCACGTGATACCTCACTCACAAATTCCACACGGTACCCACAACCATCGGGATCTGTGCTCTTGAGGGCAAGAATGCTAAAGGGGGGATACTGTAACGATCATGCCGTGGACTCCACAGACCTCGTCCATGGTCCACTCCACCGGCTCCAAGTCAATCATCGGAATCTGTCAGATTCCGAATCCCAGTTTCTACCTCATATTTCACATCTCTATTTTCATTTACTTATTTCACATATTTCATTTATCAACACCTAGATCCCATCACGGTAGCGAGTAGGTGTTATATCGGAGTCCACAGAATACTCAACTCCTCTAGATACAGAACATTCCAGATCACATCACTCTAGCCATACCTACACTATTCCAGACCCTGACCCATCGAACTCTGTCTTAGTATATAAGCTGTACATTTATTAGTACATACCTCAGGTCAAATATCAACTTGGTTTTGCCCAATAACTCTCATCCTCACTCTCTTCAGCCTTCAACCCATAATCCATCTCTCTACATCCGCGGACTCCGATAGCTGTTGGACTTAACCTTTGATCCAAGAGATCATAATCCCATGGACTCTGTCCGTAATCATTCTTTGGGCTTCGACCGAAGGGTGACGTTGCTAATAGCTTTGCCAAGCCCCCCACACTCCCCAGAATCCACAGCGTGCATTCCTTTCACTTACTCCTATTGGCACGATTGTAACAGAGTCCACGGCATGATCATTACAGCAGTGGCAGATCCATAGGTAGTCTCCGGAGAAAATACAGGTTCCCATCATCTCTCAAAGTGACATCCTCACTCATTGCACATTCTTCAGGTCATGGCAGACCCGCATGCAGATTTTGCAGGCAATGCAGGTTGGCAACAGCTCTCAGATTAACAGGCTCACTCATTGCACATTCTGCAGGACATCGCAGATCTGTAGGTGGTCTGCGGAGACAATGCAGGTTCCTATCAGCTCTCAAAGTCACATTCTCACTGATTGCACATTGTTCAGGTCATAGCAGATCCCCCTGCAGTTTTTGCAGACAATGCAGGTTGGCAACTGCTCTCAAAGTCACAGTCTCACTCACTGCACGTTCTGCAGGACATGGCAGATCCGTAGGTGATCTGCGGAGACAGTGCAGGTTCCGATCAACTCTCAGAGTGATATTCTCACTCATTGCACATTCTTCAGGTCATGGCAGACCCGCATGCGGATTTTCCAGAGAATGCATGTTGGCAACTTGTTAGACCCAAGTCTCACGTGATCCAAACAAGCGTAAACTCTGAGTCATATACCGGTGGACACCGATGACTAGAGGAAAGTTGTGGCGATGGATGTGTTAAGGCATGGCACTAGGTGCTAGTCGTTGAGAGAGTAAGATTGGTATAGATAAACTATAGCTCGAAGCTGAGGTATTACAGCGAGAATTGTGCTACTTATATACTGAGGTTCTTGTGCTAATAATAAGTCCTTTGGTAAGCGACAACGAGTGAACAATGAGTGAATGACGATATGTCGGACGGTAACCTTGTGGCCGTAGTAAGAGAACAGTAGTCAACGGTTATAGTCATGGGGTTGGTGCGGCGAGATGGTGATTAGATTAACGAAGATAAGTGCTTGGGCGCTTAGATGAGGAAAATCGGAAAAATGTGAATAAATCGTAACATTGCCCCCTCGTTAAGGCAGTCGTCCCGACTGCCATTAAGGTTTGTCTCCGAGGGCTTTGTTGTGGTGTAAGATTTCCCAATATTCTGCGTATTTGTCGTCTGAGGTTACAATTTTGGCTATTTCTATGCGTCCGGTATGCTGGACGTGTTGTTCATAGTCTTCTATTGCCTCTTGTGCATGTTCCATTTCTGTTTCTCGTACCCATGAGTTGTGTTCTCTTGTCCAGCCTTTCCATTTTATTAGATAGTCCGTTGTCGTTTTTGACCTTTGTCCCTTCTTTCCTCGTACTCGGTGTGTTCGGGAGTCTAGTACCTCCTCAATTTTGTATTCTTCTTCATCCTCAATCAGGTCTGGGGGAGGCGGTGGTGGTACCTCTTGATTCGGGAACGCCGGTGGTGTGAATGGTGTCAGCAGTTTTTCATTGAACGTGGGGTGAATCTTCCAGTGTGGTGGAAGTTTCAGTTTGTATGCTGCCATTCCGACCTTGTTGAGAATTAGGAAGGGACCGACTCGTTTGTCGTCTAGCTTCTTCTTTGGTCGTGGTAGGTTGAGATTGCACGAGTCCAACCATACTCGTTCTCCGGTATTATATCCGCGTGCCGGCTTGGTCTTTTTGTCGTATTGTTTTTTCATCGCGGCGGCGGCTTTGGTGAGGGCTTTTTGCGTTTCTTGATGGATCTTCATCATGGTAGCGGAAAAGTCCTGAGCGCTGGGGTTGTTGAACGGGGTTTCTCAAATCGATTCCGACAAGAGTCGGGGGTGTATCCCATGATTGACAAAGAATGATGATTTGCCGGTTGGTGAGTGGACTCTGTTGTTGTGGGAGAATGCGACTAGGGGTAGCCATTCTGCCCAGTCCTCCTGTTGGTAGTCTACGAAGATTCGGAGATATTTGATAATCTCTTGGTTGGCCCGTTCTGTTTGGCCGTCAGTCTGTGGATGGAACACCGTGGAAGCGTTCTGGGTGATGTCTAGCATTTTGTATAGGTCTTTCATGAACCTTGAAACAAAGTTAGGGCCTCTGTCGGAGATCACATGAGTGGGCATTCCGTGTCGCGCATAGACTTGGTCTCTGAGTATTCTCGCCCATCCTTCTGACAAGAGTTCGATGTTGCAAGCAATTGGTATGATTTCTTTTGAGAAGCGGTCAACAATGATGAGGAGGGCATCATGCCCATTGGATTCGGGTAGTCCAGTGACCATGTCTACTGCAATGTGGGACCATGGTTCAGTGGGGATTGCATTTGGATTTAGTGGGGCAGCCTTAGGCTGGGTGTCGGTTTTTGTTCGCTGGCAGGTTTCACATCCTTTGACATAGGCTTCAACGTCCTTGCATAGTTTTGGCCACCAATAGGTCCTTTGAACGAGTTCCATGGTCTTTGCTACTCCGGGGTGTCCGGCTGTGATGTGGTCGTGGCTCATTGCAATGACAGTGCCTCTGAGTTTGGCGTCCTTCGGGATGTAGATTCTTCCGTCGTACATCAGGATGTTGGCATTTCCTCCTTCGGGGCCGTCTTCGTGGACTCCTCTGCCGTGAATGAAGGAGTCGTGGACGCTTGCGTCTATGTTTTCACTTTCCTTGAGCAGTTTGAGGATTCGAGGACGAAGTTCTTCGTGTGTGGGCATTATCATTGCCCGGAAGTGCTCTGGTCCTAGGACGATGATTTTGTCGTTGTCGTTTTGCCCTTGATCATGATCTTCCCAGCGGGAGAGAAGGTCGGCTTTCTTGTTGAGGGTGCTGGGTTTATGGTGGAGGGTGAAGTGGTATTCGGCTAGTTCGGTGACCCATCGTGCTTGGCGTCAGTTGAGTTTCTGCGGCTTTCAGAAATATTGGAGGTTTTGATGATCCGTCCAGATTTCTACATCTTCCGCGGCCCCCATGAGGTAATGCCTCCAGTCAGCGAGGGCGAGCATTATTGCGAGGAGTTCCTTGTCATAGATTTTGTAGTTGCGCTCCGTCTCTGTGAGGGCCTTGGACATGAATGCTACTGGCCTCCATTTCCCGTTCTGTTCCTGACTGAGTATTGCACTGACTGCCCCTTCGCTGGCATCTGCCTCCACCTTGAACCTGCCTTCTTGTGTCGGGATGGTGAGGAGGACGTCTTCTGCCATTTGTTTCTTGATCTGTTGGAAAGCTTGGCTTTGCGCTGCTCCCCACGTCCAGGGGGCGTTTCCACAGAGTTGGGTTAATGGGCAGACAATTTTGGAGTATCCTTCTATGAATTTGCGATAGAAATTGGTGAATCCTAAGAAGGATTGTAGCGCCTTTTTCTTTGTGGGAGTCGGCCATTCGGTGATCCCTTTGACTTTGACTGGGTCCATCCAGACAGTCCCTTCGCTAATGATTACGCCGAGGTATTCGGTTTCTAATACCTCGAATTCGCACTTTTCTGCCTTAAGATACAGTTTGTGTTCCTGGAGGCGTTGCAGGACCATTTTGACGATTCGTCGGTGTTCTGGTAGATCTTTCGTGAAGATCAGGATGTCGTCAAGATAGATCGTAACTTTCCCGGTCCCGATCAGGTCCTTGAAGATATCATTCATCATCCACTGGAATGTGGTGGGTGAATTGGTGAGCCCAAAGAACATGACTGTGGGTTCGAAGAGTCCGCGATTTGTGCGGAATGCCGCTTTTTCTTCATCTCCCTCTACGATGCGGACATTGTTATAGCCCCATCGCACGTCTAGTTTGGTGAAGTATTTGGCACCTTGGAGGCGGTCAATGAGTTCGGTAATGAGCGGGAGTGGGTATCGGTTCTTGATCGTCATCTCATTGAGCTTTCGGTAATCTTGGACTGGATGAAGGGTGCCATCCTTTTTTTTGACAAAGAAGAATGGCGATGCGAACGGCGATTTGGAGGGGCGAATTCGTCCCGACTCGAGGTTTTTGTCGAGGAACTTGTCAAGTTGTTCTTGTTCGTTACGGTTCAGGGGGTATACCTTGCAATCGAGAGTGGAGGCGGCATTGGGAATGAGTTCTATGGCATGGTCCCAGGTCTTGCGCTCTGGGAGTTCGTCGAAGTTCTCTTTCGAGAATAGATCGCGGAACGAGCGATAATGCTCTGGTACTAATTCTTCGAAGGTTTTCTTTGGCTTTCCTTTGTTTGCTTTTGCTGCTAAGTCGTTTGCATGGTGAACAGCGCGAATTAGAATTTCTTCTTGCATGTTAATTGCAAGGATGCTTTCTCCCTCTTCCAGCTCTTCATCCCACGCGTCGTCGGGATCGGAATCTGGGAGTGGAAGGCGGTTCTTCTGGCATTGACATCTGCCAAAGATGAGAGTCCCGGTCTTCCAATTGACCACCGGGTTGTGTCGCTTTAGCCAGTCGTGGCCTAGGTACACTTCCTTGGTTCCGAGGTCGGTAACGGCGAGGTCGATCCTCTCCATGTGTCCTCCGATGCTCATGCGGAGTTCTACAAATTCCGTGATATCTCCAGCCTTGTTTCGGGTTCCGTCTGCATTATAGACTGGGATTGGTACTGCGGCTTTTCTAGTATCCAGGTTATGGTGGCGAACGAGTTTTTGGTCGATTGAGCTGCCGGTGCATCCGCTGTCGATTAGCGCTTTGACTGATAGGGCAAGTGTACCTGAACAGGGCTCTAGTTTGGCGGTGACTGTCAGATCCTTGCCTCGTTTGGCGGTAGTGGCGCGGATGTAGCGGATGGGTTTTTGGAGTTCATATAGGCGCTCTCTTGCTTGTTCTCCCCCCGCCCGGAGTTCTTCGAGCAGTTCCTCTGTGTGTTCGGCCTCCCTCCCTTTGTGAATCCAGAGTGCGAGAATGGTGTTCGTCTGATCAGACGTACGCACTTCTTGGATTGCTCTCAGGGTCCATGCCGCAGAGAAAGGTCGATACCACCGATTGTCCAGGGAATTCGGTTCTGGAGATGACTTTCCCTGTTCTGTCGAAACGGATCGGGGAGCGTGTTTCTCCGCTTCTTTGGCGAGCCATTGCTGGTACGAGGTGTCGTCTTCTTCGTCGGGCACTTTGATGATGGTGGTGCGTGGCAGTCGGGGCGTCTCTTGCCCTGTTCGGCTCTCTTGATCCTTGTGAGCGTTTGAGTGTGTAGGGTCGTCACCCTCGTTCTTCTGCTGCGCTTCACTGACTATACAAGCGGGGAAGGTCGCACTCCCGTTTACATCGCAAGTCAAGGGCGTGGCGCACGCAGGCGCTGTCTGAGATGGAGGTCGTGATCGTCGCGTGCTTGTCGCATGGTCTGTACCTCCAGCTGGTCCCAGGGGCGATGCAGGGCGAGGGCTAGTTCCCCTCATGGTGGCGGTAATGGCGGTGCCTCGGTTGTCAGCTCGTCGGTCCTGGGCGCTTATTCGTGATCTTGAACTCGCGCGCTTGTGGCTTGAGCCAGGCGCCTTTCGGACTGGTCCGGTGGCCACCTGAGCAAGCAGACTTGAGGGACTCTCTGTCCCTTGTTCGGCCCCCTTGATCCTTGTGGGCACTTGGGAGGGCATCTCCTCGTCGTCGGTGAGGAGAGCATATCGGTTCAATTCTTTTCTTACTGGTTTCACGGTGGAAGGTGTTAAAGTGGGTATATTCGAATGCACGTATTTATTCGTAACTACAGAAGTATTATAAGTCCGACCACCAGGGAGCAAGTGCGTACCAGAAGAATGTCCTTTGGCCAGTCGAGTGGAATTGATCACTCGCTGGCCTCGCCTTTTACCTCCTCTACGCCCGAGGTCGTCTTCTCCTCGGGTTCCTTCTCCAACTCTTGCAGCATCGTGCATAATTCGGCTTTAGTGAATCTCCCCCGGGCGTCCTGTCTTCGGGGTTTCTTCGGCTTTGGGCATTCTTTGGACATGTGTCCCTTTTCTCCGCAATTGAAGCATCGACCCTCCTTCCTGAGGCGGTCTATCTCCATCGCCTGCCCGCGGCCTCCGTACGTTGTTCCGGTGCCGGTCTTCTTGTCCTTGCTGGGGCTTTTCTGGGATGGCGAACTTGTCGCGCCGGTGGGTTTTTGGCCACCGGCGGGGGGGTTCTGGACTCAGTTGTCCCTTCGTTGGTTGTGGCCATACTGGAGTCCGATGGTCTGGTCAAAGATCTGCTTTCTGGTGCGGTTCTCGTACATCTTGGTTACCCTCGCTTTCCATTGAGAGTAGTCACCGGGGGTGTTTTCTCCATCTGCGATCGCCCGTGCGTAGGACTCTGGGATTCCGATCTGGACTGCCTTGCAGAGGAGTCCTCGGTCGCTTTCATCTGTTAGCCGTCCGGCGAGTTTTGCTTCTTGCTCCAGTGCTTGGAAATAGTCTTCTGCCGTTCCTCCGGCCATCTGGAGCTTGAACATCTTTTTCTCGTGGACCTGCTCTATGGCATGGTCTTTGAAGCGAGCCGTGAGCATATCGACAAACTCCCTCCAGGAGGGATATCAGAAGTGGCGACTGACTGGGTCCCAGAGTTCGGGTCTCTTGTGGGTCCACCAGTCCTTGTCAGTTCCTTCGAAGTGGGATGCTGCGAAGGTGATTCTTTGGGACTCTTCTTGGAAGAATGGCAGGAAGGTTTCGAAGTAGGCTAGGTTGTCGCCAACAAAGCGAAGGATGTCGTGATGGTCCCCTTTGAAGGGACGTGGGGTGGCGATCAATATTGGCTTTACCCCGAAGTAAGGGGCATTGGGTAGTCCGAGTCCTACCGGGGGGTTGTGTGGCGCATACGGCCAATCTGGGTGCCTTGGGATCAAATAACGGACGTCCCGGTCGTGTATTGGTTGTAATTCGTTGGGTATTGGTGCCTCAGCAGGTGCGGCTGGTGGCGCAGGGGCGTTGTTGGGTGCTCCCAGTCTTCCCCTTTCTTCAGCATCTGGTAGGAATCCGTAGCGGTTGGCGTAGTCGTTGGTCCTGATAATTGCTTCTTCGACGGCTCGTCTGGCTTCTTGGAGTTCTTCCCTTCTCCTTGCCATCTCGGCACGTTGCGCGGTTACTCTCGCACGCTGTTCTTCTTCGTTGATGGGTTGGCCTGGGCCTGGTGGGTTCTCTGGCGGTGGCGCAGGGACGTTCATCTTGTCATCTCCGGCCACTCCGAATAGCTGGCTTGTGGTGGGATAAGGGTAGTACCCTTGGTTTCTAGTTCGGGCTGGCGGTGAGTCCGGCATTTGGGTCAGCCATTGTGCCTCGGGGTAGTAGGTGGCGAAGGGGTCGGATTGCATGTTTGGTATATACATTTTAAAACTAATTGGGGCCCTGGGCCCGACGCTCTCGATGGTGCTGCTCCCGCTCCCAAATCCTTCGAAGGTATTCGTCATCCCTCCTCTCGGGGCGGTGCTCCAGCTCGTGAAGTCTGGCGGCGAGTTCATCGTCCCGCGCATTGCTCCTGTCCCTGGTGCTCCTTCTACTAATGATTGGGCCCAACTCGGGCAGGTGGAGGGTTCTGGCTGCATTGGCCCGAAGGAAAAGTCCAAGTTCCTCCCCGCTTGTTCCTGGGGGTAGGTGTGCATGGGCGATGGAGAAGGCCATCGGTCCGTGGTCGAGGGGTATGCGGGCCTGGGATTCCACGTCCTCCCTTCGGAGGGTCCAAGCCTCGATTCAAACGGGGCCGAGTAAGTCTCTGTCGACCGGTCCAAGTTCTGGCCATAGTCGATCCATGCTCCAGCGGTTGAAGAGCTCGTGATCGATGAGCTCAAGCCACTCGGGCTCATGGGTGTCCTGGATGGGGACCAGTCGAGCGGGCTCAGGTGCTCGAATTCGGATTGCTTCGGGGTGTCGACGCGAGTGGGAGAGGATGTCAGACTCCGAGGAATCGGAGTCGGAGTCCTCGGCGGGCCAGTTACCGGGCCCCTCGATCGCTCTTGAGGGAATTCATATCCCTCGACCAGGGGCGGGTCGTTCCACCCTCGTTGGTGGAGCTAGGGCGTAGGCTGGGGGTGGGGTCGGGCTATGGAACCTAGTCTGAAGCTCCCTCCCGTATGCTTCGGCCGCGGAGGACCGCCTCGGTTCTGGCTCATCCATGGGGGCATGGACGGGCCCTGGAGTGGGTGTGCGAGTGGGTGTGCGTACTGTCCCCTCGCGTAGGGGGAACTCATCGGAGGAAGCGTTACCATGGGCCTGGGGGGTGCTTCGCCTCCTTGCATGCTGGGTCTGCGAGCTACAGGGCTCGATTTCGGGGTCCTTGGGGCGGCGGGGGGGGGGGGGGGGGGGGGGCTGTTGGCTGATAGTGGAAGGGGGGAACCCTCCTGGCGGGCCTTGGTTCACCTCCGACGAGGATTCCATTGTTGTGGAGGTAGTTGCTGATTTGGTCCCAGTGTGCGTGGACCGTGAGGGCGGTGAAGAGGCAGAGAAGGAATGCAGCCGGGATGGCTACGTCTAGTTCGATGGTAAGTTTTTTGTTTAAGTCGGGGGTCATTGGTTGGTTCTTCATGGCTAGCACTGAGGAACCGTAGGGAAGCTTCGAGCTAACTGTTAGACCCAAGTCTCACGTGATCCAAACAAGCATAAACTCTGAGTCATATACCGGTGGACAGCGATGACTAGAGGAAAGCTGTGGCGATGGATTCGTTAAGGCGTGGCACTAGGTGCTAGTCGTTGAGAGAGTAAGATGGGTATAGATAAACTATAGCTCAAAGCTGAGGTATTACAGTGAGAATTGTGCTACTTATATACTGAGGTTCTTGTGCTAATAATAAGTCCTTGGGTAAGCGACAACGAGTGAACAACGAGTGAATGACAATATGTCGGATGGTAACCTTGTGGCCGTAGTAAGAGAACAGTAGTCAACGGTTATAGTCGTGGGGTTGGTGCAGCGAGATGGTGATTAGATTAACGAAGATAAGCGCTTGGGCGCTTAGATGAGGAAAATCGGAAAAAGGTGAATAAATCGTAACACAACTGCTCTCAATGTCAGTCTCACTTATTGCACATTCTGCAGGACATGGCAGATCTGTAGGTGGTCTGCGGAGACAATGCAGGTTCCTATCAGCTCTCAAAGTGATATTCTCACTCATTGCACATTCTTCAGGTCATGGCAGACCCACATGCGAATTTTCCAGAGAATGCATGTTGGCAACTGCTCTCAATGTCAGTCTCACTTATTGCACATTCTGCAGGACATGGCAGATCTGTAGGTGGTCTGCACAGACAATGCAGGTTCCTCTCAGCTCTCAAAGTAACATTCTCACTGATTACACACTCTTCAGGTCATGGCAGACATGCATGCGGATTTTCCAGAGAATGCATGTTGGCAACTGCTCTCAATGTCAGTCTCACTTATTGCACATTCTGCAGGACATGGAAGATCCATAGGTGGTCTGCACAGACAATGCAGGTTCCTATCGGCCCTCAAAGTAACATTCTCACTGATTACACATTCTTTAGGTCATGGCAGACCCGCATGCGGATTTTCCAGAGAATGCATGTTGGCAACTCCTCTGAAAGTCCGTCTCACTCATTGCACATTCTGCAGGACATGGCACATCTGTAGGTTGTCTGCGCAGGCAATGCATGTTCCTATTAGCTCTCAAAGTCACATTCTCACTCATTGCACATTCTTCAGGTCATCAAAGACCCCCCTGCAGTGTTGGCAGAGAATGCAGGTTGGCAACAGCTCTCAAAGCAACAGTCTCACTGATTGCACAGTCTGCAGGCAGTGGCAGATCCATAGGTACTCTCCGGATGCAATACAGGTTCCCATCATCTCTCAAAGTGATATTCTCACTTATTATACATTCTTCATGTCATGGCAGACCCACATGCGGATTTTCCAGAGAATGCATGTTGGCAACTGCTCTGAAAGTCAGTCTCACTCATTGCACATTCTGCAGGACATGGCACATCCGTAAGTGGTCTGCACAGACAATGCAGGTACCTATCAGCTCTCAAAGTGATATTCTAACTGGCAGACCCACATGCGGATTTTCCAGAGAATGCATGTTGGCAACTGCTCTCAATGTCAGTCTCACTGATTGCACATTCTGCAGGACATGGCAGATCTGTAGGTTGTCTGCGCAGGCAATGCATGTTCCTATTAGCTCTCAAAGTCACATTCTCACTCATTGCACATTCTTCAGGTCATCAAAGAACCCCCTGCAGTGTTGGCAGAGAATGCAGGTTGGCAACAGCTCTCAAAGCAACAGTCTCACTGATTGCACAGTCTGCAGGCAGTGGCAGATCCATAGGTACTCTCCAGATGCCATACAGGTTCCCATCATCTCTCAAAGTGATATTCTCACTTATTACACATTCTTCATGTCATGGCAGATCCCTCTCCAGTTTTTGCATAGAATGTAGGTTGGCAACAACCCTCAGAGTAACTGTAATGATCATGCCATGGACTCCACGGACCTCATCCAATCATCTACTCCACCAGCTTCAAGTCCATCCTCGGACTCCATCGGATTCTGAATCCCGGTTTCTCTCTCATATTTCATATCTCTATTTCATTTACTTCTTTCACGTATTTATTTATCACACCTATAAGCCATCACAGTAGCGAGTAGGTGTTATATCGGAGTCCACAGAATACTCAACTCCTCTAGATACAGAACATTCCAGATCACGTCACTCTAGCCATACCTACACTATTCCAGACCCAACCTGTCGGACTCCGTCTTAGTATATAAGCTGTACATTTAGTAGTACATACCTCAGTTCAATATCAACTTGGTTTAGCCCAATAACTCTTGTCCTCACTCTCTTCGGCCTTCAAGCCATAATCTCTCTATATTTCTGCAGACTCTGATAGCCATTAGACTTAACCTATGATCCTAGAGATCACAATCCCGCGGACTCCATCCGTAATCCTTCTTTGGGCTTCGACCCAAGGGTGACGTTGCTAATAGCTTTGCCAAGCCCCACGCATTCCGCAGAATCCATGGTGTGCATTCCTTTCACTTCTTCTTATTGGCATGATTCTAACAGTATATTTGAACTCAAACCCTTGACTCAAAATTTTTAGGAATGTCTAACACAACCCTTGAACATTCTATTTGTTACTAGCGAGCCTAACAAAGATAACACTCGTACTAGCGGGGGTTTAAGACATGGTTGTGGACAGGTGACTTGATTCGAGCTGCTATGCTCGCTGGGACTATGACTGCTTTGGACTAGTGGCTCTCTTGGCCCTGTAACTGCTCCTTACAAGCAACGGATGCTTGACTAGTCGCACTCTTGGCAAACTAGTCGCACTCTTGGCCTAAGAATACTACTATGACTGCTGAGAACTTCCTTGAACTAACTCCGAAAACACTCCTGGTCTTTGCTTGACACAACAGTAGATTCAAAAGGGGCTTCAATTCACTTCGATACTAAGGTGAGTCCTGTTATGATTTATTTACTTTTTACCCTTCAGAACCTTCACATTGGCACTATATGCATCACATGGACAATGGTCACATCAACTTCTATAAATCTTCACCATCACCGTTGTCAATAGCTATTATTAGGACCACCATTTAGTATATAAATAGCACACTCTCAGCTGTCAATACTCAGCTTCGAGCTAAAGTTTACAATCTCACTCTTCTCTCGATTCTCTCGCAATGTACTAGTCGTTGAGCCAGCACTCAGTATCCAAACCAGACCCTATTGAGACTCTACTTGACTCGGGTGTAACCCGGCATAGTCAGGTAGTTTACTCTAGTTTGGTTTACCTGAGGCTAGCCCTAACAAGTCCACAACCAGTGGTCACTTCGTCAAGGTTTAAGCACAAAATCCTTTAATTGGGGCACTAGAATACTGACTAGTATGTCACAATCGCAGGGAAGGCTTGCCTGCCTCGTGTGTACTTGTCTGTCTACTTATATACTACAGCCATAAGGCACAATCAGGGTCTAATTAAACTGAATAAGGAGTGTTATTGGTAAGATTTCACTTGGCTAGTCATGAGAAATGGTGAAAAAGCATGCAATAGCTGGTCTGGAACCAGTCGCATGCTTACTAGTGAGACCTAGGAGCTCCGACGTGAGCCCTATTCCATATCTCAAAGCTGCTATTTGCCTGTGGTTGTCAAGGCTGAATGACTAGCCTGATGGGCATGCCTACAACAGTAGTCGATCATGATCTGAACCGCTGCCCGGCTATACTAGTGCCGATCATATGAGATCTGTATCACACTAGTCGAATCTCCAGCAAAGTCGATCCGTTACTGATGCTTTTCCTAAGTCCTATTCGAGATTCCGTGTATCCAGTTTATCCTGACTTAGGTGTTTCTGCCAAGACCGGTATGCTAGTGATCGAACTCTGTGCTAAGTGTGCCCTCTGCCTCTGGTTTGGTTTGTTAGTCACGTCCTTGGTCCACTCATGGCTTTATTTGCTTAGCCTGTTAGGTGGCAGGATACTAGTGTGACCGGCTGGTAGAGCTTGGCCTGCAGGGGTACCGTCTCTAAGTCCTGGTTTTACTAGTCGTGTACTAATCTGACTATCAGCTCGAAGCCTCTGCTATAGTCCTCTAAAGCCTCACTAGTGTCAGATAGATCCACGATAGTATTGTTGTAAAATCGCAAAATCTAGGTGTGAACATGTAGACAGTGTATCAACGTACTCTAAAAAGATAATTGAATACATGTGCAATGTAAATGAACTATGAGAGACATTGATCTATGATGTGCAAAGCACGGATCGACCAGCAACTCACGTGCGGCATTAAATGAAAGCCCAAGTCCAGATAAAACCGAGATACTACACTTCGGCCAAAGTGCACAAGGTCTAGACACCAAGCAAGTCACCTTCCCAACTGAAAGACAATAGAAGAATGTGAGTGGAGTGAATCCTGATAGGTGGGAGCTCTGAGGAGATAACATGTGGCAGGTTACATGCTGTGTGCAGTGCTAACTGATGTTGCAACCATGCGTGTGATATGAGTCTGGGTCTTAATTGACCTTCTGACCAACATGCTATGAGATGGCATGCTCAGGCAGAATGCACGGGATGCACACAATTGAGTTCTGAGCAGGAAATAGTGCTAAAACCAGTTGTATTAATTTATAGAGTGCATAATGTATAAATACAGTAGTATAGAAGTAGTGTACAAGTTTTGGACCCCCAGTGTAATGGTGCAAAGCAGATCAGCTATGCGCTTGAGCACTTGGAGCAGTTTGTAGCTTGTAGAGAGAGAATACAACCCATATCAGATACATATTGTGTGATTTAAGTTGCACACTTGGATAAGACAGTGGCGCAGCACTTTGTGCAGTAGTTTTGGTTTTGGTTTGACTTGTGCTCTGTGAAAGAACAAGAGTACGGTGTCTTGAAGGTCACCCTTTTGAGTTCTTGAGGGCATTCATGTGATGTGAGGCATTACAGGCAGCAGAGGTTCAAACTCTTTGGTCTGATTAGTGTTCACTCTTCTGTGTTATTTCTGCAGGTTGGCAAAGGTTCAAAGGTGCCTGACTAGACTCACTAAGAACCTGCATTCAGATTCTGTGATTGATTATACTTGCCATTTAGGTGTTGTGTTTTCTGCCCACAGGAGTCTCTAGGTTCATCATTTTGGAGCCCACCATGAGGGGATAATAGTCAAATTTCGACTCTATCTCCTAAAAACATACAAAACCCACCAACACCTTACAAGCTTCAATGCCACCCACACAAGGAGGAGCTGCCCCCACTGCTGCACCAGGAGGAGCGGGACCCACACAGGCAGCCACACCACCCGCAATGAATGCTCAGATGCCATTCAGGCATGAGTGAAGTGTACCCAGTATATTTGATGAGGCAAAGCCCAGTCGCAAACTAGCACAATACTTACAGGACTTAGAAGCCCTGTTTGTTTGATACAACATAACAAACAACCCTGAGAAGAAGAGATGGTTGATGCACTACTCTGGAGTTGCAGTTGCCGACTTCTGGGAAAGTCTTGCAGAATTCATGGATGTAAACAAAACATACAACAATCTTAAAGAGGCCATCATTAAACAATATCCTGACACAGACACAAATAGAAAATACGAGCATATGGATATTGAACACATTGTAGGCAAATACACTCGCAAAGTGTCATCCCTAGAAGATCTGGGAATGTATTATAGGGAATTTTTCCCTAAAGCACAATTCTTAGAAGCTGAGAAAAGACTTTTGGGCTCAGAAGTCAGTAACCTATTCAGCAAAGGATTCTCAGATTCCATATGGGAAGGAATTATGCCCCAGTTACAGATCAAACTCCCAGATCATTTCCCCTCAGATCCTGACACCTTGAAAGACATATACGAAGCCACACAGTTCATGCTACAAGGAACAAATAGAGGCAAGAGCCTATACACGAACACACCACAACCCTACCACAGGGGACGTCATTACATGACCTATAACCCACCTGCTGTTTCTACTGCTCCCACGGGGATACCTCAGGTTTATTCAAGTAGGATACCCAAAACAGTGATGGTAAAACAAGAGCCTTCAGAAATAATGCTGCATTTACAAGCTATCAAAGACAAAATTGTGCATTTAGCACAGTTCCAAATCAGCAATAAACAGGACTGTTCTCCACAACGTCCTAACTACCAATCAAACCCACAGTCATCATTTGCTAGTTCTCCCACATTTCAAGATGGCAATTGTGGATTCTGCAGAAAATGTGGACACTTCATTAATGCTTGCGAAGAAATTGATATGATGATTCATGAAGGCAAATGCAGAAAGAATACAAGGAACCATATTGTGTTACCTACTGGCACCTACCTTCCAAAGGGTTTACTCGGAAATTGTCTCGCAGACAAGTTTGAGGAATGGCATCAACAGAACCCTGGTCAATTGGGGGCTGTTAATACCACCAGGATGCAATTTCTAAAAGAACCCCTCACATTCATTAAAAACTCAGAACACTATGTGCAGTTAGTCGACCAGCATTCCTTACCAGTCAATATGACTATCACACAACACGTCAAAGCCTTAATAGCTAAGACAGGGTCTATTGAAAAAGAACTAAAGAGTCTACAAGACTGCGCCAACACATCACAAGATGAGACACTTAAAACTTGGTTCAAACAAGTTGAAGTTAGAGTCCTGCATCTAGTAAGATGCACTGCACCTATGGTAGCTGGAGAACTGAAACCAGTAACCGTTACTCCAAAGGAAGCCTCACCAACACCGGACACTACTAAGGCAATGGTTAAGAATAACCGGACCCTTCATGAAGTCACGGAAAAAGTAAAATCAGGTCAGGAAACCTTGTCAAAGAAAGATAGCCCTGATCATGGCATCACCCCAGAACTAGAAGAAATACCAGCACTTGTTGAACTCTGGGAGTCTGACAACAGTGACCTAGAGATCCACTCCCCACAAACAACAGTAGATGACAGCAGAGAAGCTGAAGTCATTAACACGTTTATCCCCAGTACTAAAGAGGTGTCATGCACAAAAGTATGCATGAAGCCGATATCAAAAACAGTACCAAACCCCAAACAGCAATCAGGGGAGACCCTGAACAAAGAAGTTATCCCTGAAGATATACATTCTTTTGCTTCAGTTCACCCAGCAAACTATGCCCCACCCATTGATCGGAACATAGGTGCAAGACCTGACTATAGGAAGAAGAATCATGAACACAAGCCAGCCTACAGGACAAAGGCTCCTATAGAAGACTCCTTAGTAGCAAGACATGTATATGAGAGGACCATGGATTCCCCAGTTACTTTGTCCCAATGCAAACTCTTTTCATTATCACCCGAGATCCGTGATATGATGAAAGATGCCATCACGAAGCAAAAGGTGCCACCCACTGTCAAACAATTCAAAAATGATGTTTTGTACACTGGACCCAGCACTGTCGAGATTAAAGTCCCTTCTGAGGATCCCTCAGTGAAAACTACCTTACTATACAGGCAACCCAACCCTGTAGTTCAAACATTTGAACATACCACAGTAACAGTGGCTCACAAAGATCTCCCAGAAGGGGCCTTTGTGGTTTGCAACCCATATGAAGATCACATCAAGAAAGGCAAAAAGATAGGCCCACTTAAGTGTGCAGCTGAATCTATTGCTTTGTGGTCTATATTACCTATCGTGGACCATCAGTTAAAGGTCAAATGCATCATTGACCCGGGATCACAAGTAATATTGATGCCAGAAGCAGTGTGTCACCGCCTTGGGTTAACCTATGACCCCTCGGTAATCATAGATATGCAATCAGCCAATGGGACTTTGAATAGTTTGCTTGGCCTTGTGCAAAATGTTGCCTTTTTATTTGGTGACATCACCTTATACTTGCAAGTTCATGTCATTATACAATCCATGTATGACATCCTACTCGGGAGACCATTTGATACCCTTATGCAAAGCATCGTAAGAAATTACAAAAATCAAGATCAGACTATTACGATTCACAATCCCAATACAGGGAAAACAGCTACAATTCCCACCAGACCTAGGAGTCGTATCAGGCTCATGATGCATGATGCCTATTCAGACAAAGATGATCCCTGACTAGAAGACCGGCTACCTGATCAAGAAGAAGTGGCCATAGTCATAGAACTGGATATGAATCAAAAACCTATCATTTCCACATATGCTACCAATAATCAGTTCACAAAGTTGAACCTTGCCACGCAATATTTATCAGCATGTGACCCCACCCAACTTAATATCCCTTCTACCCAAGAACTCAACTCCAACCAAGGACCATTAGATGGTCCACAAACAGAAAAATTAATGCCTATCTATGTGCAGCATAGCATAAAACCCCAGTCAGCATTCACTTTGGAAGACTCCAAAAGAGGGAGTTTCAGAGAAGACTTCTTCCCTCCCATTGACATCCCAGTCATTGAACACACTCCTTGGGTACTCAGAAACATACCAATACCTCCAGGCATCTACAGTGAAATCTGTAAAATCATTAAAACTAAACTCGACATGGGGGTATATGAACCATTGAATTCTTCATACTGTTTGCAATGGTTTACCATACTTAAGAATGATGGCAAAAGTTTAAGAATTGTTCATAGCCTTGAACCACTTAACGAAGTCACTATCGTGCACTCAGGCCTGCCCCCTACCACCAATCGATTAGCAGAAAACTTTGCAGGCAGGGCATGTGGGCAACATTAGATCTATTCATTGGATACGACAAATGGATGCTGGCTGAAAGTTCCCATGACCTTACCACCTTCCAAATGCCCTATGGCACCTTATGACGAGTAACCTTACCCATGGGCTGGACCAATTCAGTACCTATCTTTCACGATGATGTGACTTATAATTCTACAACCCAAAATCCCTCGATATACCATCTCATATATTGATGATGTACCCATTTGTGGACCAGCTATGCGATATGAAGTAGGCAATACCTACGAAACAATACCAGAAAATCCTGGCATCCGAAGATTTGTATGGGAACACTTCGCAAACCTAAACAGAATAGTCCAACACATGAAATATTGTGGTGGTACTTTCTCTGGCAAGAAAGCATACCTCTGCTGTCCCAAAATCATAGTCATAGGACACTGGTGTACCTACCAAGGTCACTTACCGTTACCCAGCATTGTTGACCCTATACTGAGATGGGGACCATGCAAAGACATATCAGATACTCGAGCTTTCGTTGGAACAGCTGGAGTACTACGCAATTTTATAGAGAACTTCGTGGAGAACTCACTCCTGTTGACAAAGTTGTTCCACAAAGATGTGGAATTCAAGTTTGGGTCAGAAGAAATAGAGGCCCAAGAAAAGTTAAAAGAAGCTGTGTGACATAGCCCTGCATTAAGGCCAATAAGCTACAGTTCAAATGGCACTGTTATTCTAGCAGTGGACACAGGACCAGCCACGGTTGGATTTTACTTAGCCCAATGTGACCCAAACGACCTGTCCATCAGATACTTCATGAGGTTTGGATCCATTACCTTAAATCCCTGCAAATGCAGGTATTTGCAAGCTAAGAAAGAAATCTATGGCTTATACAGAGCCCTAGGAGATGGTAAATTATACCTGATTGGCCTACCCACCTTTGTAGTAGAAGTGGATGCAAGTGCCATCAAGGGAATGCCCAATAACCCTGACATTGCACCATCAGCTGCAGTAAACCAGTGGATCATAGGAATTTTATCATTTCACTTTGTGCTAGTGCACATACCAGGAACTAGACATGGGCCAGATGGCTTATCTAGGTGACCCCCTGTTAGGATCATGCTAATAGGAGTAAGTGAAAGGAATGCACGCCGTGGAATCTGTGGAGTGCGTGGGGCTTGGCAAAGCTATTAGCAACGTCTCCCTTTGGTCAAAGCCCAAAGAAGGATTACAGACAGAGTCCACGGGATTATGATCTCTAGGATCAAAGGTTAAGTCCAACGGCTATCGGAGTCTGCGGATGTAGAGATATGGATTATGGCTTGAAGGCCGAAGAGAGTGAGGACAAGAGTTATTGGGCTAAACCAAGTTGATATTTGAACTGAGGTATGTACTACTAAATGTACAGCTTATATACTAAGACGGAGTCCAACGGGTTGGGGTCTGGAATAGTGTAGGTATGGCTAGAGTGATGTGATCTGGAATGTTCTGTATCTAGAGGAGTTGAGTATTCTGTGGACTCCGATATAACACCTACTCGCTACCATGACGGGATCTAGGTGTGATAAGTGAAATATGTGAAATAAGTAAATGAAATAGAGATATGAAATATGAGGTAGAAACTGGGATTCGGAATCCGATGGATTCCGATGATTGACTTGGAGCCGGTGGAGTGGATGATTGGATGAGGTCCATGGAGTCCATGGCATGATTGTTACACCCCCTCAAGAAGGAGACCCTCCACCACCTGAAGACGGGATGGAAGATTTCCTACACACACATTACGGCCTAATGCAAAATCGAATCCCCAATGCATTAAATATTTTCTCAATAACCACAGAAGAGATGACTGAATCAATGGAGCAAAACATGTCATTAACATACAATGAAGTCCCGTGAACAGTGCAACAAGTGTTGCATGACAAAAGACTAGAATTCATCTTACAATGGCCTACAAACCTTGTCCAGCTGCCAGAAATAAATGATGAAGACTACGCGAAGTTCATACGATGATGAACCTAGAGACTCCTGTGGGCAGAAAACAACTAAACCGTTTAATGGCAAGTGGTATCTGTTTTACAGAATCTGAAGGCAGGTTCTAGCGAGTCTAGTCAGGCACCTCCATGCAATGACTATCCTTCCTAAGCTGATAATGCTCTGTTGTTACTTCAGTAATGAGTCGGTACTGGGGAACTAGGCAAGTGAAAGAAGTTCGCTAGTGGGTTTGGTGTCATTCTTTGTGAATCGAATGGTATCTGTGGGTGTCAGTAACTAAAGTGTGATTATCCTATCTCGGATTACCCTTGAAGTTAGCTAGTAGCAGGTGGAAGGCTGAGAGCACCAATGAAGGTGAGTTTCCCCTTCTTTGGTTATAGACTTAAGCTAGTAGGCAATGGGCATGCAGCGGTACAGTGCACAAGTGTAATCAAGTTCGTGATGGACTTGCAACACACTAGTGTATCAACTGAGTCGTTGTGTATGTGTGTCTTCAACTATGAAGACCTTAGTTTGTTGGGTCAATTGTGTGGGGGAGTAGTAGTCCTGAGCATATTCTATTGTTCTAGCTCGAATACTTTATTACCTTTATACTACTATTCTATACTACAGTGTAATCTTCTGTTGTCAGCCGCAGTACTTGCTTATTGAGCATAGCGAACTTATTTGTAACACTATTACTGCGCTATCTTCCTTATAATAGCTTGCTTGTATGGATATCTGTCTGCCTGTCTAACGAGGCCTAACGGCAGGACCACCTTACTAACTGTTAGTGGTTGCGCAGTCACTACTGCCACAAGTTCATGAACTTTTTTGGTCGGATTGTGTATGCATCGGCACACCTGGAGCTTTCTTTATTATAAGTCCCCTTGGCCACATACTACGTGAGTGTCAGGAGACCCTATGACTGCGTGGGTCTGGTCACATGCTAGGTACCGTATCTTGCCATGTCAGACATGTATGATGCGTATGTTTAATTGTGTCGGGCCGATGCCGGTGATTCGCATCAGAGCCGACCTATGCATCATAGCTTGCAAACTTTGTGCATTGCCTACAGATTTGGATGGTTTAACCAGCATTGAACCAGCACACCCTATCTGGCTAGGGTGCCGACCTATGAATAGATCCATAAAATTGTTGTATGTTTCCCATGAATTCTGAGCACACAGGGCCACCAGGCTCATCAACGATATGCTATGAACTTCTTCGAAAAAGATGGTCAACTATGGCACCAAAGTATGCAAGGCAAGCATCAACTTGTCATACCCCAGTCAAAAAGGATCCAAGTCATGATAGCATGTCATGACGAAGTAGCTCATAGAGGGTTCTATGCAACCCACAAACTGGTTAAAATCCGATATTGGTGGCCAGATATGAAAGCTGATATCGCATGGTACATGAGGACATGCCATCTATGTCAAGTATGACAAACAAGGCAAATTTACATGCCCGCAATGGTTGCAATACCTGCACCTCTCTTCAGGAAGATGTATATGGATACTATGTTAATGCCGATGTCGGGGCAATTCAAGTATATTGTTCAAGGACGGTGTTCCATGAGCCATTACCCAGAATTCCGATGTTTCAGACAAGAAACCACGCAAACCATAGGGGAATGGATATTCAAAGATATACTGTGCCGCTGGGGAAGCTTGGTGGAAATTGTATCCGATAATGGCAAAGCCTTTGTAGCTGCCATCGAATATCTCAGCAAGAAATACCATATCAATCATATCCGAATATCCAGATATAATTTGCAAGCCAACGGGATCACAGAAAGACTGCACTTTGATGTGCACCAAGGACTATTCAAAGTGTCTAAGGGTGATCAGAAAAACTGGAGCCAGAATGCATATTCAGTATTCTGGTCTGACAAAATAACCATTAGAAAAAGAATGGGTTGTTCACCATATTCCACGGCCACAGGCACAGAACCATTATTGCCTTTGGATATCATGGAATCAATGTGGCTTATTCCACCTCCAGACAACATTAAAAACACCACCTCACTTATAGCACGAAGAGCGATCAGTTTACAAAAATGTGCAGAAGACTTAGAACATCTTAAATCCAAAGTCCACAATGCTAGGCATAAAGCTGCACTAAAATTTGAAGAGGACTACCGATACTTGATAAAAGATTTCAACTGTGCAAAAGGAAGTTTGGTCTTGATGAGGAACATGCAAATAGAGAAGGCACTTAACAGAAAAATGAGACCCTGTTACTTGGGTCCCTTAGTGGCTCTAGGACAGAACAAGGGGGGTGCCTACATCCTCTGTGAGATCAATGATTCAACATTTGCAAGACCAATAGCAGCCTATCAATTAATTCCTTACTTTGCAAGGCAAAAGATAAAAATCCCAGATGTCAATGCAATAATTGATGTACCACCAGCCAGAATGAAACAATTACTGGACAGTAACAAAGAAGATGTGCTCGATGAATTACCAGATAATGAAGATGAGCATAATGAAGCCAAACTGGCATAAATCACACCAACAGTTTGGGAGTTGAAACCCTTCGCAAAGCTATATGTATTGAGGGGGGGATGACCATGCAAACTATCCATGGTCTCTACAAGAAACAAAAACACAAACTATGTTGGTTGAACAATGTTTAACAGCACACGTGACTACGATACACTACAGTTCAAAAATACAAAAGAAAAAATGGCCACGAAGCTGCCTTACCACCACTGAGGATCCTTCCCCTTAGAAGTCTTCTTGACCTGCTGATATGCTTGGTATCAAGCTACCCATAGATTTTGCGAATTTTATACCAATTAAATGCAAACTACTAGCTGTACTAAGGACTAGAGTGGAGACTTCGCACTGCTAAGTCGAGTCATCTAGATCAGTGTTGGAGCACCTAAAACTGTAACAGAAGAGGAAGTAGAGAAGACATCTGGACGAGTCAACTCTACAAGCCTTTTGAGATTACTTGTTATTTCCTGTTAAAACAGACTACACATAGTCACCACAGAAACAGGACCTCACTGTATCTAGGTGAACCCAAAAACCCAGAAGTTAGAAAACCTGAACTAGATTAGCTTGTCAAACTTGACAAATCTGAAAACCACTTTGAATAGTTACTAAGTCACAATGGAACCAAATTCCTCCATGGACTTAGTCTAAAAAGAAATGAATGAGAAACCCTGAACCCTGAACCCTGAATGAAAGAATAGCCTAGTCAGGATCCAAGGTACCAGTCTAGATCACACAAGTGATCATGACCAATACAATCTCGGTACCTCAATCGATCAATGATTGGTGGTTATATCCACTAAGATACTAAGCAATTAAACACATACTGAATGAATAGCCACATGGCACCATAGGAAAACAGAGGCAGGAGTGCCTATGGACCAGTATAGCACTCCTAGGCAATAGGAAAACCCATCACCTTTCCATATAACTGAATGGATATCTCGGAATCATGCCATTCTTATAGAATAATTACTCATTATTTGTATTACTATGCATAATCATGCTAATAGTAGTCTAGATAAACGACTCCTATACCTAGATGTAGAATACTATAAAATACCATCATCTAGACACACAACAACAGGAAAGCATTCCCCCATGTTTGTGCTAGTGGCCTATAGCTACCTAATCAAATAATGGATTTAAGTGCCTGTCCTCGACTGAGTAATTCATTGCTAAGTCACCCAGATAAGAAAGAACATGTAGTTGAAGTGAAAAAAGCCCTAGAACACTTTGAGTTCAAATGATTGAAGGAGTCAGCGTACTCTAGAGTCTGTGCACTCTTTGCAAGTCTGTGTACTTGACGTAGGATCTGTGTATCCTTTGTAGAAGTCAGTGTACTTCTTTGTCTCAAGTCTGCGAACTTGTGTTGAGAGTTAGTAAACTCTAGAGCCTGTGAGCTCTTTGTAGAACCTGTGTGTTCTTTGATTGTTTGAGCTAAGGAGTAATCTAGATCAGCTATTGCTCGCCTAGACAATGTTTGTTCCCTGAACTAGACCAGTTCCTACCTACCTATTAAACCCCACATCGTTATAACTCGTTATCTCGACTAGTGTATCTTGTATAAAAACATCTTCTAGATCAGAATCAGAAGTAGTTTTTCAAACACTTTACATTGAATTATCAAAATCTAAGATCGTCCACAGGTGCTTCTACCATACCCAACCTTGAACTTACAAACATTGGTGATAGTGTGAGTGTTTAGAGTGAGAGTTAGTCTCTAGATTTCCCATCTAGAGTTTAGTTTCTCTTTGAGCGCTGCCCGTTACTGAGCACATCACCATGCAGAAGATGGGGGGATAGGAGGTCCAAAGTCATTGCTGGGATCCACATGCTTCTCCTCCAACTTGGCCCAAATGATTTTATACTCAGAGGTCAGCATAGCTCGCACCTTCAAAAGAGCAAGGAGTTCGTGAGTATTGACTTTGATGCACGAAAATAATGTGTTGCAAGAGGCGACAAGAGAAGGAAGAGTTTCAGGACCATTAAAGGTCAACTGATGCCAGTTGAGAGCAACATAGGCTCCCACAGAATCCTCAACTTCTTGAGCACAAGACATGTCAGAAGTGGTGGCACTGGCTATCAAGAAAATGAACATGAAAAGTAATTCGCAAAGCAAGAAGAAAAGGACTTACCACCAATTGGACCATAAGGAGCCATAGCCAAAGTCATGGCATTAATCTTGGCCATAACCAAGTCCACTTGCTCATCAGAATCCCCAGAAAAAGGGAAAGCCAAGACATTCCTATCAGGAATGCCTCCAACACAACCATGGCCCCAGTGACAGGCACAATTCATGCACTCAACCTTGAGACCCATAAACACGCATTCCTCATTCCTTGCTAAGCAAGACAAGCAAGGACAATGCACCTAAAACATCATAATTAAGCACAAAGGAAAACAGAAAATGCCAAAAACATACCTTCATGGACAAAGCAGGACATTCGTGAGGAGGATGGTGAGGAGTACTGGAGCAGAAGGCACAGAAGGTCAAACCAAATTGTTGACCTTCAAAGGGGATGCAAGGAGGAATCCTTTCAGAAAATTTCTCAGCAATCTTCTGCATGGCTTTCAAGGTTCCTTCTCAAGCCATGAGACCTTCAAGGTTTGGAGGCTCATCCCAGTCACCCTCAGGCAAGTCATCCTGGGAAAAACAAATCAGTAAATGAAGTATGCGAAGGATAAAAAGAAACGCACCCAAGGGTCCACATCGGACAAACCGGATTCAGCCTGCTGCACTCTGCCATAGTCAGATTCACGGTCAGAGTGAGTACCAGTTCTGGAGGGGGAAGGTGTAGGGGGGTCGGACCAGGAAGATCAGTTCCAACTGTCTGTACCATTACCTGCAGCCAGGGATCCCATAGGGATGTCACCATCAAGAGTAGGACCAATGGGGGGCATATCTTTGAGGTGTTCAATAATTTTGGGTGCCGCTTTAGAAATAACAGGATTAGAGGAGCCATGGATGGAGACTCTATTAATGTGGAGTTGGGACATAAGGGCCCACTCAGCACAGTAGTCATGGACACGAAGGCAATGTTTAATCCTGCCAGCAAAACGTTTGAACTGAATGTTTTGATGAAAATCGGTATAATGAATCGAGATCAAAGTCTACAAAGGAAATTAAGGATGCATGCAATATGCAAAGAAAATCATACACACACCTCAAGATCCTTAGCTTCATGAAACCAAAATTTAAGAGCGACGGCAGTGGAACTCTTTGGAAGAGAAAGTGCTTGTAACTGCTTGACATGAGCAACTAGCTCGGACAAGGCAGGAGGCTTAGGAGGGAACACAATAACAGTCATTGACTGAGTGAAGAGAAAAGATGGGAAATGTTCACCTTTTATAAAAAGGAGAAAGTATGCAGACAGTCAGAGACGGCTGATGCAACCATTCTTCGCGGACTTGTAATTTATTCTCATCACTGTGGATTGAACCATAAAGACCCGAAAAACAAGAACTAGCTCCACCAATTCACAATCCAACATCATATCTGTTCGCAAACCTAAAAACTTTTGACTGGAAATTTTTTGATGGTCAAAACCATTCAAAAATTAAAGTCAGGGGGAGGGGACATGGAATCATGTTGTGACATGTCAAGCCACCACAGAATACACCGCACAATCATTCAAGCTTAAATCCACCACAACTTATGAAAGAAACTCACTCAGAAATTTTGAGTCTTCAATACACCATATAATAAATTAAAAACATGACGCCTCATGAACCAGATCAAAACAAGAGAACTGGTGAAAGAAAAGCTATGGCTAAAGATATCAGTAACAAAAGAATGACCACACTACACCTCGGAAACATGATGAAGTCACCAGCCCTCAAAAACAGCATCCTTGTCATTGACATATCAAGGATCTAATTTTGGAAACATAGACTTGGCAAATTAAAAGCCAAGCCCAGAAATCACGCCCAAGTCAGCCAAAACACACATGACTTTATTCCTTGAATGGACTTTGCAAACATGCACTAATTCCGTGAACCTAAAAAGGAAAATCACACTCATTCACACAAAACAAAAGTGAAAGTATTATTGCACTTGAAGTGCAGACCAAGGACATTGCATTTAAAACCAACAAAAATATAGGCCCAAAGGTGCAGTACAAAGATAAAGCAAGTTTCAATTCCAAGGGACTATCACAGGATGTACAAAAATTTAAAAACTACTCTGAGGCAGAATCCTCATCACCAGTATCCTCCCCACCCTCATTCTCGGATTCTTCCCCAGCTTCGTGAACAACCCACATACCTTGATCTATGAGCTCAGAAATAGAGCAAATCAAGGTGAGATGTGTGTGCAGGAGAGACCACTTGAGGATGGCGCCCAGCTCAGCCATTTGAATGGCCCTGGCAACCAGAGCCTTCAAATCATGAGAAATAGTGGTTGACAGAGCTAGAAAAATTTGAAGTCAAAAAGGGAAAAAGACAAGTAAAAAGATTGAAACACTTACCAGCCGATGGATGGAATACCTGCTCCACAGTATTCACGAAGGTACTGTCGCGATGCATGACACAAGAGTGCTTCATATGAACACAACAGAAGCATTTAAAGGAGGTGAAACATATGCTGCAACACTGAGCCTTGGCAAGGTAACAGGCATCGCAAGGCTCCTGCATCTGCAAGGAACATGAGGAGAAAAGTCAAAAGAAACAGAACACACGACTCACCAAATGCCTGACCTGCTCAGCGAGGGGGCATGTGAAGTAGAAACCATTGACTTCAATGTAGTCACCAAAGTCCTTGTCAGGGACTAAGAGACCAAGGGAGCTGAGGCGAGGTTCTTCAACCTCAATGGCGGACTTAGGAATTCTTTCCCCAAGTCCACCCCGGCGATGGAAGATGGGCTTATCCCCCACAAGTTTGCGGGGACAACCATGTGTTTTGGGGACAACTGAAAATATGTTTGCAAATGAATAGAAATAAATATGAAACACAAGAAGAGAAGACTTACCAGGGTCAACCGCTTTACCCTTGCCCTTTTGTGCCTTGGAAAGGCAAGGACACTTGGAACTTGAAGGCCCAGCTACTGGTGCTGGGAAAAAGAAAACGAAGTTAATTAAAATAAAGAATTTGTGGAAGAAAGACTCACATAAGGCCCAGACCCTCTTGTGGAGGTCACCAATGGAGGGCAACATGGAAACAAAAGCTGTTGATTTGGCCAAGTCTGCTACAACAGAAACTCAGAAGTCAAAAAGAAAGGAAACAAAACAAAAAGGCACATACAATTTGCAAGCTCTGGAGCAAACTTAGCCTTGAACCTCCAAGGGTTCAAAGGCCGCAAGCTGGCCAAGCGATCTGCAAGGATAGGGGGCACAAGTTGAGAAGCCCATGGAGAAGAATATTCCGAGCCAGAAGGAGAGCCAGGTGCAACCATAGGCACCAAGGGCAGAACCAGACCTGCAGTAGGAGCCACAGGAGAACCTTGTATACCTCCTGTAGGAACAGAAGGTAGTACAAGGGGTGCTGAAGCATCAGCACCAGAGTCAGAGCCAGATTCCTCAGCAGAATCCATGTCCTCAGGAAGAGGATTGATCTGGATTCCACCTTTACACTAAAAACAAAAAGATCAACAATAAAAATAAGACTTTGCGAAAGGGAAAGACTTACCATGACCTTTGCCAAATAGTGGAATTCCTCCCATGAATGCCAGACCAGGGCAGTATTCACACTATCCAATGCAGCCCACAGTCTATCCTCCAACTCAAACCACTCCTCCTCATCAGGGAAACCCTCTTCATCGGTCACCCATGCCAACTCAAGGCAGCACCAGGATGTGTATGCAGCGTGAACCCACATGTCAGGATTCAGAGCAGCGAGGGAGCCATTGGCTTCGTGTTCCAAACAAAAATGAAAGGTCACCAAAGCCTGGAGGAAGGGGCAGGTAGCATCAAAGGCAAGAGGCATTTTTGTGAAGAAGTAAAGCAGAGGAGAGCAAGTAAAGCAGAGATTCTGCATGAAGAGCATTGGTAAAGAACATGAAGTGAAAAGGGATACCTTTTTATATGAATGTGACTAAGCAAAAACCTGACTCGGGCCCGACCACAAGAAGGCCAAAGTCACCAAATGAGAAGGCCATTAGTTCATGAACCATTCCAGCAGGCAACGAGAAGCAAGTGCAGGCATGACTCACCATTCTACTGGAAATACCAGAATGACTACCAGGCACATATCAACCCTAATCAGGAATGACATACCCATACCTGATTCCAGAAAATCAAGGATCCTCAGGAAAAACACCAGACTATACCGAAAGGTAGTGTTTCAGAAGGCACACACATGTCAATCAATAAAAATGTTAGTCAGGGGGGGATGATGAGCCTCGTGGCTCTGTGTGCTCAGAAATCGTGGGCACACCAAACAATTTAGTGAAATTCTCACTTGCAAGGATGCTCAATTAACCAATCCTTGCAAGTCCACTACAAGTCAAATCCCCACCAATTAGTCATTTAGGTCGCGAAGCACATATTGAATAATGGTTTGTGAACCATAAATCATTAATACAGCACAAAGGAAGTGGCAATACCGGTTACCGTGGGACCGACACTGAACAAGTCATCCAATTCATGTCATCACCTAAACAAAGGTGGCATGATGCAATAATAGTCATGTGATGCCACCCATATGATCACCAACTCTGCATAAGCATGCAGGCTGTGCCCAGCTACGGGACTCATAACACAGACATACGGTCACGAAGCTAAATAAGAAATGAGGTTCACGAATCACCAAGGCTAGCACTGCACAACTAGTATCCATCAGTCAGCTAAGGATGCTGCAATGCATTGTAAACTGGCATACCCAATTATATGTTATAAGCTCAGTAAGAGGTGTTATAGCAACGATAATAGTGTTACAAACCCTTTGTGAAGCTCACTAATCTATGACTGCAGTTACAAAGAATGACACCTTTAGATTACACAAACCTTTAGAGAAAATTAATATAAAAACTCAAGTGTATTAGCTAGAACAATAGAATACGCTTGGGATACTACTCCCCCATACCAAAGACTTCAGAACTCTTAGTATTTACACTAAGGACACACACATCAACAAATCAGTGACTATGAGCATACCTAACTAAGTCGTGACCCTGCTGTCCCTAGCTTTACTCTATAAACCAAGAAGGTGGTTGTTCACCTTCATTGGCATCCTCACACTTCTAGACATCACACTCAAAGATGTGCACTTCAGTAGACCACACTGCATACTAGGCTGCAATAACACCTTCACAAACCAAATAGTTTTTAATAACCGCTACATGAACCGACCTTGTCTTATACAGAGCCAGTAGCTCAAGACATAACAACAAGTAGCCTTAAATAAGCTACAAACTTAAGACCTATAGTCACTGCATGGAGGTGCCCAACTAGACTCACTAAGAACCTGCCTTCAGATTCTGTGATTGATTATACTTGCTGTTTAGGTGTTGTGTTTTCTGCCTGCAGGAGTCCTTAGGTTCATCACCAGCATCATCAACCTCATCTTTTGATAGGTATATAGTGAGGGTCTGTTAGGATTGTGCCAATAGAATGAAGTGAAAGGAATGCACGCTGTGGAATCCGTGGAGTGTGTGGGGCTTGGCAAAGCTATTAGCAATGTCACCCTTGGGTTGAGGCCCAAAGAAGGATTACGGATGGAGTCTGCGGGATTATGATCTCTAGGATGAAAGGTTAAGTCCAACGGCTATCGGAGGCCGTGGACGTAGAGAGATGGATTATGGCTTGAAGGCCAAAGAGAGTGAGGACAAGAGTTATTGGGCTAAACCAAGTTGATATTTGAACTGAGGTATGTACTACTAAATGTACAGCTTATATACTAAGACGGAGTCCAACGGGTCGGGGTCTGGAATAGTGTAGGTATGGCTAGAGTGATGTGATCTGGAATGTTCTGTATCTAGAGGAGTTGAGTATTCTGTGGACTCCGATATAACACCTACTTGCTACTGTGATGGAATCTAGGTGTGATAAATGAAATATGTGAAATAAGTAAATGAAATAGAGATATGAAATATGAGGTAGAAACCGGGATTTAGAATCTGACGGATTCTGATGATTGACTTGGAGCCAGTGGAGTGGATGATTGGATGAGGTCTGTGGAGTCCGTGGCATGATCGTTACAGGGTCATAGAATGGTGGACAGTTGCCCGCCAATGTTCAGTGACACTGATGGAAGGTGCAATCAACAGTTACATGAACATCACAACATCTGACAAACAGGTGTGAGTAACAGAACATCTGAGATAGGCAACTTGGGACACACTTACTCAGAGAGCAGTCATCCAAAGCATGTTCCCCCAAAGCAAGGAGGACATCACTGCTGCAGAAGCTCTGAACAGCATCCACAAGCCAAAGTAGTTGTGGTCTGTATACCCTCATGAGGCGCCATCGCAGTAGATGGTGGTGGGACATCATTAGTAATGATGTCGAGTGTGTCAGGGATCCTAGCATGCACGTCTGAGAGCATGAAGTCCACCTCTGCTTCCAAAGCGAGCTTGAGGCAGCCATACCACTTGATTGCAGAACCGAAGGCATGGCAAAATGGCTCATGAATTTGTATGCCCTGAATAAATCAGTAACATTAGCTTCTGAAGTCTAGGAGAGAGCCTTCAAGAGGACATACCTTGGCATCCAGCATCCAAAAATAGAAGTCTTGTAGTGCTGAGCAGAAGGCAGAGTTGGAGGTGCCAGAGTGCTCCAAGAGATACTGATAGAGAGTCAGCAGCTCAATGGACATGGCAACACATGGTTCTCAAGGGGACATTGGGAACAGGCCATTTTGAACAAGGACAATTGGAAGGGATTCCAAATGTATTCTGCAGCCCTCAAAGGTGCGAGTTTGAAAGTCTGCCAGAGCACTGTTAGCATGTTGCTAATTGAAGCATAGAATATGGCCCCTACAGTTCCAATAGAGGCATACAATATCACAATATTTGAGGAACCCAGAGCAGGAGGTGCTGCAATGGGTGGCACCAGCAGCTTGATACATATTGGAACCTCTCTGGAATGAAGCCAATGGCTTCACAAGATGTGGTAGGAGTGTCATCCAGTCACAATACAGGTCCTGAGTGCCTGTGCTGGGTTGTGTGCAGTGCTTTCTGGTTGGTGGACAGTCATTGATGTTTGGATGTTCATTGTCGCTATTGTCAAGGATGGTGGGAGATGCTGCACGAACTGGTTGGACGTTTGGAACATCCTCCAAGTGCAAGGACTCTTCATCCTCCCATCCATCCTTCTCATCCTCTGCAATATCTGCCATCTCAGTATGTTTCTGTGCATGTTCTTCAGTCTCCCTGATCCTTTTGAGCAATGCCTGCCTAGCATACTCATATGCAGGATCTCCAATAAGCCTGGCAGGATCCTTTCGATCATGCTTGCGCTTGATTGGGGAGAACTGAGGCAGTGTGATGCCAGCCATTGAGCAGAAAAACAAGTCACAGTGGCAGAATAAAAAGTGGAATGAGTATGTCAACTGGCATAACTGGAATGTTCTGTCAACAATTGAGAGATTGTCACTGAGGAACGTTGTGTTGGAAATACATGGATGTCGGAATGCTGGCAAGATCTCATGGTCTGATATGGAGTAAAGGGGGCAAACATCATATAGGGCATGGTCTCCTTAGGCCCATTCCATGGCTTCGGGTAATCAGTCCTATTGATCTACTACTATTTGAAATCACTCTGCCTGAGGTGGCCACTTCCCCTTGCACCATTGCACTCATGGCTCCTGCAGAATTGCTTCACAGGACTTTCCTGTCATCTGTATGGGGTCTGTACCCTGGCTAGAAGAGGATGGTGCAATCCCCGACTCACCTTCTTCGCCTGCTTGCAGGGACAGATAATCTCGTAGCTACCCTTGGCTGCTTCGTACATGAGATTTTTTTGCTTTGGAGTTCTGTCCCCTTATTGTTTGTTCACCAACCTGATGCCAAGGCTGTGAGGGAGTACTCATGAAGGGGATTGACCATAGTGGCAGAGCGTAGGTATGGTTTGGTACTGTAGCAGTTGTACTTCTGACTAGATACTGATGTAGATACAAGTGGCTAGTTAAATTGTACTGGTGGGGAATTGTAGTATAGACACCGGCACACTTCCGATTTTGAGGAGCATCATCAGTTAATAAAACTTCCTTCCTTCATGCATCATCGCCATCCTACGCCCATACCACCTGCCACACGTGAACTCATTCTTCCTTTGTGCAGTATTCGGTCTGGCCGGCATTTGAAAGGAAACACATCCAGCACAGTCCAGAAACGTATACCTCAAGAATACTCGCCAACTCGGAAAGTAGCACACATTCCCTCAGACCGCCACGGTGAAGAGCTGTCTAAGTGCACAGAGCTAGAAATGCAACAGCGTCGAAGACACTGATCACACCCACACCCAACACTACACATACAAACATGCTCAAGTTTGTGGGGGGATTCTAATGCGATGAAAGTAGTGAACCAATACAATTCAATTCTCAATATCTCTAAGATACACACACAGCAATAGTGCCCGTATAATATCTAGACTTCTCTAAGTCCAAAGGCTTTTCTGAAGAACAAGAGGGTGCGACTTCCGTCGCCGGGCCTCAAGGCAAGGGTGTATAACACAATACAACTTCGTCAAACATCTCCACAAGTTTCTAGCAGTCACTCAGGACTCTAATAACCACTGCACACAATCAATAACACCCTAAACACCACTTAAACCACTGTGCTCAAAGCAGAAACCAATTCCTATTAAATTCAACACACTAATAAACCTCGCGCGTCGCGCGCTGAACCAAAACCTTTGCAAACACGTGGAGAAGTGTCTACACTGACACAAAACTCCGAAACTTCCACAAGAGCCACAGGGTTTGAACCTACACGCTCGAGCTTCCAACCGATCGTAGATTCACAGGATTTGAACCTATGCAATCCAGAGAAACCCCGTCCGACAAGCCAAAGGGTTTGAACCTTTGCCAACCTGCAGAAATAACACAGAAAAGCGAACACTAATCAAGCCAAAGGGTTTGAACCTCTGCACCTGTAATGCCTCGCGTCACACAAATGCCCTCAAGAACTCGAAAGGGTGACCTTCAAGACACCGTACTCTTATTCTCTCACCAAGCACAAGTCAAACCGAAACCAGACTCTCTGCACGGAGTGCCACGCTATTTTCTTGTCTAAGCGCGCGACTTAAATCACACAATAGATATCTGATATGGGTTGTATTCTCTCTTGAAGTTCCTAGCTACTCTAAGTGCTAGAGCGCGTGGCTGAAAAGCTTTGCACTGTTACACTGTGGGCTCGAAACTTGTACTCTACATCTACACTACAGTATTTATACAATTCTACATCATACACGTCGATACAACTTAATACAGTATGGTTAGAACCTCGGAACATTATTCCTCGCAACGCGCGCGCGTTGTTATAGCATGCCCGGGGCTGGACACTTGGTTGGAGGCCTGTCTCGAGACCAGATTCTGTTTCCTCATGGTTGATACTCCACTCGCACTGCATTCCATATGTTGGCATGTCACTCGTCATTTCTTCGGAGGATACTTGGAGTGGCAACCAATCCTATACACTGTATCTCATTCAAATGTTGAGTTTCTAGGTTTCTCTGGTTGGTGGGGGATACCCGCGGTAAGCCTAGGCACTGTGCTCTTTGGCGAAACTGGGTTCTCTCGGAGTTATCTATACTCAGGCATTATTTGGGACACGTGCGTGCATGCCGTGTGATCAGGGCCCTGTGCGTCATCGATCAATGTGTCACGTAGTTCTCTTGGGATCAGGCATGTCTTTTATTACATCTGCGGATCATGTATGCAATCTGTTGATAGTGCATTCAGTATCGAGTGCTGAGCTCTTGTACTTAGTGTGACCTCAATGAAGTATCATACTAAGTTAGAGCATGCACTCTACCAATAGTCACTTCAGACTTGCGCGTGTTGTTATACCGCGCATGAGGTTGATATCACTGCGCTCTATGGCTATTTTTATATATGCGTGCAACATGCATGGCAGATCAATCCTTCTCATATCATGTCTGTCTCTCATCAATTCATTGGAGCGCGTATCTGATCTGCCTCTAGTGTATTCAATATCAAGTGCTGAGCTCTCATACTTAGTGTGACCTCAACCGGTATCATCCTAAGTTAGAGTATGCACTCTACTAATTGTCACTCGAGGTCGTACTGTGTGCGACTCGGTATCATGCTCCATACATATATTACTGCACTCTGTGTGTTTGACACTGCGCTCTATGCATATAGTATTGCACTCTTTCTGTATTTTGTGTTACCTCAGTAACTAGCCCTTATACCATGTATGTATTCATACATATCGCAAAATTACACGGGTAGACACATTGCGAGCATGTCAACGGGCCACCATAAAGTGTCAACATCATTATGCAAAACACTTCCATAAGTCATAACAATAAGTTGTAAACAAGCCCATCATGGTCTAAATAGTCTTACAACATTTAGGCCGAAATCTTCTTCTTAGTTAGCACTCCCGCAAACACAGTAGCTAAAGCGAGCAGGAACCATTTGATGAAGGAATGGCTTCCAGTCGGCACTGGTGGACCTTTGGGCTGTGCAGGTAATGAAGGGAACAGCCAACTCAAGGTATTCAGCTTCTTGTCCTGGAGGATTATTGAATATTAGCCATAGGCAAAAAAAATGCAAAGGACACACAGTATAAGGAGGATAACGAGACGATAAAATCTGGTTCAACTTAAGAAAGAGATCAAAGATATCAAACAACTAGTAGTCTCCAAACAGAGTGAATATCGTACCATCCAGGAGGGTCTAGGGATGCACGCGTGTGTATGAATGTATCAAAGCCAAACTAGGGTGCAACGCAGTTTTAATAGTTTGATGCAGAAGCAGCAACTTCCTTACCTTGCCATTGTGATGTCCACCTGAGGATGAGAATGAGTTGATGTACTGAACAGAGTAGCAACGTGAAAATACATACTGCCACTAGGACCAGTTCTGCCAAAAGGCAGGCCCTCCATTGCAGGTAAACCGATAATCAATCAGAACAAGAAAAAGTACAAGAATAACAGTAGGAACCTGCAACATGATTCATCATTTCATTCATACAAACGGCTCCACTTTGAGTGCTGTTGACAACTAGATGCCCAGTCAGCAAAGAGTATTTATAGATGAAGGATTCCCCCACACTTCGCCTTGAGTTCGTTATCCTGAGTGACGAGTCAATGACATGGCTGTTGGGGTTGTCGGCCCAGGTGCCACCACAGAGGGTGAGAAAGTTGTGGATGAGGGCGTCACCGGCTTCGCTGAGGATGCTCTCTGGGTGGTACTGGACGGCTTTGAGGGTGTACTGGCAGTGGTGCATGCCCATGATCACACCCGAGTCCTCTGTTGTCGCCATGATCGCAAGCTCAGCAGGGAGCGAAGCATGGGCAGCACTGAGGGAGTGGTACTGCATCGACTTGATGCCCTGCGTGAGCCCCTTGAAGCACCCCCCCTTGTCATGCAGGATCCATGACACTTTTCCATGCATGATCTCCCCGATGTACCTGCAGTGTCAGACGACAAAAACACCAGACAACAGCACTCCCCCCCCCAAACACATCCACCATGCCCCATGCACACTCCCAGCACCGGCACCCACCCCTTGAAAAAATCAATAGCATCCCGACAGATCCCAGAGTCTGTCTTGGAGTGTCCTGGCCCAGGCGAGATGATCACAGAGTTCACTTGCAGCTCCGGAAACTGCTCAGGTGAGATGGCATCATTTCAGATGACAGTCACTTCTGCACCAAGCAGGCATAGTTGCTGGTACAGATTCCATGTGAACGAGTCAAAGTTGTCGATCAGGAGCACATTGAAGAGCTGTCTAAGTGCACAGAGCTAGAAATGCAACAGCATCGAAGACACTGATCACACCCACACCCAACACTACACACACAAACATGCTCAAGTTCATGGGGGGATTCTAATGCGATGAAAGTAGCGAACCAATACAATTCAATTCTCAATATCTCTAAGATACACGTGCAGCAATAGCGCTCATATAATACCTAGACTTCTCTAAGTCCAAAGGCTTTTCTGAAGAACAAGAGGGTGCGACTTCCGTCGCCGGGCCTCAAGGCAAGGGTGTATAACACAATACAACTTCATCAAACATCTCCACAAGTTTCTAGCAGTCACTCGGGACTCTAATAACCACTGCACACAATCAATAACACCCTAAACACCACTTAAACCACTGCGCTCAAAGCAGAAACCAATTCCTATTAAACTCAACACACTAATAAACCTTGCACATCGTGCGCTAAACCAAAACCTTTGCAAACACGTGGAGAAGTGTCTACACTGACACAAAACTCCGAAACTTCCACAAGAGCCACAGGGTTTGAACCTACGCACTCAAGCTTCCAACCGATCATAGATTCACAGGATTCGAACCTATGCAATCCAGAGAAACCCCATCCGACAAGCCAAAGGGTTTGAACCTTTGCCAACCTGCGGAAATAACACAGAAGAGCGAGCACTAATCAAGCCAAAGGGTTTGAACCTCTGCTGCCTGTAATGCCTCATGTCACACAAATGCCCTCAAGAACTCGAAAGGGTGACCTCCAAGACACCGTACTCTTATTCTCTCACTGAGTGCAAGTCAAACCGAAACCAGATTCTCTGCATGGAGTGCCACGCTATTTTCTTGTCTAAGCATGCGACTTAAATCACACAATAGATATCTGATATGGGTTGTATTCTCTCTCGAAGTTACTAGCTACTCTAAGTGCTAGAGCGCATGGCTGAAAAGCTTTGCACTGTTACACTGTGGGCTCGAAACTTGTACTCTACATCTACACTACAGTATTTATACAATTCTACATCATACACGTCGATACAACTTAATACAGTACTGTTAGAACCTCAGAACATTATTCCTTGCAACGCGCGCGCATTGTTATAGCATGCCCGGGGCTGGACACTTGGTTGGAGGCCTATCTCGAGACCAGATTCTGTTTCCTCATGGTTGATACTCCACTCGCACTGCTCTCTATGTGTTGGCATATCACTTGTCATTTCCTTGGAGGATACTTGGAGTGACAACCAATCATATACACTGTATCTCATTCTAATGTTGAGTTTCTAGGTTTCTCTGGTTGGTGGGGGATACCCGTGGTAAGCCTAGGCACTGCGCTCTTTGGCGAAACTGGGTTCTCTCGGAGTTATCTATACTCAGGCATTATTTGGGACACGCGCGTGCGTGCTGCATGATCAGGCCCTGTGCATCATAGATCATTGTGTGACGTAGTTCTCATGCATGTCTTTCAGTAATGCATTAGGGTGTGTATGCAGTCTGCTTCTGGTGCATTCAGTATCAAGTGCTGAGCTCTTGTACTTAGTGTGACCTCAATGAAGTATCATACTAAGTTAGAGCATGCACTCTACCAATAGTCACTTCAGACTTGTGCATGCATGCGCACGTTGTTATACCGCACGCGATGTTGATATCACTGCGCTTTATGGCTATTTTTATATATGCGCACAACGTGCGTGGCAGATCAATCCTTCTCATATCATGTCTGTCTCTCATCAATTCATTGGAGCACATATCTGATCTGCCTCTAGTGTATTCAATATCAAGTGCTGAGCTCTCATACTTAGTGTGACCTCAACCAGTATCATTCTAAGTTAGAGCATGCACTCTACCAATCATCACTGAAGACTTGCACGCACACGCGTTGTTACACTGCGCGCTATCTTGGTTTGTTCACTGCACTCTATTGGTTTGACACTGCGCCCCATGTCTATTTCCATCTATGTGTGCAGCGTGCGTCTTTTCATGCGCTCTCCTTCTATGTTTCTATACACGTGCAGCGTGCGTCATAGATCAATGTAGTTCTCCTTGTATCATGCCTGTCTCTCATCAATTCCTTAGAGTGCATGGCTGATCTGCATCTTAGTGCATTCAGTATCAAGTGCTGAGCTCTCATACTTAGTATGACCTTGACTAGTATCATTCTAAGTTAGAGTATGCACTCTACTAATTGTCACCTAAGGCCATACTGTGCGCAACTCTGTATTGTGCTCCATACATGTATCATTGCACTCTGTGTGTTTGACACTGCGCTCTATGCATATAGCACTGTGCTCTATCTGTATCTTTCGTTATCTCAGTACCTAGCCATTATGCAATGCATGTATTGATACATTTCACAAAATTACATGCGTAGACACCTTGCGAGCATGTCAACGTCGAGCAGCTTGCTCGACAGAGGTGTCATTCTCCCTGGACATTTTTGGCACCCACATGGCATCGACAAGGTAGGTATTGATGGAGGCAAAGAGGGACTTGTCACTGGCAAAATCACAGATGATTATACAATCAGACTTGATGAGGGCTGCACCACCGCAGGGCTTTGAAAAGGCATCAACACTGTAGAGGGCTGTTTCAGCATACATGGTGGAGGGGTCAGCAGTGTTGTGCTCTCTGAAAAGCCATACTGGGAAACGAGCTCATGCAGCATTATGGATGCGAGGGGAGGTGGTTGGAGAGAAAAGAGTTGTCAGAGTAGATCGAGAGTGTTAGGATTGTGCCAATAGGAGTAAGTGAAAGGAATGCACACCGTGGAATCCACGGAGTGCGTGGGGCTTGGCAAAGCTATTAGCAACGTCACCCTTGGGTCAAAGCCCAAAGAAGGATTATGGACGGAGTCCACAGGATTTTGATCTCTAGGATGAAAGGTTAAGTCCAACGGCTATCAGAGTCTGCGGACGTAGAGAGATGGATTATGGCTTGAAGGCCAAAGAGAGTGAGGACAAGAGTTATTGGGCTAAACCAAGTTGATATTTGAACTGAGGTATGTACTACTAAATGTACAGCTTATATACTAAGACGGAGTCCGATGGGTCGGGGTCTGGAATAGTGTAGGTATGGCTAGAGTGATGTGATCTGGAATGTTCTGTATCTAGAGGAGTCGAGTATTCCATGGACTCCGATATAACACCTACTCGCTACCATGACAGGATCTAGGTGTGATAAATGAAATATGTGAAATAAGTAAATGAAATAGGGATATGAAATATGAGATCGAAACCGGGATTCAGAATCCAACAGATTCCGATGATTGACTTGGAGCCGGTGGAGTGGATGATGGACATGGTCCGTGGAGTCCATGGCATGATCGTTACAGAGAGGAAAGTAAGGCAGAGAGGGCAGCGCAAACATGATCTGGTGGCTGCAACTTCAGAAGCTCACAGAAATGGCAGCAACAGTGAGCAAATGACAGCTATGAGGACCCCAGTAATGGACCTGGGCATGTCTTCTGGTGGTCCTGCTGCAGTATCAACTGCAGCTGAGGTCCTCAAAGTCAAGTTTAAAAAATTGCTGTTAATTTTGGCCATGGGTGGGTGGTGCGAGAGTCGTGCTGAATTTGCAAGGGAATGAGGAAGTGATGATGGTGGTGAGGGATGTCATGCTTGATTCATCCGAGGTGGTGAAGGCGTCGTTCGAAAACCATGTCACACAGATTAGGTATGGCCATCATAACAAGTTAAGTGAGCAAGAACTTGGAGAGATCAGAAGCACATACCATTGCTATGCATCTCCATCCCTTCGTCTCTCCCTTCGAACACTCCTGACACTGCTCGCCAGAAGGCCATACATTGTGTCAGTGCTAAACTGCTCATTGACTGAGCTCTTCAAGTAGTTGTTTGAGATAGAGAGCCCCACAAAATCAACTGAGCTGCAAAAAAAGTTCACAAGGTCATTCGAGACCAAGAACAAGAGAGAAGATGTTGAGCACACTCATGGTTTGGATGATGTCAGCATTGAAGGTGTTCTGATGTCATTGGCGAGGTACCCTATAGGACCCCGTAACCCACATTTGTTTTGAAATTGATTTAAAATATAAATAATAATAAGATATACACCCATAGAGGAAACAGACGGAAAGGCAAGGAAATGGAGATTCACCACTCCATCAATAGAGCAACCCAAAATGGTCATATGAACATCAAATTCCTGATTGGATGCCTTACATTTCCACGCATTTCCTCACATTTCCTCACATTTCCTTGCATTTCCTTGCATTTCCCCTGCTCTTGGGTGGAAAAAAGGTGCAAATTTGATTTTTGTCCAGAAAATGACTTCATAGGTATGGCTTTGGTGACCTTGATGCCCTGACTAAAATGAGTTTCCTTTGGCTCACTGCCCCCATCATGACCGCCATTGGTGTGTAGAGCATTTGCTACTCATTGTCTTCCATTTACCATGAGTCCAGTTTCTTGTGTCAGGCAGGTCTTCTATGCATACCGAATCTTCATATTATCAAAGTCACGAATCATCCCGATTTCCATCATTTGTGTTTGTTGTTAACATATGCTTTCTCCATAGTCCTAGCCTGACTCATCTACTATTTACAGGTATTGTTGCAGTTCTGTGGCCGCTATGATCACAGGTATCTATGCTTTCCAAGCAGGCACCATCATTAAACTCGGTGAACAGAAGGCATCCATCGCTATTGGGGTGTGTGACCGACTAGGCAGTCAAAGTTCATCACGCTGAATTATGCCCAGATTTGGTGTGGAGCCTCAGCCCTATGTGATATCCTCATCGCTATCTGCATGACATACTATGCAAGCTCCTCTGATATTTCAGTCAGTTTCATTGACGCTGATACTATCTCATAGCTTATGCGCAGCAATACTGGTTTCCATCGAACCCAGGTACTGCTCACAAAGATAATTCACCTCACCATTGAAACGGGATCTGTGACAGGTATCCAATCGACACCATCCACCACCGTCTGAATAATAATGCCATTTATTTATTTTTCAGCCATCATCACTTTGCTTACCTTTATCCTTTTTATCGGATTCCCTGGTCACCACATGTACCACTCAGCACCAGCTCTGCTCGTACCTAAGCTATATGCTAACACCATCTATATGGTGCTGAATTCCCAATTCCAGATTATCAGAGGATGAGATACCTACATGTCTTCAACTGATATGAGCATCACGACAACTACAAGGGCTAGCATCTGTCAGTCGGTAGAGGGCATATGGCCTGCAAACAGGAAGCAAGGACCGGTGCCAGTTGTCATAATAACTAGTGAGGCATTCAATGATGCTCAGGAAATGAGTCGAGTGAGCATCAGTCATGGTGCTTCATGTCCTTTATTAAAACTGAACTTCTCCTAAGGATAAACCACAGGGTGACTGTATGATTCCCTCTGCATAATCGATGGACTGTATTCTTTGGGCTGACATTTGTATCGCCATGTGTTCATCATTCAATGCACACTTCAGAAGCTAAATGTGATGATCTTGTATGCTGATATGTCATTCGTAGGAATTCCTACTCATATTTATTTCTTCTCAACTCCGAGGGATGTGTAAACCAGAATATAAATAATGTCGAGCTTGGACGACTGACATCATGATAGCCGCAGTCAAAATTTACTCAAATACCCTCACAAGTTTCTCGCAAGTCCCTCAATCTAAGCTTATCACCAATCCAAGATCTAATTTCTGAATCAAATCTTTCGCCTTAAGATATTGAGCTTCTTGCTGTTGAATGTTGCGATGTTTATGTCACATAATATTGATGCTAAAGTACCTCTGCTGCTAACAATAGGCCGACAAAGTACTCTGACTCAACCAGGAATGCCAGCCTGAGTAAATCCCAAAGCAGCCTTCCAATCTACTGTGTTGACATTTTCATTTCCGTTGTTTCCAACGTGGTCCGGTACCCATTGGATGCGGGTCAGTTACTTTCACTTTTCCTGTGAGTCTCTTTGACCAGTAGCTAAAGGCCAGAAACCGCTTTGAATCAGAGATCAACGCCACGGTGGCTGGAACTTCGGGAGCATCTGGAGGATGGAGCGTAATCGAAAAGTCGGTAATCCCTGTGAGTAATCCCCCTACCCTCTTCACATCCAGCCCTCTCCACCAAGGACATGTGAACCATATCCAGTCGACAGAACTCAAGCTTTTTTTTTGCAGATACTGACTCCTTGCTCATCCCCTCGGCTATCCAAGTGCCATCATGTGAACTTTAAGTTTCCTGACTTTGAGGCAACGTCAGCCAAAGAGTATGGACAGATACTGTCATCTGCTGGCGAGTGTTCTGAGGATTTCGGATTCACTATCCAGGCCGCAGTGTGCCTTAATAGCGATCTTGATCTCGATGCTTGATTCAAACTCATCAACCTTGCCCACGCCTCCAATCTTCGTCGGATCTAAGTACGGGTTGAAGACGACCTGTTCCTCCTTCCTTTCCTCAGACGCTTCAGAGTCCAACTTTTCGACTCCCATGCTAGAGACGCTGGACATCGTATATCTGTCCGTGATTTGGATTGGGAGAAGCTTGATGACATTGTCTAGCATCCCTACCACATGATATGGACTTTGGTTTGTTTTCTTCTCAAGGACATCTGACCAGAATCATTCCCAGAATGACAATATTTTTATGCGTTCTGTCGCAGAGTTACATGGAGAGTGAGTGATTCCTAGTCTCTTGCTACGCAGACATCAGATGGAATCATAGTGGAACGCAACCTTGTTAGGGATTTACCACATCTCGAGGGCCCTGGTAGATGGGTTCAATTCATCGAAGGCTTGACAATCTCAATACATATGGGAGTCCATTCCCAGAGGATATTAGGTAAAATGTACTCGCATAAAGGTCTGCTCACTGGCATAGAAGTCTTCCTGAGATGATAGCATCAGGAGTTCAAGAAGAATTGAATGGAACGAGTGCGACAGAAGATCGATTGCCAAGCTGAGACTGACTGTCACAACTCAGATTGCTACCTTGTGGCTCATCCACAGTTGAGAAGAAGTAGCTATGAATAAACACAGATTCCTATGCATGTCATTATCGATGCATCAGGTCATAACATTCAGCATTGGTGTGTGTTCAACGATTAAGGGCAAGTCCCCATGCCTCATATGTCGGCGACTATCGGCTGCGTGGGGACAGTCATACGGGGGTCGTGTGGTTTATCCTAGAGGGAAATGAGCTCTAACAAACTGCATGAAGCACCATGACTGACATTGATCTGGCCTGTTCTAGGAATATCGTGGAATACATTGCTAGATAGTATGACTGCTGGCATCTGTCCTTGTGTCCTGCCCGCAGGCTGTGTATCGTCTGTTGATTGAGATATGATATCTCTTATCATCATCGTCATGATGCTCATATCCATCGCAGACTCATAGGTATTCCATCCTCCAATAATCTTAAATCGGGAATTCAAGACCATGTAAATGGAGTTAGCATATGGCTTAGGCAGTGCCAGGCCAGGAATTACGTAGAGAGTTTGATGGGGGAGCGCAATGAAAATGACAAAGTTGAGCAGAGCGACAACAGCTAGAAGTAAGCAGTGTTAATATTCTGGTAACGACGGATGGTGCAGAGTAAGTACCTGTCACAGATCCTGTTTCAATAGTGAGACGAATTATTTTTGTGACCAGCATTCGGGTATGACGGAAATTCGTAGTGCTGTGCATAAGCTATCGGGGTATCAACATCAATGAAGTGGCTGAGAAAGGGAATAAAGAACTCGCATAGTAGGTCATGCAGATAGCGATGATGATGTCACACAGGGCGGAGGCTCTGCACCAAATCTGTATGTGATTCAGTACAATGAATTTGGGACAGCTAGTCAGCTACACACCCCGATAGAAATGGTCGTCTCCCGGTTGTTCATTTTAGTGAGGTCGGCTGCTTGGAAAGAATAAATGCCAGTGATTATAGCGGCCACAGAGCTGGTCAAAGATATCTGTAAAAATATGAGCCAAACTGCTACGGAGAAAACGCACAGCAACTCAGGCAAATGATGAATATCGGGATGATTTGTGATTTTGATAATACAAAGATTCGGTATGCATAGAAGACTAGTTGGTGTGGGCCGACTCATCCGAGCGGCAGATCCGAGTCCTATGTTTTTTTTTTTTTTTGTACTGTTTTAAATAAAATCATGAAACTTATTACCCTCTCTATCACATGTACTTTTTGATACTGTTCCAATCTGACCTCAGTTGATGCTACCACAGCACGAAGTGATAATACCTGTATCATGGCTTTGTCAGATAAATTTAGGATGATGAACAACATGCACCCCTCGCTATTAATTGTATTATCTACTCCACAATTTGTGTGCCAGCAAAAAAAAAGTACAGCATGTGCTCGATGCTGAAGAAAGCTAGCCTGGTGATGAGCCTCAGGGCTCTGTACACTCAGAATTCGTGAACTTTGTCATTTCTAAGTGACAACCGACTTAGCACCGGATATAATATTATCTCCGGTGTGCACACGCTACTATAGGACCTTCTTGACACTTCAATGACCGGATATAATGGAGAATATCCATCCCAAATTGTTTCGCAGCTCAAATTGTATGCCATCACGGCTAGGCACCAATATCAACCAATTAGTCGACCACCGGAGATAAATCATACGATGCATCAGAGCGCATCACTAGCGCATCATGGCATAAAACCCCGGCATTGATCCTTTAATTATATGAGGTCATACCCGTCCACCATTATTCCGCTTCAATAATCACCGGGTTTTGGTCAGCTAGACGCCCGGTTTTACCAATAAAACCGTGCCAAGGCCACTAGTGCTCGATACTCCTTTCATACACCTCAGGTTATTGACCGTACCCTCCCAGTCCGCAGTTAAACAGCACCTCAAAAACCATGCTGGAGAAGACCCATGATCTAGGAAATTTACCTTTCTTTGGTAACGCAGAGGATTGGCTGTTACAAGCGACTACAGAGATACATATGGTCGCTAGAATCTTTACAAAGCCGCAGCATTATAGCTTTACTAAGTACCACGAATAATAATTATCTCCGGTAGTATAAGAGTGGGTAGAAAATTGTAGTACAGTAGTTAATAAACTACCACCCGTTACTCTGCCATTAGCCTCACCATACGCTTGTCACCGGATATAATCTCGTCTCTACACACTTGCTACAGTCATTAGCACCGGTTTTAAACAAACCATACCCCACGCATAGCGCAGTATACAAACAATAGCAATTGTTTGCACCCCATACACTCGCTATAAGCCAGAGACCGGTTTTACACCATCTGAGCTTCGTACTCCTTCGTGCTCTCCCTGAGAAACGCTCTAAACTGTGATCGACCGGTTTTAGGAATTATCTCCAGCATCACACATTGCATGTTAGCTTGCACTCCATCATTAGCGGTTGATACTCGCGTCTAGCACGTAACACCGGCATTCACGTCATACACTGCCTCTTTTGTTTTATAGGATTGGACCATCTTCATCTTCGTACCATAGGAGTTTTATTTGGCTTTATTTTCAACATTGTTTATCGCAGCCCACTTGGGTAGTCTCTGGCAGACTTATAGGAATTGACATTGTCAACATAGGATTGTTTTGGACTCAACACCATTTAGGACCTTATAGGATTGGATAGGATTGGATAGGATAGTCCCTCGAAAGGACTCATAGGTTTGACATTGACATAGGATAGAAACGTCTCCGAGTAGACTCAGCTTTCGACATTGACTTCAGTATATTTTGCCTCATATAGGATCAACACTCGTTATCTCCGTGCCCCACCGGATATAAACGTATTTTCACACTTTTGCCCACATTGACCGGCATTATTAGAATCGCCACCCAGTACATCGACACTCCACCGGTTATAAACCAACTGCCGCACACATAGCTTCATTTTCACCGTTATTTTCATAGGACCTACGTCTAGAGATCTTGTCTATTCATTTCTCCTCATTACACCAGATTTGCGGTATTTGCGTCATACCCAAAACCGTTCAATCTCATCATTGAGATTATCACCGGCCTACAGCCAAGACCTTTTAGTACTCGATCGCTTGAGTGCTACTTGCTTGACTGAAAAGTCGCAGTATAAACTCACATCTAGAGGAAGTGATTAGGTCACACGGAGGTGCCCTGAACAACTTGCACAACACAGTACCTTTATCTCCGGTCTACACCATCATTAATCATTACTCTTTGAGTTTTGGTTTGCTGTTGCCATGGAAGTCTAGGTTCATCACTGGGTTGATATAGCTTTGGCTGTGATTTGGTATAGGGGATGCATGCCATTCCAACGTATCATCAGTAAGGTGCCAACACCATCGAATACAGATGCTCACAGGATCCAATTCCAATGTCACCTATACCACGAATTGTGCAAAGCAATGCAACTGTTACACATATATCCTGCCTAGACCCGTCATATATATGATTGTACCATCAAATGCCTCGCTACATCACCTGCAAGAATTAAAATACAACAAACAGTAAACGAAAGTGCATGCAACACATCACGAGTACTCACCTTGACATGGTCGCTAGGATTGAAGAACAGTTTCCCTCGAGGTATGCCCTGCCTATCTATCTGCACCTTCCAGCTCCATTGCTTCCAATCTCGAGGCCCATATGCATATACCTGGCCCTGGTTCCCAGCCTCCATCTCCAGCGTCAACACCATCCATCCACGGCAACTGTAGCCTCGTAAGGTGTAATGATAATTTTGATTTTGAAGCGTCGAGTGCCAGCCACAGCTATGAGGATGAACATGCACAAAGACAGTGGACTGAATACTCACAACAGAGACAGTTTTTTGACACCATTACGTGCTAGGTCGTTCACGTACCTTCTCTCAGCTTCCAGCAGTACCCTCCCTGGATACCATTCAGTTATTGACATGGAACACATGTATATTCGTTGGTGATTGCCAAAAAAGGCATCCTGGACCTGCAAACCAGTTCGTAGGTAGTAGAATTGCATCATTGTATATGGACAGCGCTAAGTAAATGAAGTAAGAAAGCCATACGACCGCAGAATAAAGGTATGTTACTTAGCAGTATGTGCAGAAAAGAATTAACTCTAAGTTCCTGCAAAATTGATCTAAAGACAGCACTGTACCCAACCATGCCAGCGGCCCAGCAGTAACTGTTCACGTGATGGTAACCGCTGGTGCCGAAGGTCTGATGGCAAGTATACCCCTGCAGGGTTATTCAAATAAACATCATCTGATGTAATCAGACGGCATTATCTGAAGTTGTGGTGGTGCAACCAGAACTCAGTGAGAATTTTTCCTCTCGCATGTCCAGGATGTCAACAACCTACACTGCATTCAGAATGATCGATATATGTCTTGCTATTGTGCAGGCCTAGTACCATTGGGAAGGCTGTCAAGTATATACAACACAGTGGTTCTGGTGGTATCCTGGTTATATGCTTAGTACTTCATGTGCAATAGACACAGTAGCATGTACGACATGGTTACATACCCAGTCGCAGGCTCTTTCCGATACTTACTCCTGATGCTGTTCCAATCATAAATACCAGGTCGTGGTCACCCTGCCACATATACCAAAGCTGGAGAGAGTTGACTGCAAACTTGCCTTCAGGTTCGCACATATATTAGTGAGTCCAGTGTCATCCCATTCGGGTCTATAGCGAGATCAACATGTTGTGCCAGACCTTCACGTGTTGCACGTCAGTGCTGTACCATGCCATCGTTGAACCACACGATGAGGTCAGAATCGATGTATCTTGCAGTGAAATGCAATTCCCCATAATACACAATACCTGCCAAGCAATACTCCGTTATACCGATACTTGTGGTCAGGCGGATGGAGAGCCCAGGCGCGACATCGTTAAATGCAATGGCCATACACAACAGGGGAGGGGCAATATTGTATGTGGTACATTTGCATAACGGCGCATCACACGTATCGCAATGGGCATGACAAGACAGCACCAACAAAGTATTGTCCAAAAATTGCTGAAGTGTGTTCCATTGTAGCGGCGCAGTAGAATGGAGCATCACCACACAACACTGTTGGCTAGACACAGGAGTAGCATGTGCAGATCCACATACTTTATCCAATACAGAGAATATACCATTGGATCTGAACATTCTCATGGTTAGGGCCTCGACGCTAGTGTTCGCACCAAATACAAACTCACCTGGATACTCCCTGCTCAAAGAATGTCGCAGGTAGTCCCAAACTTCCTCTAGCATGTACTCTCCGAGTGTAAACTTCCGGAATGCTGCGGTGGACAAGTCCATCCATCTATTTCCTAATTCAGCAAAATCCGCACCGATGCCATCCTGGTCAGCATTCCATGTGTTGTACAACACAAAAGTAACAGTGTCGTAAGCACAGCTGTTGTTGGACCAGCTACAGCCCACAGGTTCTGCTAACGGGTTGTACCAATCTGAGGGAATGTGCAATCACTTGTCTGGAGCGATATGCCGCTGGTCGAACGTGTCAGAAGCCCAGCCCTTCCATTTCTCAGAAGGCTTCATGGGAGTGAACTTGTGCATTCTGGATGCCGCCCCAACGGACCCAATACGAGTGGTATTAGGCAATCCAGTCAACCTAGAATGGGTGGTCGAGGCAACCAGAGGGGCAGGCCTATCCATGACCGCTGCTCCAGGCTGAACAGTGTCAAGCGTCATAAAGTTTGTAGGGGATGTGGTGGACACAGGCTCAACCGGAGGGAAAGGCTTGTGTGTTATGAAGTCTTTAGCCCATATCACGTGTGTAGCATCCTCCATCTCGAACGACCATACGGACGACCACATAAGCCCTTGATCCATATTTGGTGGAGTGTACGCATCGCCGACGGGGCTTGAAAACACTGTATTAGCGAATATCTAGTGATGCCATGTACAGTATCAGGCAGTGTACCTTCATAGACTCACTTTGTTATGTCGTCGAGCATCTCGAGTTTGCGGAACTCCTGACACAGGCATCCACTGCAGCCTGCTTGTATCTTACTGGGATCAATGGGAGAGCCGTTCTTTTGACCTAGTGCAGGCAAGATGAGAGTGCCCACCGCTGTAGCCGATCTCGACAGAGCAGTATAATAAGCCTGATGGGTCCTGCAGTTGTTGAGATTGAATAGTTGAGTTTTGCCTTGCGAAGCAAAGTCAGTCATGGCAAAATTGATAGCGATCTCGACCTGTGTCCGTGAAACTTTGACCGTAGTATCGTCAGGAAGAGAGCAAACAGTTGTGGTGGAAGTTCAGACCACAGGGACAACGTTACACAGTAGACTGGCTATGTCCATGTCAGCTGGTGGGTTAACGAGCTGGACAAAAATGACATCCAACACGGGCTTACTGTGGGCCATGACGGATGAAGTCCACGAGTACACTGTGCCTTCTTGACCTTTTGTAATACACAATTCAGTCGCCAAATTTGTACATATCGTAACGGGCATACCTTTGCATATAGACAAAGTGGGAGGAATTTGCTTATTGCTAGATGATGGTACAGCACTCCAAAGTGTCTGCCGTAGCCTGTCAGATATGAAGCAAACAGGACTCTTTGCACCTTGGCCCCATGCCGCCTGTTCCGTGGATTCTGCACCCGATAATTTGTCATCACAATAAAAGACACATAATTCTTGACCCGTCTCCTCAGCGAAATGTATTGCCCCTAAGAGGTTGTATTCGTCCTTGTGTACGTTCAAGCCTGTTATGATAGACACGCAACAGAAATCGGGATTGGTGAGTTTTGACACGGCGCGTTGATGAGCCTTGTGGCTCTGTGCACTCAGAAATCATGGGCACACAAAACAATTTAACGAAATTCTTACTTGCAAGGATGTTCAATCAACCAATCCTTGCAAGACCACTACAAGTCAAATCCCCACCAAATAGTGATTTAGGTCGCGAAGCACATATTCAATAATGATTTGCAAACCATAGATCATCAATACGGCACAAAGGACATGGCAATACCGGTTACCATGGGACTGACACTGAACTAGTCATTTGATTCATGTCATCACCTAAACAAAGGCAGCATGATGCAATATTAGTCATGTGATGCTGCCCATATGATCGCCGACTGCGCATAAGCGTGCAGGCTGTGCCTGGCTATGGGATTCATAACACAAACATGCAGTTGCGAAGTTAAATAAGAAATGAAGTTCATGAATCACCCAGGCTAGCACTGCGCAACTAGTATCCGTCAGTCAGCTAAGGATGCCGCAATATGTTGTAAACTGGCATACACAATTATATGTTATAAAGCTCAGTAAGAGACATTATAGCAACGATAATAGTGTTACAAACCCTTCATGAAGCTCACTAATCTATTACTGCAGTTACAAAGAATGACACCTTTAGATTACACGAACCGTTAGAGAAAATTAGTATAAAAACTCAAGTGTATTAGCCAGAAACACAGAATACGCTCGGGATACTACTCCCCCATACCAAAGACTACAGAACCCTTAGTATTTGCACTAAGAACATATACACCAACAAGTCAGTGACTATGAACGCACTTAACTAAGTCGCGACCCCGCCGTCCCTTGCTTTACTCTATAAACCAAGAAGGTGGTTGTTCACCTTCGTTGGCATCCTCACACTTCCAGACATCACACTCAAAGACGAGCACAACAGTAGACCGCACCGCATACTAGGCTGCAATAACACCTTCATGAACTAAATAGTTTTTAATAACTGCTTTGCGAACTGACCTTGTCTTATACAGAGCCAGTAGCTCGAGACATAACACCAAGTAGCCTTGAATAAGCTACGAACTTAGGACCTATAGTCACTGCACGGAGGTGCCCGACTAGACTCGCTAAGAACCTGCCTTCAGATTCTGTGATTGATTATACTTGCTGTTTAGGTGTTGTGTTTTCTGCCCGCAGGAGTCTCTAGGTTCATCAGCATTTGCCGACCACCCTGCTCTGCAAAAACTCAATATCTGCCGCAGTTGCAGCCTTGTAACATATATTGGAAAGGGCTGTGTGGAATTTCTCATCGTTCGGGGTTTGGGTATGTTGCCACATATTCCGTCATAGCATGACAACAGTCATAACCTGATGCCATATAGCCTTACCCATAGCCATCTCTTGAGACCGCTTGTTTGACGCAAACATCCCATTGCACAAGCCGTACAAGGATGCAGACTTGCCACCCATAGGTGGAGGAAGCTGGGTGAAATCTCCTGCAAAAATCATGTTCATCCCCCTGAACAGTACATCCCCGTTGTTGAGGATTAAAGAGAGCCTGCTGCTAATCCTATACATATTGGCGCATGATAACATGGAAACCTCATCTAGAAAAACATAATCGACACTGTGCAAGTGTTCCTTTACCTCCACCATTGCCTTCCTAGACATGGTGTCCTTGTTGGCCTCGTTTATACCGAACATGTAGTGATATGTCGACCCCCTTACAATTGAAGCCGCGGTTCCGGTCGGCGCCACTATGATAAGTCGGTTACTTTCCCCTTGCTGCTGGAAGTATTGGATCAGCACGTTACGGACTCTCAATTTACCTGTTCCTCCCATACCACCAATGTACATCTGAAGTTGTTCTGCCGCAGAATTACCAGAATGCTGTGCTATGATGCGGAAAGCTCTTTCCTGTTCCGCATTCAGACCCCACGCATCGTTCAAGCCTGTAATAATAGCTTCATCAGACTGGTTGTGCAGAGATCTTACGAGATGACTCTTGCATATTATCTCGACCTGGTCAACGTATCATGTTTGATCTTTATTGGCTCTACGAGTAGGCACGGCACCATTGCCAACCCATCTTCCCTCTAATATGGTGTGCCACGCACATGTGATTTCGTCTTTTCATGTTTGCCATGTAAGTCCCACCACATTGACATTGAGATGGATGCCACTGAAATCAGCAACTGCAGGCACAGGATCCGTCCACTGACATCCAGCAGGTCCGACCAATCTACGCACTGCTGCAGCTTGCACCTCCCTGGCCTTGTGCTTGTGGCTGAGGTGGATGCTTGAGGTAGGCGCGTCGGGATCCACCCCACACTCGGCCAACGCCTCACCCACTATCAGCTGGTCACCCTCACATGCTAGGATGTCAAGCTAGTCTCCGTTGAACCACAAAGGCACGCCATCACCGGTGGTTGACTGCATAAGTTCCACCCTGTAATCATCCCTAGCATCTAAACATTCATACCTCAGATTGAAGTTCGCCATTATCTTCAATCGTGACTTGGAGAACGGATATTGGCCAAACTCAGTGTCCCAGCTGTTGGATGGGTCCGATTGGAGGTCTTTACCTGTTCTCCAAGGCCTGAAGAGGGTCAACATAGTCAAACAGTAATATTCACGATTTCCTTTATCTTTATGCGGAAGCATACCACCCACAAAGTTCGGAACATTTTGTTCCAATACAGGGTGCATCCTCATATGATGGGAATGTGCGAGGGGGTGCCCGTCCCTGAATTGAAACCTCCCATACTTGGTTTTCCTTTGTTTCTTTACAGCGCGACTTGCCCCACGGTGGCGGACACGATCCTCATCCAAATTGCCATCATTGGTGTCATGGTCAATGTAAGGGACACAGGCTGCAGAACGGACAGCCGCGCCTTCGACAGCATATGTGAGATCTTCCAATCCTCTCCCCTCGTCATCGTTGTTTTTGATGAAATTCCTAAGAGAACCTGTGTCCTTGGAGTGGAGGCCATCGCTGGAATATTGGCCATCCATGGATTCCGCTGCATCACCTACATCCTCCCCTTTGTCTTCAAAGTTGTGTTCATCTGCAGAGCTATCGATCTGAATAGGGTCGTCAGTGGGTAAGTCCTTAGTCTTTGTAGCACGGTTAGATTCCCTGTTGCACAGGCATATCCACTCATACAATGGCATGTTGTCTAGCTCTGCAGGGCGATGAATGTAGTCCTCTATGGGTGATACGCCTACAATGGCACCATGGCTTTTATGGAGCGTCACCTTGACGCTGTCGCCATCAACATTATCGTCCATCTTCCAGTAATGGCTGGCCTCCAACACGAATGACTTCCAGTAGAACGTGACGAACTGTCTATTGGTATAGTGATCGGGAAAACCCAGAAGATAAGAGCATATCATCGGGGAACCTAGCTCAGTCTTAGCACCTAGTACATTCACCATTTGCGTCATGAGTTTTCTCGCTCGGTCAATCCGGGATCTTTGTGCGATGTCAGGGTGATCTCTGCTGCGCTGGAAGACAGACCGAATGCAATCAAAAATAGCATGGGTTTTAAGGCCCGGCTTGGTGATATAGTCTGTGACATAAATGAGTACAGCTTTGATAGCTGTCCCAGAACGTAGGGACATGACATCCGTGTTACATCAAAATAAATAGGACAATGTGGCAGTGAATGTATTGATCCAAGCTTCTTTTTTCTTGATGTTCATATGGCCGGTTTCTGCATCAACACCAGTTTCCTGGAAGATATTATGAGGGAATCGCACCTTACATCTTCCTCATTTGTTATCCATACATCCTTTTGCATTTGCATTCCTTCTCAAGGTACCATCTGCATGGGTGTTCGACTTGCAGGTGTGCACGTTGCACTTGCTGACAATCATATCTACCAGGTGTTTGAAATATGCCCACCATGTATTGGTTGTATTGCCATCATTGCACTCTGAACATGTTGAACGTAAGTCATCACAATGCAGTAGAGGAGCTTCAGGTAAGACTTCAGTGAAGTCGACATAATCAGCCTGGAGTGTCTCTCGGTATTGCATGTCAGCAACAGCCGCTTGAGTACCAGTGAAGAACTCTCCTTGGTGTGTGCTTTCGAGATACCGTATCAGATGGGACCGGAACTCCAAATTGTCAGACACCAGGCGATCACGTATCTGCTGTGGACTCAAGCTGCTCTTGATCCATATTATCATATGCAGATGTAGGGTGAGGCGACCCTGCTGCTTGACAGTACCATAATAAGCACAGGTGTCTCCATACAGTCCATCCAGCATGACATCCCCCACTTGCAGCACATATTTCAAGAATAATTCGACCATGAATCGAAAAAAGCGGGTGCATGCAACTGGATTACTTGTAACAAGCCAGACACGCTCCTTTTCGGTGAGGAGAATGGGATCGAACTCGATTTTGCGATCTGCCCAGTATATGCAGATGGGATGACTGTGGTCGGACGGGGCCATAGTAAAATACCAAGATGGAGCACCCTCTGCTGCCATTAATGAATATACCTCATTGCACATGTATTTCTTAGATGTGAGAGAGCCCTGCACCTTATGCGCAACATGGTCAATGTCATTGATCAACTGAAAACAGTCCTTTTTGGCATCAGTGGCTGGTATGACGACCTGGCCTTCAGCCATCCTAGAGGACAGGCTTTCAAGTACTGTATCGTCTATACGGTGTATTCTTTCAGAAATCTCAAAGAACTTGTCCTTGTCAGCTAGAATAAAACCCCCAGTGGTACTGGCCTTGATCTGTTCATGACTGAAGGCTACAAAAGGGAACACGACATCCATCTGGAAACGCTTGTCATGATACATCAGCAACCATCTCTTATGCGCGATATCCGACAAGCCACCTGCACCGATGCCTCCAAGACCATAAGGAAACAACCAGGGAAACATTGACAGATACAATGATGCGTTGTTGTAAACAGACTGAGGTTCCAATGCATGGCCTACAGCCAGCATGCCCTGATCAGCTTTGAAATGGTGCGCAGCCATAGCCTTTTGTTCAGTAAGTGTGAACGTCTGCAGCTGTTCTCCCACCAATCCATGAACGACTACGGGACATGGTCCGTCTGTGGTGCCATCGGCCTCATCATTGTCGAAGACACTAGTTCCTTCCAGTACCTTTTTGGTATGCCTGTCCTTGTACATGACTGCAACAGGTGCTTTTCCATCAGCATATGTTGCCATGTTGGCCTCCGAAATGTCGACATTGTTGTAGTCACAGTGGTTGAGCTGCAGCCACCGCAGCGCATTCTTCACGACATTGTGGCACACAAGCAGAGGTGTATGCTGCATATCCTCCTCTGTAGGGGTCATAGGTCCTGTGAACATAATGGCTAACACTTTGTCAAGCTCTTCTCTGGGCAGCAGGAGGACATCATACACTTTGGAGACGGGCAATTCAAATGCAACGATGTGCGCTATCATCTTCCTGGCGCCAGAATCAGGATGACCAGCCAACACCACATGCATGAAACAGCAGCTGTGCCACATGCATGCAACTAACAGCCATTCAACAAATGACAGTTGCGCCAGAACATCTGGGACCTCCCCAATCCACATGTTGTTTGCCAGGGCCAGCTTAGGCACATTACCTTTCCTGATGGCTGCTCTGCACTTCAAGCACACGAAGTTGGTAGTGGTATCGTGCACCAGTCCCGGACGTGGTCCAACAGGATCAGTATCAGCGAACCTCTCTTTTCGCATACAGGTATTGTTTTCCAGTACGGATAACAAATGGGCAACATGCCATGACTCACTGAGATTCCGTAACAGTGTCAATTGACCACATACGGTACAACCAGCCTCTTGAAAACCGGACGGCTGCATAGCGGCAATGCACTCACGCATAATAGATGCTTCTTTGGCCTCAGTTAGAGGAGGGGGTGGAAATTCAGTGTCCGTAGATACTGGTGGAGGCGGTACCATACATGAAGACGTGGTCGGGGCCAACGGTATCTTTTTGAACACAGATATGTGGCTATCACACTCGGCACAATGGTGGCCCACAATCGATTTCAATAAAGCAGCCTTAGTATCCCGCAACCGTCCGGGGGCATCGTGGACTCTGAGTATGTTGCAGAGTTTGGTGATGGGAATGGCACTCACAATGATGTCAAGAGGGATACTCACACACAAGTATGAATCATCTAATGAAAACGTGTCAGCATCACTACGCCTTATGTGGTCATGAAACCGGTATTTGAATGCAGAAGCAAATGGGTCATCGATGTCTATATTATCCAGCGAGGATACAATGGTATCGTGTGCAAGGAACAGATGGGCACCGCACCCTCCACCTACGTGAGTTGACCGGGAAGGGGGAAACACATTTGACTTGGTATGAGATGAATAAGCAGGCATTGCAGCTCGACACATCATGGCCATTGCAAACAGACAATACATGGTGAATACAAGACCCAGAACATACATGATGGCATGCTCCGCTGCAACCATTGAACCCTGCTTGAGTCGTACACTACGTCTGTTCCACCCAGTAAGGTGTTTTCTACACCCATGTGGGCTGGCATACTCTGAACACCCATGTGGGCAAGAAAAGCACAATGGAACGTGGTTGGTCAAATAGCTCACATCTAAACATACACCATCACAAAGGAGGGTATATACATTCGTAGGATAGCGATGCTCACCGGTGCTGAACTTGTACGACACGGTGCCCACATGCACAAGGCATGAGTGTGATACGTTGTAATCTACGACAATGTGCACAACATAGGACCAGCTCTCACCACGTACGGTGAGGGAGCAGGGGTCCGAATCACCTCGGGACATGACAATGGACGAATTCCATAGGTGTTCAGTGCATGCAATGTTGACAACATATTCGGAAAGCGTACAACCTCGGGTGAACTTATGTTGGTCTGGAATCAGTCACAGCCCATGACAGGGAACACATAATACTCACCGAATAACTGTGGCACGTCATGGGTATACGATGCAGGGTGCCGGGAACAAAAAACAACAGACAAGCAGCAGACAATAACAGGCGAGCCATGATGGACAAGGCCGGGACGAGGACAGAGCACTGACAAACTAATTGAGTGCATCGCAAAGGCAGCAGAAAAAAAAAAAACAAAAACAAAAAGGTTCCAAAGGGGTGACCAAACCTCCCACCTGTCACCAGGGAAACCCAGTAAGTGACACGAACAATAGACGTTCCTCATGCTCACCAAATATGTATAGCAGCATGCGAGAGAAATTGAGATTCCTGAGCCAGAGCGTGATGCTGACAGGGTGTGGCGGCGTGGAGTTTGAACGAATCGTAGCAAATCTGAAGGACGTACATGCCAGAGGCGAAAGGGAATTTCACCAGGGGCAGTTACTGGACTGGATGCCGACACAGGTACATGGGTCTAACGCCATCGAGTTATCGAACAGGTACTTCCAGCGCAAGACGAGTTCGTGGACGCAGAGCAGCGGGATGCAGATAGGATGCAACGTGGACCCGAACAGGATACTACGCAAGCTCGCCGGGGACAAGTTAGAGCATATGGAAGATAATGAAGTAAAATATTATCAAGGGGTAGCTGAGGGAGAAAAGAAAAGGTACGCACCGTCCACCCCACCCTCCCCCAGTACCTCGATTGTACGCTGACCACACCAACAGATACATCAAAACCAAGCCACAGGTATTCCATGTCAGCGACATAGTTGAGGCCAGATGCTCAATAGTGTTCATGTCATGCAAAGGAGGGGACACAAAGATGAAGCTTATCCTGCGTGCCCTAGCACTGGTAAACTGCGAACACACAATGGTGAGTGGAAACAACACTAATAGTGAAATCGGGAACTAACTCACAAATACATTCAGGACGCAGACAGAGAAAGGAAGCAGGGAGACGACAGATGAGACATCCCAAATGCGAGCAACAGAATGAAGCAAAAAGTGGGGTTCAATTATTCAGACTCGGAGGAAGAAAAAGAAGAAAAAGTGAAAAAGCGGCAGCAAACAGATGAAAACAGTGAGATGATAACCAACACATAGCCGGACACAGCATGAACGACGCATAGACAGATGTACCAGCAAAACGATAAAACAATAGATGCATGAAAAGTATGTAAGGTCGAGAGGCCAGAAAGAGAAATAAATAATTTAAATAATTTAAAAGGCAGTACGAAAGAGAACGGGCGAACGAAATAGACAGCCAAGGTCGGCGACTGGCAGCCACGAATAGGAATTGTCCCACGATAGAGCTCAGCTGCTGAGTCGGCAAATGCTAGCAATGAATAGAAAAAGTCCCACGCTAAAGCTCAGATGCTGAATCGGCAAATGCTGGCAATGAATAGAAAATTTCCCATGCCAAAGCTCAGATGCTGGGTCGGCAAATGCCGGCAACAAATAGAACTTTTCCCACGATAAAGCTCAGCTATTAGGTCAGCAAATGCCGTGATGGCATAAATAGATTTTCCCACGGGGTTTCACTACCACATAATAACCGAGTTACCTATATACATAGGACTCGGAACCTGCCCCACGCCAGCAGCTGAACTTCAAGATAAGTAACAGAGAATGGGTAGCAAATGTTATGCACACCAACTGCGCTCATGATGGGAACAGCGAGCCAAAAAGAATTTGTTCTGGTTAGGGTGTTGATGTCACCAAAGCCATACCCAAAGGTTGCAAACACGTCATGGGTAATAAGCACCGTTTGCATGAATTCGATAACATAGATGCCATATACTAGATATTTTGCGAATCGTCTGTCATTTGGAAACGCCAGATAGTATAGATCTAATGAGAATGCATTAGAAGTAATATACTGGCGAACGACTCGGGGTGACACACAGAGCTGCACAGAAAGGGTCCCAAAAAGTCCCCAGTTCAGTATATAGCCTAAGATCTGAGTCCTTGCATTAGGCAATGAATGGACTGAGTGCAGTTTGACAAACGATAGGTCCGGACCTAAAATGAGATCACTTAGGAAATACTACTACTCGATTCCGTAAACATAACTCACAGTTCTACTGTGGGATAACCTGCGGGGAGGGCCTGCATGATGTGTTCGAAGTTGCTATACCGATTCTGAAGACAGAATCTGTAAATATATACTAAGCCACCAAGACCGGGCAGCATTATATCGCTACAGTCACCCTGAAAGGTGCTCAAGAGCGCTCAACATGTGTAGAGTTGACTCGCCATTCCATTGTGCCTGTGAGAGCCGCGATCCTTGTGGTTGACTCAGGGAGGCAAGTTTTTGTCGTTGAAAATTTTGTTCTTCTACATCCTTGAAACACCGGCTAGCCGCCATATATAAAGGCTAGGTTTTCCCGACATCAGTACGACGGGACCTAATCTGATTCCGCCATAGCATCCGACCACTATCGGTGCGACAAGTCACGCAAATATACCCAGGTTGATATAGAGTCGCACCCCGCTAAGATTATTCCAGGCTCGGAGACAAGGTAAACCAGGTTCAGAGGGCGTGGCACTCCACGCTCACACAATCGACAAATGTGTGGAAAAGAAAAGTTGGTATCAGTGTCTCCGATGTCCTCGAGCAATAGCCCTGGAAGATGAGATTGAGTGCGAATAAAGAAAGGATAGTATTAGTAGGGATTGAAGAGAAGAATAGTTTCTATGAGGTGGTCTGTGGTTCCCAAGACACGTAGAGCAGTCAATGGTCAACCTAGTAGAGATATTGCGAGAGGTGGGGTGGTGCACTTTTTCAGCTCGCCGAGATCATGCCCAGCTTCCTGGAGACACTGGAATAGGAATGTGAGAAATCCAAATTGCTTAGGCCGGAAAGGTCGAAGCGAAGGAAGCAACAAAAGGTCCAGAGCCTGGGTGGTGTACCAGCATCCTAGTAGTAAGTGATGCGGAGAAATGACATTCATGTGGCTGTGCTTTCCCTTCGGAGCTGATGTTGCCGATCTTCGTCTCGTACATTCATCCTAAGGTGATAGTCCTTCTTGTTTCTGGTGTGTTGTAACTAATGCAGTGGGAGGCTTGCAGTAGGTAAATATACTGAATTGTTAACTACTAGAGCTCGGAACAAGCTCCTTATATACTACAAAAGTATCTAGAATATTCTATCTAAAGTACCTAAAATTGTCTAAGTATCGTGACAAATTAATAAGCCGAATGTTCGGGAATCTTCCGGCATAAGCTTGAAGTTGCAATTCCAACACTCCCCCTCAACTTCAAGTTCCTAAAAAGCAAAATCTGTATCTTCTTCAGCTGCAATATTTGCCTTTGTTGGATATTCTCCCCCTGAGGCAAGATTTGGGCACTTGTTTCTGTAGTGGCCCTTCTGTCCACATTCGTAGCAGGTGATTTTGGCCGGATCGGTACGTCGGCCCTTGAATGATCGCACTACCAATGCCATGTCATTTTCTGGTGAGTTTAGCTTTCGGCGGCGTTCTTCATTTAGCAATCAGCGAGTGACATAATCGAAGTCTGGACCATGCGTCGGATCGCTAGGGTCAGTATTGGCCTCGATGTATGATTCGATGGCGGTAACAATGTTCTCATAGCTAGGAGGTAGGGATGCCAATAGAATAGTCATCCTGAGCATATCTATCAGAGTGATTCCGATATCCTTGAGAGATTGATCCAATTGATTGAAATTATTAATATGCTCCTGTATGGGTGTTCCCTCTTCCATCTTGAGAGAAACAAATGTACGGAGAACGGTCATACGGTTAGCCCATCCTGAGGATTCATGATATTCCTTCAGAATTTGCCACATTCGGACAGGGTCCGTGGTCTTCCGAGTTAGCGATAACTGGGAATCAGACACATGCAGAATGATCTCGGCAGCGGCAAGCCTCGCGCGCTTGTCCCAGACTACTTGTGTCCGTGCTCCACTGGTAGGACGGGGTTCTGTTCCTGAAACTATTCCCCACAAATCCTTCCGAATCAAGTGCATTTCCATGCGGTACTTCCACGTGAAGTAATTCTCCTCATTTAGGAGATCAAAACGGTTGCTACTCCGGTCTTCCATAACTGGAGATAACGAATATGTAACGAAAGATAACGAAAATGTGATGTAATGTGCCCGAAAAGCACAAATACGGTGCCTAAAAAGGACTTCGGAAACGGAATGCCAACCTAGAAAGGGTTTACAGCGACAACAACGATATTTCACCTACGTAGAAACGGTTTACGGCGGCGTAGAAATGACTTTTAACGACTTCGTCTACCTAAAGAGGATTTACAACGGCCTAGAGAGGACTTTTGCACCGACCTAAAGAGGAATTACAGCGGCCTAGAAAGGACTTTTACACCTGCCTAAAGAGGACTTCCGGTGGTCAACGTGTGGCTAAAAAGCCGGGCTCGGGTGGTCCGAAAGAGAATGAGTGTGCAAGATGAGACTTCTACTGGGGCTCGGGGCCCATAACCTGTTGTAACTAATGCAGTGGGAGGCTTGCAGTAGGTAAATATACTGAATTGTTAACTACTAGAGCTCGGAACGAGCTCCTTATATACTACAAAAGTATCTAGAATATTCTATCTAAAGTACCTAAAATTGTCTAAGTATCGTGACAAATTAATAAGCCGAATGTTCGGGAATCTTCCGGCATAAGCTTGAAGTTGCAATTCCAACATGGTGGATAGAGCTTGCAATAGGCTATTGTTGTACGGACTCGTAACGATACTTGTTGACAAGCCCTGCTGACGCATTGCAGGCATTCGTTCCTACTCGCTGATGGTGAATCCTCACGTTGCGTGCACGACGACTTTCGGCTCTGTCTTGCAATGAAATGGTGAGGGAGCCACCAGTAACTTTACGAAAAATGGGTCAATACGTGTGTAGGAGTGTGGACAAAGAGACGGTTGGATGAGAACAGCGAAGATGCACGTTTGTTTATTTCTCGATCTTTGTATTGTTAATTCATGCCAGCACTGTCCAGGGTGTGAGCTAGGATCAGGTGACTGACTAGAGCCAAATGATTAATTCTCAGAAAATCATCGAACAACTCAAAAACTGCGGGTAGGATTCTCAAAATAGTGCAAGAAGGTAGGATAGCAGGATGAGCAATGTTATTTACTGGACCTCAGTCGACGGGAAAAGCCACTAATGCATTGGTCACGTCACTATTTTCTTCCGTATTCACTTTTCTTCGAACGTACCAACAAGTATAGAGCAGGCCTTGGGTCCAGACGTTCCCTTCAACGTGATTTTTTTTTGGGCAGATGCCGGCGAACATGGCGGAAAAAATGTTCCACGACCTCCAGAACGAAATTACCGCCTTGTGGAATCATTCTTCTGTTGGACATCTCCTGTTTCTCCATCACCTTCAACTTGATGAAGGAGGATCATTGTGAGAGATTGCCTGTACTCTTTATCTATCACGTTTAATCCTTGGCAGCAGTTGACAGGTGCTATTTGTTCCCTAAATTTCATTCGTCTTGAGCCTAGTAAAAGTCAGCTTGGGCCATTTCGTCATAGCCAGCGAAAAAATCGGCTATAATTGAAGACAGTGCGCTATACAGAACGTACTTAGGGTTTGAGCTTTAAGGGCTTTGACAAGCCGGCAATGCATAGCTGAATCAAGGCAATGGACCAACATTAGCTATGATGTCCGGAAGTAGGCCTTGAACATTGAAGCTCCGTACAGAGTAGGCCTGTCTCTTCGTAGTCATCGGACTCGTAGCCCGCGTCATCCGCAGTGCGCACTGAGTCATCCAGATCACCCTGGCCTTCCAGTAGGAGCACCAACCACCGCATTTCGAAGGCTAAACGACTATAACGTCGTAACATATAGCATAGGTGCGTATGAAAGGATATATAAACTAGTCTAAGTTCGTTTACCGTACTAAATGTCGGCTGGAAAAATGTAGCATATTCATCACTCAGGGAGGTTCATACAATCATCCCATGCTTTATCCTTGAGGGAAAATTAGCTGTAATAAAGCACATGAAGCACCGTGACTGACGCTCATTTGACTCATTTCATGATTATTGTTGAATACCTCCAGATATTACGACCACTGGCGGCTGTCTTTGTGCCCCGTCTGCAGGCCGTGTGTCTTCTGTTGATTGAGATATCATATCTCTTATCATCGTGGTCGTGATGCCCACATCTGTCAAAGACGTATAGGTATCCCGTCCGCCGATAATTCGGAATCGGGAATTCAGCACCATGTAAACAGAGTTAGCATATAGCTTAGGCAAGACCAGGCCTGGAGCCATGTAAGAATTCTGATGGGGCAACACAATGAAAAGGACAACGTTAAGCAGAGCCACGACAGCTAGAAATAAGCGGTGTTATTATGTGACAACGGCAGATGGTACTAAGAATTCCATACCTGTCATAGATCCTGTTTCAATGGTGAGACGAATTATCTTTGAGACCAGCATTCGAGTGCGACGGAAATTGGTGGTACTACGCATAAGCTATGAAATAGCGTCAACATCGACGAGGATGACTGTAAGAGAGAAAGTGCTTGCATAGTAGGTCATGCAGATAGCGACGAGGATATCACATAGGGCGGTGGCTCCACACCAAATCTGGACATGAATGATAGATAATTCAGCTCATGAATTTGGAGATGCTCAGTCAGTTACACACCCCGACAGCGATATGCATCTTCCAGGTGTTGAGTTCAGCCGTGATGCCTTCTTGGAATCCGTAAATTCCTGCAAACATAGATGCCCCAAAGCTGGTCAATGATACCTGTAAATGGGTAAGCTAGAGTACTATGGAGAAAGAGCACAGCACCGAACACAAATGATGAATATCGGGACGATTCGTGACTTCGACAATAGGAAGATCCGGTATGCATAGAAGAACTGCCCGATACAAGCAGCTGGACCCCTGGTAAGCATCAAAAATGGGCAACACATGCACTGCGTACAAACAACGCCCATGATGGGAACACTGAGCCCAAATAAATCGATTCTAGTCAAGAGGTCCATGTCACCAAAGCCGCACCCATATATTACAAACACATCGTAAGTAACGAGCATTGTTTGCGCAAATTCAATGACATAAATGCCATAGACGAGGTATTTTATGAATCGTCTGTCATTCGGAAATGCTAGATAGTATAGGTCTAGAGAGAACGGATTGAAAGTACGCTGCTGGAGAATGACTTGGAGCGACGTACAGATCTGCACAGAAAGGGTTCCGAAGAGTCCAAAGTTCAAGAGACAGCCTACGATCTAAAGTCTTGAGTTAAGCAACGGATAGACCGAATGTGCAATTTGACAGACGCTAGGTCCGGACCTGAAATGACGTGACTCAGGAAATGCTACTGCTCGATTCTACGAGCACGACTTACAGTTCTACTATGGGATAACCAGTAGGGACGGGCTGCATGATGCGTCTAGGGTTGTTTTATCGATCCTAACGGTAAAGAATTTTAAGATATATACACCAAAGACCGAGGTGGGAGACTGGGTCAGCATCACATTACCAAACTGCGTCCGCTCACAAATTGCTAAGACGTTAACCCATCAAATCAATCATGCATCGGGAAAGCGGTGTTAACTTTCGTAGTCATCGGTAGTTTACCACCAGTAGTTAGACTCAAGTTCCGGTGCACATCAATGAAGAGTATAGATGTCGCAATAACCGCCATTTCTCCAGTAGCCAGCGTTAGATCTATTCAGATATCGCAGTAAATGATAAATTGTTCTGGGAGCAAACTATGAGAAGGACTGTCATAGAATTACGACCCACCAATATTGGCTCATTAAGCTATTTGTGGCTGCGTTTAACCTTCTTGTTCAACACCCGTATTAAACGCAGGTTAGGTCCGCCCGTTCACGCGAGGCGCTCAGTGCTCATTCACCAATGAGTCGGAAGGACAGATATGCGAAGAATGGAAAAGAAACACTGGTATCAATGTCTTCATATAGTTTTCGATGCAACGAAATGTTTGCACGGATTCCGCGCTTACTCGTGAGTTAAACAAGCTGAAGCAGTGATCAGTACGTGTAGAATTTCCAATTGGAATGAACAACTTGCATGTTTTCTATCATTGAGCTGTTGCTTTAGCAATCCTGTAGATTTATACTAAACCGCTATGTAGGAGACTCAGATAAGGCGCTAAGACTGGCATGTCACTCCGATCATGCTGAAAAGGCGGTCAGCGCGTAGCCCATCAAGTTCAATAAGACGACTCCATGGAAGGAAACATCTCCAAACCAGGTCATAACAGAAGTGGCGGTAGTGCAGCGATATCAAGTTGATGATGAAATTTCTCCGGGAAGAAGATAGGAAACTCATAATAGAATTACGGGGTCACCAATATAGGCTTCTTGTGGGAGCGTCTGCTATCCAACATCGGTACTAGTGAACGCTCGTCGAGTCTTTCGGTCATCAAAGATATTCCCGGTCTTTCATAGCATCGAACAACGTGGCTGACAGGAATGCGACCCCCTCAAGATTGAGGCGGAGTAGCACGCCATCCTGGCTGGGGAACGTACTAGAATTAGGTTAGAGAGCGAAGCACCTAGCGCTCATGCATCATAAACCGATCATCATACGAAAGTGCGTTCAAGAAAAACAAGCTGGGATCTAAACATTTCGGCGGAACTTCTAAATGGTACAAATGATGTCAGAAAAACAAGCTGAACGGAAGAATTATTGACGTACTCTTCTAGAGCTGGTAGGGTCATAGTTAGTTGAGAGGGTGGGATGTCAAACCGGGCAGGAGAATAATAAGTGAAAAACTTTTCAATTCAGCAGGCGCGCGAGTACAAGATGACGGATGTGTTAGACGATACAAATACACATTTCACAATACTTCTTATGCCTTTAGTTGACGGTCGATTTCATATTCAACGAAGGCCAACAAATCATTTGTCCCTTTGGTCGGCCTCCATCCCAGGGCTTTGCCTCTGCTTTTCTCAAAGTCAACTCGTGAGTTGGTGCCCAGAGAATATAGTAACTGTTCTTCTTCAGCCTTACTGAAAGTCGTAGGCTTGGGAGATCCGATACCTCGACGAGCAAGATCCTCAGCTGTGGCTTTGGAAAGATCGTACAAGGAGTGCTCATCACTGACAGTGAAGTAGATGCCGGATTGACCATGCTGGAATTCGGTAGGTGCAGAAGACGACGAGAGGGCGAGATCGAAGATGATCAAGTACAGGTCGACCACTGCAGGCGTGACCGTGAATAAGACACGGGAGATAAAGGAAAGAGACATACTTTCGTTCACGTCAACGTTTGGCCAATGATTCTTGCCCTCGCCTACTACGCCGCCTTGCTTCCTAGCAATGCTCGCCTCAACGAGGATACGTACTTGGCTAGAAAGTGAACACTGAAGGCCGTGCTTGTGTAGGATACCCGTGGGTACTCCATAGATAGTCGGAGGGAGAACGATGTAAGTTTTCACATAACCTGCGTGATGTTTAGACGACATAGAGACGCGACGAACACGCTTGACAGACCTTGGGTGTCTGCAGCGATAACGGCGAGGTCGACATTCCGATGAGGCTGACTTGGGGGGAGGGTCTCAAAAAAGAGGGATATCGAGATCCGAGTAAACAACATCAGTGCTATGCAGCCCTCGAGCATTGTCAGTAAGTTCACCGGTACCAGACTATCCGACAGCTCAGTACTGCGAAGGTACTCAACAAGCTGAGCTCACAGTGTGGATGAGGATCAGAGTCTTCCCTGTCTTCCCATAACGGTCTTTAGCACCTTTCAGAATGGCCTGGGCTGCAGGAAGGTCATCACAGTCTGCCTGTGGACTCGTCAACCTTCTAACGTCGCGAGAGTCAGTGCACTACGCACCGTAGCAAAGACAATGTCCGCTGCTGCCGCCTGTGCCCTCAACAACGCTAAATCTGAGTCACTTCCAGAGACAGTCTTCAATCCCAGAGCTTCGTATCCTGCGGGTGATCTCGTAGGACGCAGAAGGATCGTGATATCGAAGTTCTTGGAGTCTTTATGCTCGATGAGACGTGACAGAATCGTGCCTCCGATGTAGCCTTTGGTGGTTTGGTTTGGTTTTGGTTTTGTTACCGGCGCCAGGTCCCAATAGGGAACGGCACAGCCCTGACATGGCAGTGCCATGCGCTGTGGCCGCAAAGGCTCATGCCGTTGTAATCACACTGTTGAGTGTGTCTCGCGGGTTAGAGCGTCTTTGCGGGGTTCTACGTGTCTTAATAGAGTTGGACGCATACACATATACCATACAGGGACCAGTATCATAAACGAAGTACAGGAATCTCCTCAAATACCTTGAAAATATCATAAACAAATTTGGTGATGCGGAGGGGAAACAGATGGCCCAGTCATCGAACAAACAATGGTTTTGGTTGGCATACTACATGTGCGCACGGACCCATGAAGAGCCCCGTTGAGCACAGGGGACATGTGAGCCCAATGTCAGCGGGAAGAGACACTGTCGTGATACAGAAGCGGGGGCGAGAGCATGTCTTCTGTCGTGACTGGAAAACACAGTGACAACTGGAAACTCCGTCACAACACCAAGCGGGGGCAGGAGGTCATCGTTGCCGCTATGGAACACAGTAACAGGCCGGGGCGGGGGTCGTCCTTGTAGCCATGAATCAAGGATGACACCGAGAGCTCCGTCGCAACACATAAGCGGCAACAGGAACGTCTGTATATGCCACCCACGATTGTACCACACAAAAACAACACGAGACCAATAGCATGGGAAGCACAAAACGAAAGGCAGCGACAACGGACAGCTCCATCGCAACACCGTAGCGGCGGCAGGAGCCATCCTCATCACCACCAATGAGACGCGAGCAACAAGAACGGCTTCGTCGCAACACCGGAGCGGCGGCAGGAGCCATCCTCATCACCACCAATGAAACTGCAGGTAACAAGAAACCGTGACCACTCCGTCGCAACACATCGTTATTGAACAGTGCGATGGTGGGAGCAGCCGTCGTCACCACACAAACTGAAGGGGATAGATCTGATGACGTGCTGGTTCACTCCCGTGTGAACAGAGAAATTTGAGGACTGATAGTCCAGACACAGCGAGAAGCAGTCGTGCCAAAACAATCGAAGACGGCTCCTACTGCCCTGGTGGAGTATGAGGCCGAGGGGGGTGGTCAAAACTGGGGTTTTCGTAGGGGGACGATGGGTGAGACATTGTTGGTAGAGCTAGTTTCAGATTCTTGAGGGGAAAAACGAGTATCGGAGGTGGCCATGGACGTCCATGAAGAAGTCAGTGATGGTGAAGAGACGTGGGGACCAATGTTGGGACAAGGGTAGCTGTACCATTTCGCTATTTTGGATGATGGAGGTACAGCAGGTGGTAGGAAAGAACACGAACCCAAAACGCCAACTCGGCGACGCACGGTGGACTCTTCACCATCTTGCCTCCCAATACACTCTTGTCACCCATCAGTTTCTTCCTGGAGGAAATAGTTTGCAGAGCTGAAAAAATAGGGTAATTGGTATGGTGGTGTCAGTCTACTTGTCGTAAGAAAATACCATAGCGGCGCACCTGTCGCTCCAGTAAATAATATATTGATCTTCGACATGGTGAGGGCAAATGGAAGAAACAGATGAATAGCCGATTATCGTATATAAATTCGTCATCTGCACTTCGACTGACACTGCTCGCCGGAAGGCCATACGTCGTGTCAGCGCTAAACTGCTCATTGACTGAGCTCTTCAAGTAGTTGTTCGAGATAGAGAGCCCCGCAAAACCAACTGAGCTGCGAAAAAAGTTAACGAGGTCGTTCGAGACCAAGAACAAGAGAGAAGATGTTGAGCGCACTCATGGTTTGGATGACGTCGGCATTGAAGGTGTTCTGATGTCATTGGCGAGGTACCCTATAGGACCCCGTAACCCACATTTGTTTTGAAATTGATTTAAAATATAAATAATAATAAGATATACACCCATAGAGGAAACAGACGGAAAGGCGAGGAAATGGAGATTCGCCGCTCCGTCAATAAAGCAACCCAAAACGGTCAAATGAACGTCAAATTCCTGATCGGATGCCTTACATTTCCGCGCGTTTCCTCCTGTTTCCTCCTGTTTCCTCCTGTTTCCTCACATTTCCTCACATTTCCTTGCATTTCCTTGCATTTCCCCTGCTCTTGGGTGGAAAAAAGGTGAAAACTTGATTTTTGTCCAGAAAACGACTTCATACGACCATGCCTTATTTTCTTCTGGTGCAGGATGTACAGTGGATTCATGGCTTCTACTTCAAGTAAAATATCACTACAATGCACAATTATTGGTTTCATTTGCTGGAATAAGTTCTTGAATTCCAGTATAGAAATGTTTCTCACATTGCACTCAGAATTCATTCTTAGGAGAAAAGGCAAAAACATTGGTGAAAAGTAGTCATATATCAACTCCTCTTGAATGCATGCAAGTCTTGTAGAGCATATCACAAGAAACGTGTAATTGTTATACTCACACTGTATTTCAATGTGGCACCAAGAGCATTGTTGCTTAGGTGCACTTGGAATGTATTTGCTAATTTTTGGAGCATCATCTGACAAAAATTAATATCTTGCTCTGGCGCCTTCATGTGCTGAGAAGAATATGTTCAGTTATGGTATATGATCATTGTGTCACTAAAAAGTATACATAGATTCCATCCCAATTCCTTTCTACAGTACATACAGTAGGAATACCACAGTATTATGCAGCATTTGTGCATTAACATCACAGTTATAGGCCAAGAGAAGGTGTAATCAGAAGATGAAAGTCAATAGAATTTGTCTAAAAGGCTTATATCTTTGTTAGCACCCATAGCACCTGAAGAAAGGAATAAAAGTGAGTGAATATGTCGGGGGAGCATCTGGTTGAATCAACACCCAGCTTACTGAACCAATAGGATTCATCGGCTTCTTCCGATCAATCCAAATCATCATCTCTCTTTTTTTGCTTTTTTGCTGTGCATTTGGTGACTCTTGTCATCTTCTCTTAGGCTAGTCTTCATCCAGAAACAGGACCAGTAATTTCAATGTACTTGCTGTTATCCATGTACAAAATAACAAACATAAGATTGCATAGAAAATAGACAGAGATAACAGAAATAGGTAAAACAGCCCTATTTGGTGGAGCTGGTCACCATTTGCTAGGGACGGATCCAGGCACTACATGAGGCAAAGAACTGCATGATCAATATTGATCAAAGATCTGGTTTATAATAATGGTATTTATAGGCATGGGGATTTAGGAAGGGCGGGTACTATCATGAGCAATGGACACGATGACGAGCAAGGTACTCATCAATTGAAAAACCATGTGACAGTCAGATGGTAGTGATATATCGCTCCAAGGAAATGTGGTTAATATATCATGATCGATGGTTTGGATCCGTCTTTGATATATCATTTCGTATGGATCCTTTGACAAGCTGATTCCCTGGCCAAAGCCTGATGTGATACCTTTGGTAGTGCAGGCTGTCAGGCAAGGAGACCAGCACTGATACTTTAATGATACTGATATATTGTGGATGTTTCCCCCTTGGTTTTTTTGTTGTAAGGTCAATGTTTGTATATGACTATTTTGCTCATACCATGTCGGTGTCGATTTCCTCCCCTAAGAAATGATTAACATTCTACACCATGGTCCTTCAGAACAGTCTCTAATGCATTTCGTCATAAGGACCTCATCCCCTTTTTCCATGACAATGTTTTCAATATTGATGTCTATGTAAGAGCACTTTCAATTTGTGCATAGTTCCAGACTGCTTAATATTTCTTAGGACGATAATTGTATTTAAATCTTTCGTCCTATCGGCCCAGCTCAAAAGCTTCTCCCATCCCATCCGTGAGTCAGGCCCAGCAAGGGGCTCAGAAATTGGTTCCTCAGATGATTTCTCAATATTCCTCAGATTATGTCTTCTCAAAGGCAACATTTGCAAGATTATCCATTGTCCCCTGTTCTTCAAATGATGGATCAGAGTGGGATTAATTCAGCTAGCAATGACGATGCAGTTGAGCTGGTACTGGTGACAGATTCTCGATGGCAAATCTTCATTGGTAAGTCCATCTGGGAGAATGCATTATCGGAGACAAGGATGACGGCAAGCTATGGGCACAACTTTGGCGTTGTTCGAAGTCACTCTGGCTGACTTTTTTTGCAACTGCCTGTTGCCTCCTATTTTGATTTTTAGCTGTGTATTTCTGATTTCTAACCCTGGCACTGCATGGAAAATTCAATATTTCAGTCAAGAATATTGAATTCTTCATGCAGTGTGGTGAAGAGGAATATATACCCACTAATTTGTGTCACAGAATCTGCATACCTTTACGGACTACTGAGTTGCTATAATACGAAGTCCTACATCGTCAACTGTATGGTTTCGAGATCGACGTTATTATCTCACTCTGCAGCTGCTAGGATCTCAACAGACTTCTTCGCTCTGTGGAAATAAGACATTCCAGCATAACCGGCCGATATTCAAAATTTGACTCTTGCCGGCATCAAACATAGAGAACAACTTCTGTTCGATATTCTCACGCAGTTCGTACAGGGCGCTTCCTCGGCTGATGCACTTTCAGTGGCAGAAACTTTGCCACGCCACCTTTGTTCACTGAAACAGGCTACATACTGGTTGTTATGTCCTACTAGTCTCGTCCCACTGCAATGATCGTTCATATGTTTTCGTTTCGGCCAGCTTATAATCCTTCGCGGAGTGTTTCTAATTGAACGTCTCCTGGCACGGGATGTCTTCTCCCGTCTTCTGATGTAAGAAGCAGTGCTATTGGGAAACTTGTGCTTAATCTGGGAGACCCTTTGAGTGCACGATGCCATTCGAACCACCGTTGAATCTGATTTCCTTGAAGACTGATCGGCAATATGTACCGCTGTTCATCGGATCATACACACGAACCACATATTTTATCTTTCTGGTCGTATGATGGCGGAATTCCCACTGACTTTCATCATATTTGACGTTGCTATCTGAAAGAGCACTGTACAATGATTCATCGGTATCCAAGACCGCTGATGTTCAGGCGTCTCTCCAACTCAAAGGCATTAACATGTCCGTCTGGGTCTGTGATATATCGGTTTGACACCCAGTCCCGCTTCGTGACGCATTGCATAGTGCGCATACACAACTGCCACGCCTCATTTACTGGATAAGAGAGGCTGGATGTTCCTCTATTTCTTTCTGTGAGTAGTGTTTTTCATCGTATGAGAGCCACTTAAATGCTTCGATTTCCTGGAAAGGTTTGGATTCTGCTTTTCCACTTCGGCCGGCTTTATGTTCTATGCCATCACAGAGAATGCCACAGTTGGCACGCCCTTCCCTCTGACATGGTATCTTGACAAAGGCGATGTCCCAGATAAGCTGCAGCTTCAAGAAAGATTGATCTCCCAAGATTTAGGCGATGGACAGATCGTACCAATTTCATTTCCTAACAATGGTACCCTCAGCGGGACCTTGTCGGTCACTTTTGCAGTTCCTGGGTACGTGTTCGATATGTTACCTTGAATCTCATGTTCCGACTTGTCATTGTCATAACACAGGGATCATTTCGTTGAAGCATTCGAGGACGATCCTAAATCGCCTATAGCTAGTTCCGATGTGATAGATGTTAGCATTGCATTTGCAAGTAGTAGCTTTATAACGGCGGATGCGTATGTTCATCAATTACTCTAATCTATAGCGATACTTGCTTATGATTTCTTCTGGTAACGAGCAGCTCTTCGTCTGCAAGCACTATTTCTACCCCTTCTTCTACCCCCAATAATTCCAACTCCCATCATGAAGCAAAGCAGATATCGACAATCATTGGAGCCGTGGTTGGAGTGGTCGTATTCTTGCTACTACTTGCACTAGGAGTAGTTTGTTATCGTCGCCTGCATCGGCACCGCAGGCATATGCCATTGCCTTGTCTCACGGCTATTCTTCCATATCTACAAATTCGGCCTTCCTCCCAGCATGGTGCAATTCACAAACTAGAAGGAAGACATGTATCTGTGCCAGCATCAGTGGAGGTGCCGAAGCCAATGTCCATTAACTCTATGCTCGTGGATTTTGATGTCGAAGAAGGAGTTCTAGGAGCCAATCAGCCGATGAAACCTTTCGAACTAGTGGCGACCCGTCCACTCTCCTTAGTGGCAGACGACAGTTCCCTTGGGCTTGATCCGGGTCCCTCCCATTCCGAAAGTATACATCAAAGGGAAAGCCTTCAAATACCAGACGAAGAGCCTACGCTTCATGCAAATACTTTAACACCCCGTGCAAGGAACGCTGAAATGGCAGAAGAGATCGTAAGGTTACGTACCCAGATACATCAGCTTATTGTCGACAGAGTCTCAGGATGGGATCAAGATAGGGAGATAGATCCCCCTCCGGCGTATGTAAGAGAGGTGTAGAGAGCTGGCTCGGTAGAATTGGGATCATTGTGTTGTAACATTAGCGACAGCGAGAAAGCGTCGGTTTGGACTCAGTCCTGGGTATCACATTCGTATCACCTATACCATTCTTGTGTCGAAGAAACCCGCCAGAATTCAAGGAATTAAATAAGGCTTTAACGCGTCGTTGACGTGCATCAGACGCTATCAATTGAGCACGGGGACGTTCTCTGTGTTTGTTTCAAAAGCATCATTTCCGGCCGGGGATCTCTTCGCGCACCCTTCACGTGCAATCAGCAATCACAGGCCTGTGCTCAATCTCGCAGACAGCTTCTATAGCATTAGTCATCTCCGCGGACTCCGAATCAACGAAGCGATATTGACCACTCTCCGGTATCCCATATCAGGAGTAGATCCAAATGATCTGCGTTTGGAAGAACATTCATTCCTTGCCGCAGTGTGACACCTAGAGAGAGATAAAAAAGTAGGGCAATGCGCTCTCACGTCAAATCCATGGAATACTGACGCGAGCCTTCAGACGGTTCCAAGGAACCTCAAGTTTGGAGTCTCCGTCAACCACAGTTCCCTTATAGTACATCTCCCGCATCCATGATGGGACTAGGTAAAATAAGCCGGAATAAATCAATAAATATGGGTATTTATGACGCGTGAGATTAACGATAAGACATGTCAATGCTCCGGCGCAGGCAATGAATCTCAAAGAGGCTTTGGTATAAGCAGCACAAACGACCCTAGTGGCACCAAGAACGCTAGCGCCAGCAGCGGAACTGCAAGTGCAGGAGAATCGTCTCTGAGAAAATTGAGCACATTTCCACCGCAAAGTTTCGACAAAACTTACAATGACGTACTGGATGACGCGGAAGAAGTCAATGGCACCGCATCAATTGTTTTCCTGTTCATTACAGATAAGATGGATTAGTTTTCAGACATGGCATGACCCACGTCGAGCCTCCCGATCCTCCTGATGATCCATTGCCATCGTGATCATTGTCTTCGTTACTATGCTCATTGTGACCATGATTCTTGTTGTCGTCGGGCGACTCGGACCCTAGTACTTGTATCTTTTGACTCTTCGCTAGATTTTGATGCGAACTGGAATGGTTGAGGTTCACGGGACTGAAACAGATCATGAGATAAAGACTCTGTATGACCTTTGCAACGAATCGCAGCTCACTCGGAAACATTGAAAGCGAAGACTACAAAGTTTCTGAAAATAATGGGATAAGAATTCAACGTAGGCTGGTGTAAATGCATGACACTTGCCCGTCGTGGTGAAATGTAATATTTGCTGTTGTATCGGCTGTGAAGTTGGTAATATTGGCCACATTTCCGGAGAAGTGAGAGGAACCATCGATGTTCTGAAACTTTCTCAGAAAGAAACACGAAGGGTCACTCGGAGAATATGTCAAGTTGACAGTGACATTATGGTTTGGGGGAGCATGGTCCGGGGCCAAAATTGTGAGGGCTGAGACACACAACATCCAAGGAGCAAGATAAGAACTTGAGAAAAATGTCATCACATGAAGAGACATTCATCTGAAAAGTAAACGCACGAGAGAAGTAGGAAGAGCATCTCCGCCAGCGGTGAAGCAAAATGTAGGAATGAAATTCCGAATCGTTGAGGATGTGTAGGAGAGAATTGTAGGATTCTTCTTTGACCATCAGGATACGGAGGTGACTCCCTTGAAAAGATCTGTTCACCACCGCAATGACCTTGAAAGGGATTGTATCACGGTGCCGGTGTACTAGTCTAACGGTGTGGAGGCAATGCGAAGTGCGGAAGTATCTCACATCGTGTGTCTTGGCATTCACAACTCCCCGGTAGTGAAGGATGAGGGATCGTCTCAATAATAGGAAAGTGTAGAGGGGCTTCCTCTGGCGGAGATTATCATAGCTGCTTGTGGTCCGCTGTTTCCGGTAAGCATGAAACATGATTGAAAAAGATAAGATACAGTTACAAGACACCGTATGAAAAGCGCTCCACTTTCATCACCACCTTACATCTAGCATCATCGAGATACCTCCATGCCCTCGACACCCGCGAGTGTACAGATCTGTATTGATGAACAGAAAGCAACGAGTCGGACAAGACCTCTCTAAGCTACCGCTGTGACATTTATCAAGAATAAGATGACGCGAGAACAGACGAACGCAAGAGACCTTTGGTTGGAATGTTTTCTTCAAAGCCGGGACATACGCCGGACAAACGCGGGTCTTAGCGAAAACATCAATAAGCTCGAGGGTTCTTTCAATAGAAGCAATTCTCCGTCGGTTTGTTGAACACAACGCGGTGGGGATGAGTAAGAAGGAGATTGTAACACGTGGCAGAAGTGGCCTAGTGAGCAGCCGGTGCCTGCCAATTGCCGTTCGTCCGAACTGAGGTATTCTCCTCTTTATATACAGGGAGACGTACGGATAAGGTATCAGACTCCCAGCGGCTTTGACCTCCCACGAAAGAGAATGGGTGGGAGTCTGGCAAGATATGCGATTGCGACTCTTTGTGTTCTACAGAATGCGGTGTTTCGCACTCAAAAATATGCCAAGAACAGAGACTTCCAGTGCTATGAAATTCCTATGGTAAGGAAATGACTATTTTTACGGAGTCTAGCCAACTTCGACTGTGTAGGTAATTTACCTGAAATACCTTTTAAAAGATCTGCCTTGCCATGGGCTCTCAACCCAGACATGGATAAAAATCCGTGGTATATTACTAGAAGAAAGCGAGATTGAAGTGATGAATCTAAGGTAGAAACGAAAGATTAAGGTAAGGAAGAGGTCGAAAATGGCGCATACGTAGCCGCCCACAGACTATACGTACATATAGCTAAAGAACTGCTGCAGTACTAACCTCATATAAATTAACACCCGTCATATGTGTCTATTCAATTTGAAGCTGTTACCTATGCTTCTACACCATATTCTCCATTTCGCGGATCCTCAGACTTCAAGTAGGTCTGGTCGGAGCATACCGAATGATTTACTGTGACGCAAAGCGTGGGGCGCGTACGAAGATTGTATGAATGATCATTGACGCTGTTCCTCACTTCCGTTTCTAATGCGACACGGAACAAGATCAATGATGGCGCGATAGCCTACAAAAAGAGTTAACATATCGCTCCAATTGAATATGGGACCAAAATGGCATACACTAATTTGTCCCAACGAATCAGCAAGGATGATGCTAATCGTAGGATCCACATTGAAGAAAGTAAGGAATAGAGTCGATGTGATGGCAGATATTGCTCCCGACTCGACGATCATCCAAATGATTCGCGTAGATAGCTTCGACGCTGAGCCAGGCTTCCAAGCTCCGGTTCGCTGCGACAGCCACCAGATACGAAATGCAATCATAGCTGTAACGGAAAGTTGTGTGGCGAGAGACAGCGAATATGAAGCTTGAAGCCATCCGTAAAGAATTTGGATAGATTCAGGCCTGCTATCAGTACATGATAACTGGTATATAGAGCTATAGCCGCAAACTTCAAACGTGAGGAGTAAAACGGGAGCAAAAATAGGAAGGGGTGAGCACTCACAGGCAAATCCTAGGACCAGGAAGGCCTGGAGTACGTTTAGGCTTTATCGTCAGTCGAGTATATTAAAATCGTAATCGGTCAACGTACCGGAGGCACAGACACCTTCATATTCTTGTTCCAAATTACATATAATCTCCAAAGCATTATTGTGTCACACGCAATGCACTGAACGAATTCTATGATGGTGCTTGTCTATGTTACAAAAGAAAACTCACATTCGTGAGTGTGGCAGTCTCCTGGAAGATGTTAACCAATCGAGCCTGGTTTTCCCAGTACAACATGGCAACACTTGAGTCCTTCAACCAGATGAAGCCTTCTATTGTAGAGCGCAGACATGCAGCAATATGGATTGTTGAAACAATGAACTGAAAAGTCGCACTCCCAAGTAGGATCCTATCAGAAGAAAAGGATAAGTTTGGTATATATAATCGAACACCTTTTTAGGTAACAAATCGCACCACCAACGACGCCTGATCAGTAGATTGACACAGCTGAAGTAAAGGATCAGACTGAGAGGTGGTCAGTATTATCAGACTCAATAATACTTCAAGTACCTACTTGACACCTAGAATAGTGAAGCAGTTAACAAGATACTCGATACATATATCATATCAACGCACCATAAAGAACAGTACCACACCAAACACCCACGAGAGACGCGTAATCTGCTGGAAGACTTTTCATGGCTAATGTATCGTACTGTTTAATATTCTAGTGATGAGACCTTATATATCTCGGACGCGGTCTTTTTCTGAGAGTTCTGTGGGTGCATTTAAAAATAGAACATCACGCAGCTTGAATACACTGAAATGGAAAGGATAGTCGTTTCTACGCATTTATCATCCTCTGACAGCCTAAGAGTCTGGAGCTTAGGGTTTTAATCGCGGAAAATTAGATGCGAATGTCGGATTAAGACGGGGAGAGTTATCCTGGGAATCAAAATCTTTCGTTGCCTATTTGAATGAAGGGACCGCATATCGTTTAGAAGGGATCAAGGTCGGGCAATTTTAGTACGAACATTTTCCGCGACATTGTCCAGTAAAGACAATACTGAGGACACGAGCTTGAGACGCTAAGTGTTGAATACAAGATTATACCATAAAATGGTGAACTGCTCTTAAGTTGATAGTACCGTCTATCTGACATCAACTCTTTTTTGACTCTGTACATCGCCTTTGGTTCTCCTTTAATACAGGGGTTGAGCCTTGTCCATCTATAATTGACAAAGATCCAGACGACGGATGTAAAAATCGAAAATGGCATCACTGGTTGATAAATGGAAAATTATAGCATCTGATCATCTTGTGGCAAAGTGTCATAAACCTTTTAGTACGATTGTATTCACAGGTATATAATAGTATCCGCTCATAGTGATAGCGTACTGTCCGTTATGTTGCAGTCGTTGTTACTCATGCAAATCTGGATGTGCCATCAAGAGGTAGAGAATCCCTGTACACGTTCGAATTCTTATCTATTAAACTGACGTTTTATCCTGCGGTTACTAATTAAGCACCGTTCATCACAGAGACGGATAAGGCTTAACAGCATCGCCTTTAAACGGGGGAAGTAAGAAGCGAAGAACTGGCCCGGCATTGGAAGGCGACAATCGAAATCAAATTGAAATATCTTCGAGTTTCAATTTGATGTGCGTTATAGCGACACCATGTCAATTGTGTTACATCTGCTAAGTTTTGTCGGCGAAACTTGAGCTGTATGTATACGAGCGTGATACTTGCATTTTCTCGCTGTCTCTGCCAGTGAAGCTACTTGTCTGTGAGTATCAGATGAAACCATTATGATTTCATCCCCATGACTAACGACGGTAATTGTTGAGCTGGTACTGATGTCAGATCCTCGATGGGAAATCTTCATTGGTAAGTCCATCTGAGATAATTTATTAGAGACGACGATGGCGGCAAGCTACGTGCCTTCGGGCGATTCAGACGAAGAGAAAGTAGATCGGTTTGATAGTCGACTGGAATACCGTTTTGTCGATTGTACAGTGGAATATAGACCGCCTTATTCTCCAGGGCATAATGGGATAAGTCTTCACGACGTACGAGCCATTCAAAGGCGGCATTAAGGCCGCACGAATTGGGCACGACCGGTCCGGCAAAATCGGACCGACTGGCTTGAACAACAGCAAAATTTGTAATTCAGATCACTTTGCCCTTTGACCATCACCTGGTCGCTTCGAACGACGAACAACATGTACGATGGTGGCGACGACGACGGCGACCGCTCGGAAGATTATGGTGCTACACCTTCTGCATCGAAAACAGCACGACGTGATCCTGATGAATACAGGCTGAGCAACGCGCTCAAGGTCCCTCGTGCAACGACCTACACAGCCCAGGCGCTGTACGAGCAGATCCTAACAAATGATATCAACTTGGACCCCGAATACCAGCGAGGTGAGCCATGTCGTTGAATCTTGTGTTCCCTTGTTCATCGAACCTTGTAGATGTCGTCTGGACTCAGCAAAAGCAAACAGGATTGATAGATTCTGTCTTACGGAACTTTTACATCCCACCGATAATTTTTGGTTAGCAACTCGTCTCTACCTTGTGGCTTGACTCATGGAAATACAGCGGTGAATACATTTGACGACGGCACAGAAACGAAGACGTGTATCGATGGCAAGCAGAGACTTACATCAATTCATAGGCATGCGCTTACTCTTGATTTTCTTCTTCTCTCTGATGAGTTTTCACAACTCCCCAACAGGTTCATGGATGGCCTAGTGAGTGGTTTTATCTCTCATACTCGTCATTTCTGATGGACTTCGTCGTAGATACCCCGTAAGCATTGCTCGGGTCCTTCATGTTTCGCCATTAATGAAGTGTCGTTGTTCCTTTAGACCAAGACCAGTACGCTACGGTATTTCTTCCACCTTCTCATCTATTGACTATATCTTCCCATAGTGAAACGGGTGACAAGTATTGGTACAAAGATAACCTTGGTGCGCCCAGTAAACGAAAGAAGAACCTGCTCCCCGAGTATCTTCGCCGTATGTTTTCTAACAAACAAATCGTCTGTGTCGAGTACCAGGACTTGGCGGATGAAGGCGAGCGGGACATCTTTCAACGCGTCCAGTTGGGTATGGCCTTGACTCCCGCAGGTACGTCTCCTTCTATCCGAGTATTCCTTCGCTCATGTCCAGTCAGAGAAACTCCAAGTTATCAATACTCCCCGAGCGCAGCTTATCCGTGAGCTGATGCATGAGTATCCTCTCGAAAACCTTCCGTTTGATCGCGCACGCGCCACCGATTTCCGTTGTTACGCTATGGTTGCGCATGTTATCATGAATTACCCCAATGTCAAGAACATTGCCGTCGGCGCGACTCTGTCGAAGTGGCTCGACGTCCCAGCGGATGTGTCGGACTCATTCAGGACGAAGATGGTTGAAGCGCTGGAACGTGCTCAGGAGATCAATGTTCCGGAGAAGATTGGCAAAGGAAAAGTTTCTCCGGTGGAGGTTATATTCATCGTCGTCCTCGCCAATGTCATTAAGGATCAGAACAATCTCGCAGCATTGGTGAAGGAGATACGGGCAGATGTTCGGGAGACTTTCCGCGACGTCCGAACGAACGTTTCAGTTGGGAAGCATATGCTGGAGTTCGTCAAGCGTGCAGGGAAAGGGAGAAGCGCAAGCAGGTATCTACTAGAGGACAACGATGATGATGACGAAGTCGATGTAGAAAGGAAGCCACTTCCGAGGAAGGGTAGAAGGTCAAAGGCGGTGAAACAAGCAGAGGACCACGAGCACGCTAAAGGGAAATTTCGTGAATTGCGAGGGGAGAGTTCTCCAAATCCACAAAACTTGCCATCCCCCAATACCATTATGTAGATTCTTTTCTTTTCTTAGTCGTCATTACTCCGTTTTGTCCATGCTTCTCTCTTCAACAAAGTCCCTCATGTTTTCTATATCATTTGTTTGTAGTCATGCATTGTCCCCTGTATTCCCCATTGATGGGGGCTGAAAAACTAAAATGCTTTCCCCAAAAGTATGGGTCGGGACTGCTGTCATGTCATGTCTACTGTGCGTCATAAGAATGAGGCCCTATGACGTACAGCTCCTAACCAAGGACCATTCCATTTCTGTAAAATCGAGGATCAGAGTACGCAAAGATTGAATAAAGCACGCCCACTGACACCACTAAAATAAGCTCCAGACCTTCATTCCTGAAGCCTTGCAACCATTCCAGGCCGCTACAAGTTTTCTCTCTATTGATCCTCATCAACCACAGCCCGGCAAACGGCAATGTCTGCAAAATATGGAACACCAATGGAAAGGTGTGTTGTGGCAGAGAGAGATGCATCTTTATTTTGAGCATCGCTAATGTCTGTACTGAACGAAGATCGTTTGCCGAGACGACGAATGAAGTTGTCGGATAGACTGCAGTGTTCGAGGACGAACCTGATAAAGAGAAACCGAAGGGTCGGTTTGTACGACGCACAAAGTCCAACAACGTGTAAAGTTCGTCTTACGGTACGCAGCAGCCGTATAAAATACGAGTGAGCGAAGGAAGGGTGACAGGTCGCAGATTTGAGGGAACGCTGAGACGAAGTAGACTCGGGATGTTTGCTCGAAAGACCTTCGAAAGACATAGCTTCTAGTGATATCGAATGTCTGTCCACACGACGAGAGTTAGCTACCAAGGTTAGAAGTAAAGGCGCATTTCTAATGATGAAGGACTCTTCGCAGACTGAGAGACAACTGGTCTCGGATACCGTCATCTGGGACCACGGGAGCGAAGTATTGAATAATGGGCACACTGTGAGCGCGCGGAGCATGAACATTGAGCCCGGCATATCATGGGGCCTGAGACTGTACAGCCGCCTCCGTCGGTCCATAGTGAAGGTGCGGAGAAGAGAAAACTCATCCTGAGCAGAAACCAACAGATTGAAGAATACGCGGAGAGCGTCATCTGGAACTACCACCGACGCATTTTTCTAGCGATCAGAGTCTGCAAGAAGGATGTCGAAGACTGGCAGGCCTATTGAGTACATGAGCAGAACCTCCATAGGAACCAGGGCGTTGCATGAAAAGTCAACGTTGAAGGATGGTGGTTTCCGTTTTGAACGAACCAGTTGGATATGGAATAAAGGGAGAGGGGGATTTCGTCGATGTTGTGCAGGAGAATGAGGACCATAACGATGGTCTTTTGAAGCTCTCTCCAAAGTCGGTAGATATGAGTGAGGATCCCGGGACTTTCGCCGTTTCGACGAATGCCATCGCTCGCGATTATCGAGAACCACTGAATGAAGATCTCACTGAGTGATTCCAGGGGGAGCGTGCCGGAAGGACCTACTGGAATGGGAGGTGGCGGTCTTCCCTGAACTCTATCGAAGAGGGCAGGCCTACGAAGTTTAAGCAGAACAGTGTTATGTGGCTGCATTGGTACTTACTCGTAACAGGGAACAGAGACGTTCATTGGATCATCGGAACCGTATGGAAACGGACGAATATGCGTATACGCAATCGATGCGCCGTCCAGATGGTATGGCTTGAAGAACGATGGTTGATTTGCTGAAGGAACGGTGATGCAAACGCCGACTTAAGCCCGGGAAAATATGCACTGCCATGTCTTGGACCGGTAAACAAGAAACTAAGCATGAAATTGCAAAAGCAGGGCCGCAGACGGGAAGTCTCATCAATGTACACGGGTTCCTGGGACCTCGGTAAGAGCCCGAAACACTCCAGTATTTCAATGAAGTTGTGGCGCTGCCAGGAACAAATACGAGAAGCATCCTTGCCACATTCCGGCACATGACCATCCCTCTTGATTCACTTTCTGAATTGTATATTTCACTAATGCTACCGCCAGTGCGCCGATTTCTATTCAGCGGCCCTAAGGTCATTGAAGACACGTCTAACATCACGATGCTTATACCAGCGGTAGACTCAGTCTCAGTACTCACGCAATTAGTTCGCAATGTACTGATTGGCTAAGATTAGATATTGGACCGACAGGTATACACCTATGATCCCTCCTGCATTATAGTAGCCGAAAGGTGCTTCACCTTACTCGCAAGCGTGACTCCAATAGCGAGCGTAATTCCTCTATACTCATCCTCACTAGGGTACCCGAATCGACAGTCATCCAAAAGGTACTTGACCTTGATTCTGCGATGCTTGTAGCACACACTTCTTCGTGTTATGAACTGGCTTTGGCCGACTGTGAGGGTGAGGAGACCAAGGTGATTGATGATAGGGATGCCGATGGATAGTGGGATGGCGATCTCTCCGGCTTTACTTCCGTAGACATCGACATGGCGAGAGAGGGAGATGCTACAAGTACGGCGGCGCCTGGAGTAGCGAGGGGAAGAGAACGATGAGGGCTCCCAATGGCCATCATTATTACACTCGCTGGAGCGACGGTGGCGCCTTCGATGCGCTCGTGATGGGGAACAGGATGAAACACGGCTGAATCGTGAGACGCGCCGAGGGACAGAATCACGAGAGCGCGAGCGTTTGTGTCCGGAAGTGTCCATAACTCGAATGCGGTCTGCAGACGGGGGACGCGATGCAATAGCCTTCTGTACGTTGCTAGGAGGGTCCCCTCTATCTCCAGCGTGTCCTTCAAGACACTTTATCTGTAAGATCCACTTCATGATATTAGCCTCCTTTGTCGGGATTATATGTCGGAAAGCACAGTGAACGTTGGGGGTATGGCTCGAACTGACGTATATTCGTGGACAGATGCGTAAATGGTGGTGGTACGAAGCCAAGAAATGATTGCGATCGGTACAAAAATCAAAATAAAGTCAAACACGACGGCAGGCCGTCGGCTTGGTAGCTGTGAAATCATTATCCTCGACACCTTTCTTCACTGACACGTCATACTTAATCGCAGCCGATAAAAACTGTTCAAATTTTGCTTGAAATGCGAGAGAAGATCCTTGTTGCTGAAGATGGTGGGAGTGTCACGGAGGAGAGCATTTTCGGCATGTAGCCGGGATACCCAAAGAGCGACTGCTTCGCCGTCTGCCTGTTCTGAAGATAGAATAGAGTCCCTGATACCCGTATCCCACCCACGGGGTAAAAAAGTAGCGCGCATCTCTGCTATGAATGAGGGAAGGGATAAGCAGCAAAGACCTCCGATGCCGGACATATGCCAGTCCCGAACAAGGAGATCTTTGAAGCCGATGCTAAGGGAATGGATAAGCATCGAAAGATTGAGACCCTCGGCGCTGTGGATATAGTTCGAGGCCATGAACTCGTAATCCATGAAGTCTTGAGGCGTGAGGTCATCGATAGAATTGTTTACAAATGGTGCCTGAGCGCCGAATTGGTCCAATCGCGGCAAAGTGGACATAACTGCACCGCGAAGCAATCTCAATGGCACTGTGTAACTCAATAAAAAGGCACAGAAGGTATCCACGTACGTTGCCGCAAAGGGGAAGAAGAAGAAAAGCAACGCTGGGCTCTTGGAAGTAACACTTGGAGTAGAAAGAACAATTGACAGTCGGAAATATTTGCGACCAAGACGTTGAGGATCTATGAGGGAAATAGGCTGTCGAACATAATAAGCAACGTCATGGTCGGGAGAGACCTAATACGGCAAAATCCGAAATCACCAAAATTTGACAAGTGCAGGTTCGAATCCGCCGATCGATTATAAGTACCGTCGGCATAAACACGTGGGGCAGAACAGCAATTTCGGCAGCCTGGACCGCAGTTAAGTTGCAACGTCGAGCTTGCCTAGGACGCCTCCCCTGTGACAATAGCTTATTCAAAAATACGTTCCTTCTCCTACGATTAAGGCTTCGAAGAACATCAAGTAGGCACCTTATGAGTCCAGGGGCCCTGCTGACCGCATCATTTTTTCAGCGAGCTATCACATGGCGAACATTGTACCCATTCAACAAATTCCGCCTGAACTTCTCACCGAAATCTTCTTACGGTTCTCAGATGTCACACACGATATCTCACGCATTGGCGAAAGCGCCTGGATTCTGACTCATGTCTGTCAGCTTTGGAGGGATATAGCCCTACGGACCCCACCCCTCTGGGCGTCTTTTGCATACACCAACTCAACGAGGTCTCCGCTTAAATTAATCAGGAAGCAACTAGCTCTTTCGAAAAGAGAACCATTGTCATTCCGTGTTGACTTTGCATGTGACGCGTTGATACCAATTGAGGTTCTTTTGATGGAAACGATAGGTCTCTGTGTTTTCGATATTCTTGTGGCAGAGGCTGATCGATGGAAGAATGTGACCCTCCATATTCCAGATGATGCCCTCGGCTTGTTCGTCGATATCATCACGACTTCCCAGGACGAGTTCTCCCTGCTCCAGTCGTTCAGTATCTACAGGCAGAGAGTGACATACACGGAGGACATTGCCATACAGAGCTCCATGTTTATCTCCGCCCCGACTCTCTCCGCCGTGAAATTGTTCCCTTTCATCGATGTCATGCTTCCTTGGTCACAGCTGACTGAAATCGAGACCAATCGCCTTCCTATTGATGTTGAATTCATGATTATTAGACAATCGCCGTTCCTGCGAAAATTGGTAACAACGCTCCGGTATGGCCGCGAAGAACTTACGGTGTCTACCGCCGAGCCGGTCGTTCACACTGCATTGCGTGTATTTGCGCCGATGTACACATCTATTCTGCCACACCTTGTCCTTTCCTCGCTAACCGAGCTCATATTCGACCTATTCGTAGACAGAGATCCGCCTAACGCACTATCAGACTTTATTGGTCGTTCAGGATCCTTGCTCCGCTGTCTCTCTCTCCGCGTTCACCTGCCGTCGCCTGCTACCGCACTTCCTACGCGCTTCGAGCAGCAGTTTGTGAACACATTCTCAAAGATGCATGTTCTCGTGGAACTCAAAATCGAGTTTAATTTCACGCCTATGTTAGAGTACGAGCAAGATCTGGGGCCGATTCTGTTGGATGCGTTGCAGAGCAGTCCGCTCGTGCTGCCGAAACTTGAGCGCCTCGAGATTAGGACGAAGAGGTGTATATGCAGCTTGGAAGATATCGTAGGGCTGGTTCAGTATCGATGGGTCAAAGCCCTTGTCGATGGGGGGAGTGTGACGCGATTGAAGGCGGTGGATGTAGAGTGCGATGGTCTACGGAAGATGTCCACAGGCGATGCCTTTCACTGCTTGGAGAATTTGAGGAGGTTCAAGAAGGAAGGTTTGGAGTTCAAAATCGCTATGTGAGAGTCTACCTTTCGTCGTATTGTTTTTGCTAAATGCTCTTCTCGATAGCAATGGGGTGCCGTTTGACTGGGAATCGTATACTGTTGGGCCTCCCCGATTTGACTCTCTTGAAGTATCGGACACTTTCTCTGATACTGATTCGATGGACTAAGCTCTTCAGTAGACGATATGTGTATTTCTAGGTGTGTACGCGGGACTATGATATGCTTCGAAGAGACTTTTATGTATGGAAAACACCCCATGGGAGCGTCGACATAGACACCATCATGGAGAAGTACAATGACATTCCCGTACCACACCGTGTGCGGGGCGCAGTTGTCATATCTGCTATTGCGAGATTCTTAGTCTGATCTGGGCAACGCATGACGTTCTCGGTCTGTCTAGGAGAATACCATATCTCACCAGGTAGGAGACTCCTCACGACCCTGCAAGTCTGGTAGATTGTGGGATTTAGTCAGGCCCGGAATGACGTTGACGAGCGGCAGATCCTGACCGCATTCGTAGTCAAGGGGGACCTCGATGATTTGAGGTTTTTCTGTGCTGTGAAAGTCAGTGGCGTCGCGGTGCACGGAGGTGTACATTGATCTCACAGCTATCAAAGCGTCGATGTGGTTCCTGAGCTTTGAAACAGTGGGTTATATTTTGTCGATCTTTGGATACTGGTCTACGCATGGGTGAGCTTTCGGAGCTGAGGATAGATGGTTGTCTATGGTCTGGAGGATGTGATCTTTATTATCATAGTGAAAGACGGAGATTGATGGAGAACATGCCGCTTGATAGCATCAACTTGAGTACCAAAAAGATATCACAACAGCATACAGCGGCAGGTGTAACCAGATCGAGGGATCCTCTGCAGCCTTGGAAGGAGAAGAAATTTGTCGTAAACGGTGATACCGAGGTGAGAATATTAGCCTTCGTTGAAAAGGAGTCAAAATACAAAGATAGGGAATTTATACGTTATCCACCAGTTATACCACCTACAGTTGTACCACTAATAGCAGTTGTCAGCTGTCTTTACCCCACATTGTCTTCAAAATACGGAATCGCATTTGCTTTTGTGCTGGAATCCCGGCGAGAACTTGTTGGATCTTGAAAGAACACTGGATATGTACTACAATACATAAGATTGAACTAGACGGTTGACTTGGAACCAAAATACGAGTTCAAAGCAAAGAATATTTGTATGGAAGTTGGCATTTCCTAGCTGCGTTAGAATGGGACGGGGTCTGTGCTATATATATTCATCTAAACTTTAAGCTGTACTAATAGGAATATATTTTAGGAATATATTAAATTGTCACGGGCCCGAAAATACGCCATGCTATACTGCCTTGATCAAGACCCCTCGTACCGCAATGGCAAGGCGAGAAAGAAATACAGAACATGTATTCAAGGAACTCAGAGACTCGTGTGGTGGCGTGGATACAACGGGGCAGGACGTCCATAGTGTGAAAATGTTATGCACAAAGCAGAAGGTTAATCACTGGAAGGTCAGTTCTAAGAGTGTTTGATTTTAGGCGATGGGATCGCGAAAGGGACGTGGACGAGGTCTTTGATTACGTCGCAGTACATCCTATGAAGCCGTCATCTGTGGACTAGATTGACCTATTTGCATCTTTCGATGGCAAGATCGTATTACCGGTACTAAGGGTGCGTGATTCCGTGGTTAGGAATGTGCATATTAAAGTATGAGCTGGAGGCCACCAGAGAAGTGAGGATATTCTGGTAGCGGGAATCTAGGACTAGTGCATAACATGCAATGAGCATGATAGAGAATCTCATAACTGGCGGTACACGAGAGGACAATCGCAATTCCAGAGATTCCTTTGGGAACTTCAAAGGACAAGACTTTGAAGCCTGATCATTAAGAGGTAGGCGCTTCTCGCATATTTTCGTGTAAGTCTCTTTCAAAATCCCCCGCGGCCGAGCCTCGAATGCCTTTGAAACGTATAGCCGGAGACAGTATAGTTTGTGGGCTAAAATTAGCAGTGTAATCCAAATTTACGACATCCCAAAAAAGGTCCGTGCCGACGGCACTCGGTGCGAATTTTAAATACGATTTCTTCTTCCTTTTCACTACGCTTTCATATCTGATACTACGCCGCAAGGGTTCATGGAAGCCCTTTTCTCGTGGCCGAAAATCTGCGTCTGAATCCACTGATAGAATCAGGCCAGTGTGTAGCGGTACGCTCACGACAGAAACAGGAATAGCATTCGTAGCTCTATGCACTGCCGCGACTATTTTCTTCGTATATCTTGGCTCTGGAAATGTATCCCGCTATTTCAGATCCTGAGGATCGCCGTTAGCCCTGGATGTTGGACTCTACTGGCCGTAGATTTAGATATACAGTCATTGGAGCTCCTCGGAGTAGTCGCTAAATAGACTCCGTACGGCAATACAAAGGTGAGCTCCATTTCCTCGCTTTACTGCTTCCATCCCTTTTATCACCTTCAGCCCCGACAGCGGCAGCCGTTTCATGTTGCTGTAACGTAGTCGCATAACAGCCTCTGATTTCGTTTCCCCTATGGAAAACATATCAAGAAACCGTGATGCAATTCTATTACTCAGCCTCAGAGTCATGTTCTTTTCGGTGGCTTACAGCCTCAGCGCTCGGCAAGGCTTAGTACGGACTTGGTGCGGCAACACGGCCGACAGCTCTGTCAAGGAAAGCATCCCGTTTCTCCAGGTACATACAACTTTTAATTCGACGTCAGCCGCTGATCTGTGCCCTCGTTTCTTCCTCGGCTGGCCATCGGTTCCTACAGCGCATATCAAGGATGGAACTAAGTGAACTAAGTCCTCGTTTTGCTGAAGCCGATGAATACTTCTCTGGGAGACTTTAATGCGCCTGTTTTCTTTGGCGTCTAGGCGGCAGCGAGACTAAGCACAGGGCTGATTGACCGTCGTGTCGGAAACTGTAGCCACTGCATACACCGAACAGATGCCATCTCAAAACCTGAAGCCTGTGCATGTCTTTCAATCGCCTTTACCCAGTCAGAGGCGTGTTTCAGGCTTGCCCTGGCCCTGTCAGTCGCTGTTACGGCATCCAGGAACAAGTGCCGACCACTCAATATGGATAATGATCCTCCCCTGCGTGAGGGGATGGCACTGTCGGTGATAATAACCTTTCAACTGATGCGCTTAGTGCGCACGGTGGGGCTTCGCACATCTATGTGGGTTCGCGCGCTCAGCTGAATAAAAAATTCTCTAACGTATTTTAATTTTAGACCTTTCAAATTTATGGCGATCTGCATCCTGTATATAAGCCCAGTCAGCCGTGGCAGCAATTTTTATCCCTCGGCCTTTCTCTTACTCCCGCTCCATTTTCAGTCCATTTTTGGGTGTGCTCAGGCGCTCAATTCATCGTAGAGTTCGCCATGAATTTGCACCTCGTCCTCCTCGCGCTGATCAGCAGCGCATTGGGTCTCGTCTACGAAAAAGTCTCTGACCTACCAACAACGGATTTTGACTTTATCATCGTTGGCGGTACGCGCCTTGCATTTATGTCTATTTCAGTCATCTGACGAGTACTTTAGGCGGAACAGCAGGAAACGTTATCGCAAATCGTCTTACTGAGCAGCCAGATATCTCTGTCCTTGTCATTGAAGCTGGCGGATCGTACGCTTCTTGGTTACGATTTGTTTACTCGTCCTCATTTTAGCTTAGTACAGCAGATTTCCTCGTGTCACAGGTTCCGTTCTTCTGCCCAGAAACTGTCCCTCAAACACCCTTGGACTGGAACTATACGACCGTTCCACAGTCTGGGCTCAATAACCGTCCCATATCCTACCCTAGAGGGTTTGGATTAGGCGGAAGTAGCGCAGTTAGTACGTTCATTTATTTCGTTCTCCACGATCGTCGGGGTGGAAATCTAATTATAAATGCTAGATTTCATGGTGTACACGCGTGGATCTTCGCAAGACTATGATCGATACGCTGCCATCTCTGGCGACGAGGGTTGGTCTTGGGACAACCTTCAGCCTTACATCAAAAGGGTTCGAGTCTTCTCTGCGTCGAGAATCGCATCTGACTTTCTCATGTAGAGCGAACGTTTTGTTCATCCTGCCGACAACCACAATATAACTGGCCAGTTTAACCCTGAGGCGCATGGATTTGACGGTATAATGTCCGTAACTCTACCTGGCTACCCGCGCGGAACAGATGGGAGGGTCATCCAAACTACCACCGACCTAGCTGACGAATTTCCGTTCAATTTGGACATGAATTCGGGTTATCAACTGGGTGTCGGTACGTATGATCCCTCCTCCTCTACGTCATTATGGAAGTTAATCAGATGTACGTCAGGTTGGATGCAGACTACTGTTGGCAATGGCACTAGAAGTAGCTCAGAAGTTTCATACCTCGGCGCCAAGTACATCAATCGTCCGAATTTACACGTTCTAATTCACACGCACGTTACGCGCATCCTTCAATCACATCCCCACGATTCGAAGAACAAGGGCAAGGACAACCATGGCCACGGCCATAAGGCTCCCAAATTTGACCTCGTGGAATTGACTCAGGATTTCGGAGGTAATCAGCCTTTTGTTGATGATTGTAACATACTGATTGTGGCGCCTCGTAGCAACCACGCAGACGCTCTCACCTCGCAAGGAAATAATTCTCTCAGCAGGTTCCCTGAACACCCCAAATATCCTGTTGCACTCTGGCATCGGAGATTTCGCCGAACTCGAAGCTGTTGGCGTCGAGCCGACAGTCCATCTCCCGGACGTGGGGAGGAACCTGACAGATCACCCGCGCTGGGTCCTGAACTGGGAAGTCACGGACACGGATACGCTAGAGAACGTATACTTCCGGAACGAGACGTACCAAGAGGAGGTCCTGGAGCAGTGGAAGGAGAACCATACAGGTTTCTTGTCGAGCATGCCGACAAGTCAGCTGGGGTGGTTGAGGGTCCCTGATGGCACGTTGGAAATCGACCCGTCTGCTGGGAATGAGACTGCTCATTTTGAGTTTATATTTTCGGTGGGTTGTCTCGTTTCGTTGGTTACCTTTACGTGCGATCTTATGTTTTTTTGTCCTCATTTAGAACGGCATATACCACGCTCCATTCCCACCAACAGGCCAATACTTCGCGATCAATACCGTTGTTCTCTGTCCTCTTTCCCGTACGTACCTCCCTACCGTTCTAAGCTGTCCTCCTTATCTAACCTAACCATTCATCCACCTAGGTGGCTCCGTGACGATCAACAACACCAACCCCCTCTCACCCCCCGTCATCGACCCCGCCTTCTTCACGCACCCGCAAGACATCCAAGTCATGCGCTCTGCCGTCGCTAAAGCCCAGGATTTTGTTAAAGGTCCGGCCTGGGACGGCCATATCATCCGGCTGGTGACGAACACGACGGATAACGATATCCGGAACGGCATAACTAGCATCTACCACCCGCTGAGTACGGCGAGCATGTCGCCAAAGGGAGCGGACTGGGGCGTGGTGGACCCGGATCTAGTGTTGAAGAAGGTACAGGGTGTGAGTATTGTTGATGCTAGTGTTTTGGTGTGTAGTCTTTTCTTGAACTTATGGTGTTGTGGTGCTGATGTATTTTTTACAGCCAAGGCCGCCGGCAGGGCATACTCAAGCGGCGGTGTACTTTATTGCTGAACGTGGGGCAGATCTGATTAAGAAGAGGTGGGGTATACCCATCTAAAGGGACATTTGTACATGAAGTTACATAAATATTTCGTATTTGCTGTACTCTATCTTGGAAACCAACTAATTGGACTATATATTTTTGTACTGGGTTGCTTATCAGTTTTGCTTCTAAAGCGTGTAACTGCGCACTTTGCGTTAATGAACGGATCATGGTGTGCCAAGCCAAAGTCGGGGAGGACTCTTTGGTTTTTTTGCCGGATCTAACACGGAGGACGGGTAAGTTACTAGTACTTACTGAGGGACTTTTCTAGAACAAAACGGAATCCGCGTCCATTCGACGTATGGCAGCCCTACATGATGCACGATTTCCGCGCACTATTACATGTTGTGGCTTGGCTGCATAATGGATTGATCAGGTTTGCGGAAAGAATGACTTCGGGGCCCCGATCCTTACTCTTTCTTTCTTCCAACTGTAGAATTTATTAAATTACTACTCGGAATAAAATGGAAGTCATACTCATTCGGCGGATGTCAACTGCACATTGTCATCAGCCGTTATAACTTGAGCATTTCTGCATGGTGGGCGGCTTTTCTTTCTACCGACCGGATCACAGATGATTCTAGCTTCAACTTCGTGTAAGAGCCATTCCAAAAATATACTGCACTACTCATGTTCGCTTAGTGGTGCCACATACCGGTATATTCGGGTCATCGATTTCATGTTCCTCGTGGTCCGGTTCTAAAAATGACAGGGCGCTCCCGTCCTTCCAGGAACCAAGGGGACGCTCTTCAGACGGAGCGACTTTTTATAGAGCATAACGGCAGGCGTACTAGGCACAAGCGGCTTCATCATGGAGACATGGAGATGTTCTATGATCTCAGGACGGAACTGCTGTCTAGTCTCTTTCTGGTCCCCTACTCCGCAAGGAGGGTGTTCAAAATCTCCCTTGAACTGAGATGTATGTGCATTCGTTGAATAGGCAGGTAGACCTACCGGTGCAGCTAGGCATTTTTCTTGGCGGTTGAGTTTACATCTCGGTTGCTCTAATAATAGATCCCCTTTACCACGTTTTGGCAAACGCTGTTCTATCTCGTTTGGTTGCAATCCTACATATTTTATAAAAGCCTGGACGAAGGAAGGTAGATTTCTCAAAATCATAGAAGCGCATATTTCTCAGTCAGTCTGTTTTCTTCGCGTCGCCTGCTATCTAATTGTTACCTAGTTTTTTTTTTTTACCTCATCATCCGAATTTCTTTCTGAAACATACATCTGTCATCTTAATTTATTGGTAAGATGCATCCTTGGTTGTTTACCCAAGAATGTGATGTTGATTCTCTTTATTAACAGGAAAATCATGTTTTCTCTTATCCGGCTCGCCGCTCTTGCAGGAGTTCTGTGTATTTCGGTCCAAGGCGCTGTGGTCCGCAATAGACGACAGCTTGAAGGACCAGGACCTATTGTGCACCCTAGCGCTTGCACCGATCTCACCACTGTCGCCTCTTCTACCGACAGTCATCCTCTTCCTACCAACGGTACCGGGGAACCCATAGGCAGCCGCACTATCGGATCCCCTAGAATCGTGCATCCCACCAAGCGAGCCAAGCTTTTCAGCCTGCCTCTGTTCACACCCATTCCCATCGATACAGCCTCGGTGGAAGGCCCCGGAGTTGGAGGCAGCTGCGCTACTGTAGAGGCCAACAGCACTAGCGACGCAGGAAGTGCCTTTACACCAGGTGCCAGTGCCGTACCGGTGCAGTTGAACAAGCCGATTTTCACTGAACCGATTCCGAGTCATGAAGTGACCCTCGAAGGAGCTTCGGTGACCCATACTGCCACTCCGAGTCCCGTTGCTTATACCCAGGCGGTTGGTCTGAGGGTGTAATCGCTTCTCCCTCCCATCAACAGGTTTGTGCATTCCTATGTTTGTGACAGACTAGAGCATACCTCATTATTCCTATCCATACCTAATGATGTTCATTTGCAATTAGTATCCTTTTCGCTCTCGTTTGTACCTACACATATTTCCACCGATTTTCTGTTGTAATGTAGATGAGCAGGCCTCCTATACTTGAGAGTCGTGTATCTGAAAAATGTGAATTTGTACACACACATGTGGATGGATCAAAGATTCGGCTATTTAAGTACATATTACAGAAAGGTGGACTTAGCGCAGCATCCACAAACGTGACTGACCACTTCTCCAGCCTCGATAGTTTGAAGAGCCTACCTCATCGCACAATGGCCCGCTAAGATCCAACGTTTGGCATAATTATCGTGTTCGACGTCTTTATGGCGCTGTGGGATACTACTCCCAATTTATTGATCTCTGATATAGTGGTGACAAAGAGCGGAAACTTTGATCCAGCAGCACACTTATTACTACTATACCAGCTCAGTGACAACAAATTTCAGGCTTGGGATTTAATAGGCGTCTTTGACAAACCGTTCCTCTAGTTCTCAGTCTATGCCATAAATATGTAGCCTTGAGACTGGGCCGTCATTCTTATCGTCCACTTAGGAAAGAAACGTAGACAATTAATCGAGGTTTTGACACAGTTAAATATAAATGTGGATGTGGACGGTAAGCCGAAGCTAGTGAGTAGTGGTACGGGCCCACCGTGGGCGAGATGGGAGGGTCTTACGGAGGTCGCATGTGATTGGACTAGAGGGGGTTTGGGGGCCGCAGCACATCTTGGTACCCAACGTCGTCCGTTAACAGCTCGATGCATACACGGGTGTGAGAGTTGGTACCCGCAGGAGGCCCGTGCTATTCACTATAATCAGAATCGGAGTCGGAGTCGGAGTCGGAGTCGGACGTTGAGGCTGAATCAAGGGGGTTCGAGGCCTTTTCTTAGAAAATTTGCCGGTCCTTTCCTGCTCCTGCCAGAAGCGGTCTGCCTTGTAGACACGACCTTTGGTCCTGTCATCACCTTTCCTGTGTCGGTCTTGACGTTCGCAGGCTTCGATCAGTCGTGATATCAGATGGTCTCTTTCTTGTTTGTGGAAATATTTTAAATTTACAGACCCGTAGAAATAGTTAGGAGAAAGGAATCCGGTAATTAAACTGCACATTATTCCAGACATTAATGTTACCGAACACGCTCTAAGCGGCCTCAAGGGCAACCCGGTGCGTCATCTACGATCCTCCACGTGAATTGCGCTTCTTCACAACTACCACATGGCATCAACCCGCTTACGAACGATTATGGATTACTCACTCCGGATACAAACATGAACTGTTCGCCTCAGCTCTTCGACCTCGGCATTTGAAGAAGAAATCTCTGGTTACTAGCCGATGGGAGTTGCCTTATAGTCATTGCCCTGCGATGGTTGTTATAGTTTGTTAATTCTACTCGCCGAGCCTTTCGCACGCTTGGTTTCTGTATCAATCAGTCTAATTCATCACACAGGTGACCTTAGATATCCCACTGTACTGGAACAATATAGGCTCTGTATCGACGCAAGTATGTATAGCATTTGTGGATGGAGTAGTAAGATGGTCAATTGTTATTTAACAACAGATCACTTTTCTCTCAGGAAATCTTCTACCTAATACCGCATCACATTCGCACTACAGGCGGTGGGTCGTGCTTTAAATATGATATTCGATGTTGTGGCAACGTTCCACACTCGCGACTCAAGGAGGAATACAGAAGAAGCGGTATGTACTCGCCGGTTCTATGTACTAGTGTTCATTTTCATCCTTCTCATTTAGACTAATGACGCAAATCTTTAAGTCTTGCGACACATTGAGCTATTTGAAGGAATATTTTGATTTCCAACGATGAGGATAGCGCCAAGAGATCATGCGCGAGATAGTTCTGTTAATGTCAGTCAGTGTATCCACGTCAACTGGTTCCAGGCTTACTACTCATATCATATATCGCAGTCACAGATCGATAGATTAATGCGAAAGCCCTGAATGAGTGCATATAGGTCTGTCCATCAGTGTAATGACAGGAAACCTTCCGCTTAGATGATCTCATGACAATACTTAATATGTGTCCGATGGAACGAACGACCTCTGGCCCGGGAGTGGAACTCTGCACCCTACCTATGTAAATCATGACCGTGGCATTGACTCTCTGTCAGTCCTTTTCTCATCGAGCTGACGGGTTATTCCAAGAGACGTTGATGCATCTGTTTCAAACTCAAGCTCAGTTCCCGCCAAGGAATCACGCTCTTGTGCCTTCTGATTATATGATCCTCATTGAATTTATCCACATCTAAAATTTGAATGCCATATAATGACCGACCATACTGCTTCGTATACCATCTCCGATATTCGAATTCCTACACCACTATGAGCTCACCTGATATTCAGTACGTAGGAATGACCCTCGGCGCCATGTATGTGGGAGCAATGGTAGCCGCAATGTAAACCTCATACACTGTTATCATAGATTTCATCTTGCTTACTGATAGTTAATAGTCTATTCGGCATAACGAATCTGCAAACAGTTATTTATTACAAGAAATACCCAGGTGACTGGTGGGTATACCGATACTCAGTATGTGAATGCTCTCTCAGGGACATATTTCAGCTTATTGGTCATTATTTTACAGGTTGCGTCGCTTTGGTACGCCAATTCCGCCTGTGTCGGTGTTCCAGATGAGACATGTTTCTAGGATACTGGATGCGCTTCACGTCGCTTCGAGCACGCATGCATTATATCAGTATCTCATCACTCTTTACGGAAATTTTTTCGCTACTTATGATGTTATATGGTAAGGGATACCATGGAAAATGTACCTATGCACCCGCTGATTCTCTAAACCAGGAGTTTCAAGGTATTTTGATTCGTCTCGTGTTCTTGAATAGAATCTTAGAAGATTGCCAGCTTCAGGTCCTAATCACCGTGTGTTCATAAGTTACATTATTCCAAGTGGTCGTATCTCAGCAGCTACCTGCCCAGGTTTTGATCGTTATGGACGTCCAAGCGTACACATTTGACCTTCACTCAGACCATTCATCTACTGACGTGTCTTATAGTCTGTATACCGTTCGTTTATGGAAGCGTTCGTATTCCTGCAATTTTACCCACTCTATGAAATAATATTCACTCCGTGATAGTTAACCGTAGTTTATACAAGGTTGTTCCGTGGATTGGGGTAGGTGCCTTCCGTTCCTTTCCTTCCCTTTCTGCGTCTAATAAAGTGTCAATAGGTCTTATCTATGACAGCTGCTTTCAGTGAGTAATTCAATGCTTTATAAAGACCGTCAACAAGTTTACTCCTCGTCGACAGGCACTGGAATATGCGAGTCTTACTTGTTCACCTTGATACCACCTGTGCTGACATGTTTAGAACATCAGATTCGGTTGTTGAATTGTACGATCACTTGTCTTACAATAATCAGATCTCATGCCCGCTCTAGCTTTTCTCTGTCGAGTTTCCTATCCATTCCAAGAATCAAAGTAAGTCATGTCTGCCTTTTCCACGAGATGATGCCCTCTGAAGATCAAAATAGACAGTGATTTGTACCGTCTTCACTGTAGCGGTGGTATCCGACTTTATTATCGCCTTTCCGATGTGCTATTATCTGCACGAGAGCAGATCGGTCACCAATTTCTCCAGGCACGTTCGCTTGAGTGTTCAAACTAAGACCAGGTACTTAATACTCCTGTATCAGCACCTCAAACAAACTTCTCAACCTCATGCGCCTCGTTATAATTACCGGGTTAGCTACGAGGTAATGAAGTGACTACTTTATATGACGTGGAAACTGAACATGAATAGTGTATGCTCATTGCTAATACTAATCACGGTACGGTATCTTTTTCCATTGCTCCAAGTACCAACAATCTTCTCTAGTACCTCGTGTGGCCCAACTCTTTTATATTCATTAGCATCAACTTCATTCTCCCGAAACGTGAGACGTTCTTTGCAATCTCGCCTTCGTACACAGCTGACGATGATAATACATAGTCTATATCAATTCTTCGTTGGCTATGTGAGTATCCGCTCTGATGGAAAAGCTATTTCCGAGCCAACCTCGATCGTTTGTTAGGCTGAATGCCCGTAAGAGCCAAAAATCTCAAACCGGAGAATCCAACGTCCCCAGAGTCCCGAGGTTTCCACATAAAACATGTCCGGGAGACCCTAGAGAACCGGTTTGTAGTCTACACCGCTCAATTTCAGTGGACACTGACTTCCTTGATAAAGGGTGTCGATATTGTTCTCTCAGAGACTCCGACACTAGATCACACAAACGAGGCTTGTGATTTTGAAGTTTGACGCTAGATTGGTGGCCTCCGTTGAGATAAAGTACATGTCATAAACAGAATATAGCTTCTGGCACGAATGATGCTGCCTCTCCACACTTACGTTATATCTGAGGCTGTCCCACCCCTAAAACTCTGACGGTCAACTGTAACTCGGAATCTCTCTCCCTCCCGTTCATATGATCCTTTGGTGTCCTTCAACTCCTCTCAGAAGCTTTCGAGATGTCGTAGTAAAAGCCCACGCACTTGCGGATACACTAAGACATAGTCACACGTTAATCGAAGGATCAGGTCCAGTTGAGGTCCTGTGCGAGCTGCGGTTCAATACCCGTTGTTTCAATGTGTTATCATCGATGAACGACTAATATGCACAAGTTAAATTAGGCGATGAAGGAGAATTGTTAGTAGACAGACTGAAAGTTCAGGTAACGACTACAAATTTATGGAAACTTTATTTCTAATCAGTACGTTGAACAGGTAAGTTCAGACTTGAACAGTCGTCAGTTATGCCTTTCTCGAGAGGTAAGTTTATTTTTATAACGGCATATAACAGTGGACTTACAAATCACACAGTAACAGGCCGAAGAGGACCACTCGTAGGAAGGATCAGACCCATTCCGACAGCCCAGTCGTCCCTCTTGCTCTCGTCGACAAGTTTCTCTGCCATGTCCCGCCTCCGCCTGTAGTTCTGTGGCTCTCCTTCCTTCTGCACGACACAATCATACATTTGCAGACATTGAGTTGATGAATTGCACAACGTCAATAGGGCAACAGAGCAAAGGAGCAAGCTTCCGATAAGCAAGCTGCCCAGGGTCGATGCGTTAAATGCAAGAATAGCTGATGCGTAGACCAGCGTTGTCGCAAACATAACGGCAAGGCTCTCAGTGGCTGATAAATCTCGTAACCACTGGCCTGCCGTGACCGCCTTGAGATCGTTGATCGACCCCTGCAAGCGCACCCAGCGATCCTGACTCAACAGGATGAGGAGATCACCGTCACCATCTTCAATCGCACCCTTCCATCCTTGTTGACTTCTTCGTCCTGATGACGACCACATTGATCAATCTGGCCAAAGCGAACATCCCTAGTGCTCCAACTCCCCACCAATCCCCGATGACACCCAAAAGTGCGAATACGGTGATGGTTGATGTCGGACATAGGAAGTACAGGACAGTCGCTGGAACGCCAGCTACGAACAACGATTGGACTACCCGATTGTGAACGGATATATCAGTATTCTGGGAAGGACTCTGCGATACTCGTGCTGTGACGAGGTGCCCGGTCTTGCCGATGCCTTGCAAGTAGCTCACTGTGGCGGGATTTTCAACGCGAAAGACATATCCGGTGGTCATCGCCCCAGTGGTAGGAAATTCTCCCCGATTAATCTCGTCGGCACATTGCTGTTTATGCATGCCCGGGACCAGGACGAGCGCATCGAGGAATGAGGCTCCTCCGGTTAGCGCCGTCCTGGAAGCAACAGCAGGAAGATCTGCGAGAACAAGGAGCCCCGCGGCTTCAAGGGTTATAGGGCCTGAGATTGAGGAGGTGTTGAATATGAGGCGAAGCTGATTGAAGATATCGAGCGGTAGTAAGGGAAAGGAGGTCATGGTGGTACGCTGTGGAGGTTGGTTTGCAGAAGCACGAGGGGACAGCATGGAGTGAAACCCATCACAACAGCATGGAACCATCAGATGAGCAAGGAGTCACAGCCTCTGATTTGTATTAAAAAGACGCGCGCTTAAGCATGTTGTAAGTATGCGCTTTAGGCATATCGCGTAATATAATGGCATCGATAGTATCGCTTCATGAATGCATGAATTCGGAGTGCGTAAACATTTAAGCAGCGTAGTGGTCAGGATGTACGAACACGTCAAGGATTCTACTAGGGAGATAATGTGTGTAGGGCGCTTCGCGTGGTACCGTGAGGCGATAAATCGGCAATAATGATCCGTGATGGCGCTTGAACTGCTTCGAAATATGATCTGGGATGATTGTAATGCCTCAAATAATATTTATATCCAGCTGATCCTTATCAAACAGGTCTTCGCACCATTGATACTCGCCTCTTTTGATGTACCCTCTCCAGAATCGACGAGCGTCGAAGATATGCAAAATAAGCGACCCCGCTGATGTTCGATGGCTACTTTTCTGCTTTCAATAATGGATTTTCACTAAGCCTGAGTAATGTTAACGCATATTGAATAAACACAGGAAAATAGACATACCGCAGGCATCGCACAAGCTAAATATGTTAACCAGCGAAGAACATATATTAAATTAGCCCTGTGTCCTGCGGCGGTGCTCTTTGTGCTGAATAGGAGCATGTCACATACAGTTCATACCCGTCTGGGACACCAAAACTCCATGGAAGTCAGTTTCATCCACAGGGTCTGAAGTTATCAACGTAACCTTCTACGTTAAATATGTCTAAGCTGTCCATCGGTACTGGGGAAATTACAGCGAGAAGCAGTATAAAAGTGAACTGCATTTCTAGCGTCATAAGAGATTGAAGAGTTGGATACGGGCCAGTATACGCCGTCATCGAATCCCGAATTCGCACGGAATCAGCAGGAACGGTCGGTCGTTTTAGAGGCGCACATGGCATCTATGTCAATGCGGGTAGACATACTAGGCAAGTTTTTGTTCTGGGCCTCATCCTAAAGGAACAGGGAGACATCTCGGCGCATAGTACCTCTTGAGCACCTCGTTTGTTGATCCTAATCATACAATACAGCATTGCTTGATCGGGTGTTGGTCAGAGTCGGATGTGGTAACGCGGAAACTTGGACACACCATAACTTTGATTTGTTCAACAAACCTTCATAGCCAGTAGGCGGTGGCGTTGCTGGAAGATTTTCGTGGCGTACATGCTTCAAAAAGAGATATTAGTCCCTCAGTGCGAATCAGACCTCAAGCGACTTTGCCACTGATCATCAGAAATGTCGCAGGAAATAGACCTCATGTTTGCAATGGGACATAGAATGATTGTCCCTTACAGGCCATGAAGTTCGTCGAATGGATAATCCCCTGCACCAGCAAGCTGAATCGCAAAAATCCTGGGAGAAGAAGCATCCTCAAGCCAGAGCGGATGGAAGGAAGCTTAGATGATCCTGATAATGACAGACCCATACGCCTTCTTTGGATCTCTAGTCCTGCCGTGGGCGACGGGGATGATTATCCAATGGTTCACGTCGGGGCGGAGATACTGTATTACATCTGTCACGATGAGTGTATAGCCCCCGCAGTTATGGCCAGATATTGGTTACCAGAACATCAGCTGCGCCCGTCAACATATCTTGAGTCGGGAAGAGTGGCAACAGCAGATGCACCAGAAAGAGGGAGAGCCAGCTAAGTGGCGAATGCGGAGAGAACCTGTGCGAACATACCGGTAGTGACAAATGACGTGGATGTAGTTGGCAGTGAGTTGGTATCGTCATCGAGGATCGATGCATCAAAGGGAGTAGATGTTGGTCCGGTTATCGGAGCATACTCGGTATAGTGTAGACCAGTGCCAGAGTGATGGTGGTGTTGGATGTGCAGATCAAAGGAGTTAGTCGAAATCACTGTCAGCATAGCCTCCGAGTGGGAAGAGTCAGGAAGGACGGTAAAGTAAATGTAAGTCTGTACAGCTGTATGCTCACACACACTTGTATTTTTTTAGGATTGAAGCGAACGACCCGATTTCAGTCAGCCTACGAATAGCTATCAATGACTTACATAATTGGCGAACATGAACAACTCGACCTTCCTCATCCTCTGGAAACAATTCTTCCGTTCCACAGATCTGATTTATGGCGATTGAATGGAGGCGACATCCTTTTCATCGGCAAAGCAACGCGGAACAGCAGATCTTTCCCATAGAAGCACTGTCCTTGTCTTCGAGACCCTGCCACCACTGGTAACGGTTAGATGTATCTCGTCAGAATTTGCTGTGAGGATCAGAGAGTGCGCCATATCCGAGAAGAGAGAGCAAGGCAGATATGGTCGAGATGACAATTAATCCGAACGGAATCAGTCAAAGTGTGGGACTGGAATCGGAACGTCAAGTTGGGCAAGTCTAGTAGTAACTCTGGTCCGTTGTAATCAAGTTCTCCGGCAAATCTGACACTATCGTTCTGCATTTGTGATCTTGATAATCTTTGGGAGACACGCATGTTACTCACTGTAGGTTTAGTCAAAGGTTAACGGAAGGACGCATCAAACCGAAACGATTTTACTTGAGGCACGCCAATTCCAAACTCCGCAAGCCGCTGAGCCGACCTCTTTCGATCTTGATGCGAACGCCACGCGACTTTGCTTGCCACCAATCCTCGCGTCGAGTTCCAGGTAATATCGCTCGCTCTTCTATGTTCGAAGCCAAGTACTAGCAGCGTATGTCTATCCACACCCAGAAAAACAACCAGTGATTTCATCAAGGATAATCAGATGAACTGATCCATTCCGAGCATCAATCAATCCACATACCCCCGATATTTCTACAGTTCATCCAACTTTTTCTCGGAGTCGAATACCGCTGCCTTTACATTCCGATGTTTCCTATTTTCCCTCGCATTTGTGATTGTCATTCCCATCTTATGTATTGTCTTGGGGAAAACCCTGCATCCTGCTGAGTTTGCATACACGGACCTCGATACCGATAACGATGAGACTCGAAAGGTAAGCTTTCCTATCATCACTACTCATTTGTTGGACTCACAGTAAAAGATTTACCTTCATGCTGATTTGACATCAGCGGATTTGAAGCAAAGAACAATGGTCCTTGATTGGAGCATTATTTATGATACCTGCAATTCTATGTCTACGAACTGCTCAAGCGTCAATATTTATTTCGATACGTGAGTGATCTGCAGCCTAAATCTTTGGAAATACCGATTTCTTTCTTACAGCAATCTTCTTCGACGCTCTGTTACGAACAATAGCGATCCTTCAAACAACAATAGACCAGTGGTTCCTACATTCATCTGGAATGTCACTGCAGACGATCAGGATTATTACCTTGCCAACTCCCCGAGGTTTCAGACAGAGCTTTCCGTATTTCCGCAATATAAAGTTGGAGTCGATCATCAAATCAAATATACACTCTCGAGCGATGTGTATTATCCCTTTGATCGGTGAGTGCATTCCTCTCTGCAATAGAATCATCACTCATACCTTTAAGCAGCTACGTGGCTGGGGTACTAGCCTTCGCTGAAGGAGTCAGAACCAATGAATCCGTGCGATTAATTCTTGACTCCACGGCTGGACTTGTTGAGTAAGTACTTTCTAGTCGCTCGGTCACCTGATAATCTAACAAATTCAAGAGGCCTCAAAATCTCGGCGATCGTCCCTAGTGCCTCCACTTTGGGCCATGAAAATATTTTAAATGTTATTGAATTGGAACTCGTTGTAGAAAGAGGAAAATTGATAAAGATATATTGCGTTGTGATCACCATCGCATTCTGTGCGTGAAATTTCCTTCTGCCCAAAAACCTCATGTTTCCCTTCGATCCAGGGCTCATCACCATCATGATATGTCTTGTTATGGTCATGACTGTAGCGTTTGGCTTCCAACAGAGGAACGAGATAGTTGTTGTTCCTATTGGGACTGTATTTGCATTTACTCAGCTGCGTTTAACTATGCCTGGAGCGCCAGACGGATTCGGTGAGTTATTTCATGTTTACGAAGTCAGAAGTACTCATACAAGTAATCAAGGTGACGTTTTGGGTATGTCAAGTGTGACTCGTCATCAGATTGTGAATGACTCGACTGGATGCTAGATTTTGTGGGAGTATTGCCATGCCTGGTCCTTCTGTCCATTTCCGTAGGTAACCAGTGTTTTGAGGTACTTGCGTCAATGATGCATGTCCTTTTAGGCTGTCGCCATGGTCGGAATCTATATTTTCACAGATCCTGCGCAGGATTCTCGCGAAAAGTTAACTTGGTCCGCTCTAGGCGAGCCGGTCTTGCAATTTCCTCGTGGAGTTATGCTAACATGTTCTTTCACAGTGCACACCCTCACTTACCAAGTAAGGGCAATCTTAGAAAGAGTTGAGACCTCAAATACACCGACGGAGTCATACAGCATGGTCCCACCACCCCCGCTCGAAAACGCTGATTGATTGACTTGGACTACAGTTTGAATTTTTTGAAGAGCCACGTGGAATAGGATAAATTATGGCTCGTAGAGTTCAGAACGTTTAGTACAGAAATTCCCAGTTCACCTTGTAAAATCGTTATCTGGGAAGGAAAACCTCTGATGCTCCATCACCAATGGAGCTCAGACGCATAGTCGATATACACTGCCTGCCCGGGCGTTGTGAAAGTGATTATGATATTTTGCGCTTTGAGATTATGGTGGCCTGCTATCCTCTCATCCCACACACACCATTGAGGTAACCTGTCCGGTACGTTGCGGAATCAAGCTATTACCACAAGCTGGAATGACCTCCCCCTTACGAAGCGAAGAGTGGTAGATTGTTTTTCTCGGAGGCTGAGGGTTTGCCAATGTTGACGGACGAGTCGACGGCTAGACTGGGGTGGTCAGGGTTCGAGAAATATTGTAGCAGGTAACGGGCGAGATTGCCGGAGCAGCGTTGCAGGTGGGCACAATCAGTAGGGTCGAACGTGAGGTCGAAATCTGAAGAGCAGCCTTTGAACTACTGTATTATGGGTGAGGACTCAGTCATTTCAAGGTGAAGAATATCGCCCGTTTCTTGTTTATATAAGAGAAACTCTTGGGGAAAACCTGCAAGTGATGGATACAAAAATGAGGGCGGAGGGAAATGATGAGCTTTCCTTTCCGCAAAAAGAAAGTGTTCACGCTTCGTATGTGGCACGATATGAAATTATGTATTTGCTCATGATTTGAATCGGAAGAGTTTTCTCTTGGCCAATGTTCCTGCACACGAAGAAAGAAGATTAATGCAACTGAGTTTACTGCAACAATTCTGACAACGAAGGTAAGGATAAAATGAATACGCAGGTATGCATGAAGCGGTAGCAGACCGATCTGTCTTGATAATGATGATAGAGAATCTGCGACACACTACGAGGTTCTTGAGTAGGAAGATCGAGGCAACGGGCGGTAGTTCACGCTGAGTGAAAGCCACCAAATATATGTTGAGGCAGCAGGAAGCGACCGAGGGTCCTTTTAGCAGAACATCGGAGTATAATGGTATATAAATGATGATAAACAGGGCAAACAAAGGCCTGGAAGGTGCCAGGAGAAAAAAAAATGGCCATGGAGCGAAATGAGATTCAAGGAGTGGAATAGCGCTTGTACGCGTGGACGAATTCGAGCTGGTATAGTGGTAGGCGGAAGCAGCGACGGAGACATAGAGAATAGAGAGAGCTGCTTGGGCTTGGCAAGCACACAGAGAAGTAAGGCGAACGTTGACGCTCCAGGAAGTGGTGTGAATGACGAGGCATCGGCATCATCAAGCAGTAATGGGAACCGGACAGGGACAACGCTAATAGTGGCTCATACCAGCAGGAATGCGTCGTACAATATGGTACAACCCGGGTGACAAGGGATGTCCACTATGCGTCTGGATTCAAAGGATCCTGTATGGCGGGGTCGCCATATAAGCCAGCCTGCAGATCAAAGAGGGAGCTATAAGAGAGCAGCACCTCTACCGATAAAAGAGGGATCGGCGGTCGCGTCTTCAGCGGACATCACAGAGAGATATGTGCCTATCAGCTTTGCGTGGTTTTCGATCGATGAGCCGAGTGCAGACGTCTGTCAATGACTCACTCAATGACGCTGACGCCTGGCTCTTCTCCTCGACCTTCTCTACTGCTTTGACTCTTTCCGCTACTTTTTGGAAAGTCCTAAAAAAGTCTTGACATCGTCTTCATCAGCCGTCCTGATCGTGATACTCATGCAGTCGCTGTATAAACTACAGGAGCATATCTGTCATCTTCAAGAGCCTTCTTCGACACATTGATACTGTTTATGTTCCTGATCGTGTATAGGTTTTTCCAGAGCAGGGAGGGTGGAATTGACCACTCAAAAATCGCCCAGATGTATAGAGATTATAGAACACGGAAAGCTGTGTGATAAATCCATCATAGGTAATATTGCCATCAATCAAAGCCGTCACCTAATCAAGGGACACGATCCTGAACGTCACTTGGATTGCATAATAAGGACATGCGGAAGGAAGGAAGCCGTGTGAAAAGGAGCGTTTGGAGAGGATGGTAGAGAGGATGGTGGCTGTCACGGACCCGCTGCGTCTGAAAGGTCGAAGAATTAATCTATATCACAATACACGTAATCGTTAGATCCTAAATTGCCAGCTGGTTATTCTCGATTCACGAGAAATAAATGACGTAATCCGCATACATCTCCACGATAAAAGCGTCAATTTCATCATGGGAGGGTGCGAGAAGGATAATCAAACGTGGAGGCCCAGAAGGGCCGAGATATTGGAGATCAGAGTCTCAGCCGTACGCGTAAACATATAACATATCTTGAGTCGGTGGGAGTAAGGCAGCGTAAGCACGAGAAGTGGGAGAACCAGCTAAGCGGTGAACGTACTGAGAAATGGAGCATCGGAATGGTCTGGACGGCGGTATGTCGTCGTCGTGTCATCGAAGAATGATGAATATCAGAGGGAGAAGATGTTGGTATGGTTGTCGAGCCTTATGAAAAGCTTATCCTCTCAGATTGCGGAAAGAACCTGAGCCCCCAAACTCAGTATGGCGTAGACCAAAAGCAGTGTGGCAGCGTAGGATCGAAGAAAATAAGTGAGAGTTGGCGGAGATGGCCACAATTGCTATAAAGGCCTGTGCAGCGGAGAGAAAGTGGAAGAATGCCTGTAGTCGGGGACCTGATACCATAAGTTGAACCTGGGATGCCCACGTCACGACACTTGATTTCTCCTCGATGGAAGGCCTATGGATATTATCAATCAGTGAGTGACTTGACGACGCAAACACCTACCCTCTCACCTCATCCCGTGCATGCAATGGCTCTGGAGCCGCTTCAATCTGTTCTGATGGCCTGAGAATCGTCAAAAACCTTTTCATGAGCAAGCTTCAAGTTGCAACACCGTGGCTGTAGGCCATTGTTATAGGGTCTTGGCCTTCATGTTCAAGACACAGAATCCACTGGAAAAGACCAGATCTATGTCATCAGGATGTAAACTGAGAATCAAAGAGGAACGCACTATAGTCTACCGGAAGAATGCGAAGCGGACAAGACTGGGATGAGGAAATGCAAGGAGTAGTCTGCCAGACAGCAACGTTGGGATCTCCATTCACTGGATGCCTCCCGCTTGTCTGTGTTGGCAGACAACTAGATCTTTGAGCGTCAGTAACTGTTGGAATTTGGCAATCCGGCATCATGCCGATCTTGCTGATTAAGGAAGAAGATTGAGGAAAAGTATAGAAGGTTCTAGTAAATAGTCTTTTAGTATAAAATTAGGTACTGTAGTGTACATCCTCATGTGTTTGCAGAGCTCAGCCAAGCGCAATACTATTGGCTAGACACCGCGCGTACATACTAGGAACGAACTTGATCACCCGTTTCACAACAGTAACCATTCTGGACGTCGCGAAAAAGCAGGACCCAAGTTTCAAACTCCGAAGCGGACCGACCCGATGATGACCACTCTCACGTCGAGTTCGGTGAAATATCCCCTGGCTCTTCCTAATTTTAAGCCGTGTTATTTTCGTGTACGTGTCATCGTTGTTGCTGCGGTCTCTATGTGTTAAGTTTTAACTTTATCCAACTTTACACCTTGTTCATAACCCAACGCCATCACCTTCGCTTTTAACTTTTCCTCCTGGCCCTCACATTCAACGATCTCTTCGATGGAGATCGATCACAATGTTTCTCTGCTTGCTGCAACGAAAGCCATCCCATGATAGAGGTTCACGAGGGGAAAATAGCTCTTCGTTCTCAAATACAGGCTGACAGCAAAGACGATGAACAGGTCACAGTTGACATTGGAGAGTAGCTGTAGGTCGAAACCCAGTATAAACTCGTGCAAGGGAGATGATCAGATGTGGAGGGCCTTGGAGGGGGGAAAGAGTCTTGGTGGAACCGTATCAGTCCACCTCTAAGCTATGAATGGCAGTGGAGCCAAACGTCCGGAACCTGAATGTACATGTTCGCAAAGGGACCAGTCCCTCTTTACAATTTCATCAGATATGTGTATAAACACGTTTAGAGTTAACATTGTTAGCAGGAGCGGCGAGAATTGAGGCATTCGAAATGAAAAGTGCTGTTTTGGTGTGTCGGGTGCATGCAAGTGTTAGAGTGGCAGTTGGGTGACAAGAAGTGGCCTAGCTAACAAGTTGCTCTCGTCATCAAGGAGTAATAGAAATCAGCAAGAGTCTAGAGACAACTACACAGCGCTAACAGCTAAAAATGTGATACGAATCCAACGTTATATGGTGGCCTACAGCATGGTCTCCATCACTAGCTATTTACGGATAGTGACAGGGGAGAAAATCCGCCTGGAATTAAATGCCAATCTTTGATCCGCTTGCGTTTGGCTGTGCGTACATCCAAAATTTTCAACGTTAGCAATGAAAACAATCTGATGCAAAACTCGAAGAATAACTTAGGAATACCGCGTGGATGCGGTTGCTCTCGCCGGGCTGTTTTATTCTTGGCCGATTAAGACTCCTCTAAACAGTGTATTCCCAAGATCAAGTTACAGCACAGAGGTGGTTGGGTTCGGAAAGGAGACCCGCACACGTTGAGAGTTTACCTCTTTCTGGAGAATCCCCATGGAATCCCCATCCCATTATTTCAAAATTGGTCGGACAGCCTTGAAACAAGTAATCTCATCAAATATTCTGAGATGCCCGTGCCCAGGGGTCCCATCCTGAGCACCGATCATATCAGGTCCACCTGCCCCTGATCATTGTACAATTAATTCAGCCATATCATATAGTCAAACACCACTGCCTTGATCATCTGTCATTCAAATACCACCATTTATCATCCGCAGCCCAGGGACAAGAAGACGGTAGCAATGCCGTACGATTCTAATCACGAAAATATATGATGGCTGGCATCTATTCTGTCTTCCAGGTCGCCATCGAACTTTCCTTGCTTGTGGAGCGATTATACCATGAATCGTGCTCATCCTGCGAAGAAACCCATACTTGGTGTACGTTATGGGGTAACAGGATTAGAACCTTTCTCCATCAAGGACTCCCGCCTTGTATTGGCAGTTGTGGTACGGTGTCTGCAATAAATATTCCATAATGTATTGAGTTGTCACAAATCTTTGTATGCCGCAGTAACTCTCGGGCCTCCATGTACACAGGTGTCTCGTAGTGCTGACTATCATCAAGAGAAAAATCTCAGGATCTTCATAAAAACCGACTTACCTATATATATAGGACTCGGAATCGCAGAAAGATGAATTTACATCTCTAATAGAGACAAGATTAGACGGAGGGTGAAAGCTAAGGTCGTTAGATATACATTAACATAAGTCTCTTCCCTTCACTTTTTGCATGTCCTGACAACCTTGTGTGGTCTGGATCCTTTTTAAATATGCGGCTTACTGGAGAAAGGCGGTGCGGTAATCGGAATGGCGAAGCTAACGCCCTGGTCAATTCCTAGGTGATTTCCAGACGTGCCTCTCACACAGCTTAAGAGCAAGGGTTATAATGCCGACAAAAGTCACCCAATGTGGACTGTAACATAATCCATCGATGCGATTTATATTAGGGCTCCAGTACAAGCGCTGACCAGGCACATTTCATGATAGTCAGCTTATTGCTCTGTTTATGCAGTATCATCGCACCTAGCGCTTTCTAGCCCAGGTTTCAAGGGCCCAAATCGGCTGTACCTGTTGTTCTCGACATCCATACATAAGTGTTCAAATTTTCTTCTGAAATACCCACCATTGTCTATTCCATCAACATGTCCACTGAGAAAAAGATTTGGGGGTGTTTCCTCTTTTCTCTCACTTTTGTTATCGCAATTCCTACCTTATGCATCGTCTTGGGAATGACCCTCCATCCTGCTGAATTCGCATACATGGACTTTAATTTCAATGTCAACGCACCTCGACAAGTGAGTCACCTATCGTCGTAGCGTACTGTCAGACTCACAAAACAAGATTTACCTTCACGCAGATTTGATATCAGCAGACTTAAAGCACGAAGCAATGGTCATTGACTGGAGTATTCTTTTGGATACCTGCGATCCTATGTCTACGGACTGCACAGATGTCAACATTTATTTCGACACGTGAGTGCTAATGTTTGGACATGCGGACCTATACTCATTTACTTCCGAAGTAATCTTCTTCAACAGTTTAGTACGAACAATAACGGGCCATCAGACAACAATAGACCTAAAGTTCCTACATTTGTCTGGAATTACACTGCATACAACGAAGATTTTGTCTTTTCCAACTCTCCGAAATTCCAGACACAGCTGTTCGTATTTCCGAAACACGAATATGGGATTGTTGAACAAGTCAGACATACATATTCCAGCAACGTGTATTATCCCTTTGATAGGTGACTGCATCCCCATTCTGCGGTGGAATATTACTCATACCATTAAGCAGATACTTTGCTGAGGTACTGGCCTTCGCCGAAGATGCTAGCACAAACAAATCTGTACCATTAGTTCTCGTCTCTACTGCTGGACTTGTTGAGTAAGTACTTTCACATGGCTCAGCGACCTGCTCATTGAAGAGACTTAAGAGGTCTCAAAATCTCGGGGGATGTAGTTGACTCCCCCACTTTGGCCAATGCACATCTTCCAGAGCTTATTGATATCGGAGTTACTCTGGGAAGAGGGACATTGATAAAGATTTATTGCATTGTGATCGTTGTCACATTCTGTTGGTGGGATTTCCTTGTGCGTATGAAATAAAACTCATTTTCCCTGCAAACCCAGGGCTCGTCACCCTCATGATATGTCTTGTTATGATTATGACTGTAGCGTTCGGCTTCCAGCAGAGGAACGAGATAGTGGTTGTCCCCGTTGGGACTGTGTTTGCCTTTACTCAGCTACGTTCAACTATGCCTGGAGCGCCAGAGGGATTTGGTAAGCTCATTCCTCTTAACGCAGTCGCAAAAACTGATACGCGTAAATCAAGGCGACATTTTGGGTATGTCAATTGTGGCTCATCGTCAGGTCATAAAATGACTCCACTGGATGCTAGATTTTGTGGGAATACTGCCATGCCTAGTCCTTCTCTCCATTTCCGTGAGTCGTTGTTATTGTGATGCACTTGTATCAATGATTTGTATCTTTCTAGGCTGTCACCATGGTCGGGATGTATATTTTCACAGATCCCGCGCAGGACTCCCGTGAAAAGTTAACTTGGTCTGCGCTAGGTGAGCCAGTCTTTGATTTCTTACAATAGTGTTGTGCTAACATATTCTATCACAGTGGAAACCCTCACTCGACGTTGAAGAGGCCTCAGAAAGCGTTGAGACCGAGTCTACACCATGCCTCTAACAAGGGTTTTTTTTGTTGAAAACACTGCTGGTGATCCGTAATCGACTTTGCTAAGTTGTGAAATTTTTGAAGAGGCGCGTAGGGTGTTGCTGCTCGTGTAATCTAGAACATTTAGTACCGAATTTTCCAGTTCACTTTGTCGAATCGTTTTTTTTGGAAAGCAAGAAGTTCCGATATTCAATACGTGTTGGACCTCTCAATGCAGAGTTGGTACACTATAGTATTACGGATCTTAGGCGGCACTCTGAACTTGAGTCGTATCATACGCTGCTGTGGCGATCTCGCCCACTACGTGTTGCAATATTTCTCGAGCAATATACACCCCAGTCTGGCCATGAACTCGGCCGCAACTTCTTAGTTTTGAAGAGCCACGCGGCTCAGAGTAAATTACGGCTTGTAAAGTTCAGAATATTTAGTACAGAATTTCCTAGCTCACCTTGTGAAATCATTATCTGGAAAGCAAATCATCCGATGCTTCAATACGCATTGGACCTCACAATGCCGAGTCGATATACACTGCCTGCCAGGGAGAAGTGAACGTGATCATAAGATTCTGAGCTTTGAGATTATGGTGGCCTGCTCTGTGTTCCTCCTATCATCTGACACACCACTGAGATATCCTGACCGGTACGTTGCCGAACCACCATGCTAGCACAAGCTGGAATGCCCCCCACTCCTTACAAAGCGAAGACTGGTAGATTGTTTTTCTCCGATGCTGAGGCTTTGCGAACGTTCTGAGGAGAAAACAGGAGTATATTGGTACATAAATAATGGTAGACACCGCAAACAGAGGCACGGAAAGGGCGAGGAAAACGAAAAAAGAAAATTGATGGTCATAGAGCAAGATAGGATTTGGGAGCAGAGTGGCGCTTATACGTGTGAATAAGTTCGAGTTGGCACAGTAGTATGCGCAAGCGGCAACAACGGAGAAATAGAGATTATAGAGAGTTGCTTAGACATAGCAGACGCAGAGAGAGAAGTAGGGCGCACATTGAGTTCCAGGAAGTGGTGAGGAGCGGCGAGGCATCGTCATCAAGCAGTAGGACCTAACGATACCATCCCATCGGCTATTCCCGGTTCATGAGATACAAACGACGGAATCCGTATACATCTCCGTGATTGATGCGTCAATTAAAGCATGGGAGGGTGCGAGAAAGATGATCAGATAGATCTGGAGGTGCTGAGGCCTGGATGTACTGCTCTGGGAGTTGTGCCTGATGAACAGTTCACCCAAAGTCTGTGTGGCGACATGGGACGTGCAGATTAAAGGAAACTAGTCAGACTCGGAGATAGCCGAAATCGCCATACGGGCCTGGGCAACGGAGAGAAAGTGGGAAGAATGACGTAGTGGAAAAGGAGGGATTGCAATTAGGGCACGTGGCACAATAAATAGAACACAACTTGTGCATCCTCCTCGATGACCAGCCCAAGGCTAGGCGTCCTACAAATATTATCTATCAATGAGTGACTTGACGACGTAAGCACCTCGTCTCTCACCTTATCCCGTGCATGTGATGGCTCTTGCGCAGATCCAATTTGTTCCGATAGCCTGAGAATCGTCTATATTTTTTTCATCAGCAACGTTGGAGTCGCAAACCTCCCAAACTAGCCTTAGAGTATCGGACGCGGAGGGACTGGTCCTTGCCAACGCTTCCTTTGGAAGCTTGTGTCAACCGCATCTTCAGTCAACGTAGGTGTAGGCGGGAGCGGTGAGAGTGGAGACGATGCTGATCTGTGTACAGCACTAATAGTCGACAATGTGATCAAAGTTCAAATTTGTTTGATGGCTCACAGCATAGTCTTCGTCGCCAGCTATTTAGGGATAGCGAGAAGACAGGAACTCCGGCTGGAATTAAATGCCGATATTGCATCTCGCTGTGCATAATTTCGGTTCTCAATACTAAAAACGAATTCAATCTGATGCACGAGCATAAATGCTGTGAGGATAAGGATGGTTTCGCCAATGGGGGACTGGTATTCCTACCAATTAAGAATCTAAATAATCTATTCCTAAGATCTATCGAATACAACACTGAAGTGATGCCGTTCGAAAGCGAGATCTGCACACGTCCAGAGCTCACTGCTATTTGGAGAATCCCCGTGGAATCCCTAACCAACTAATCATTCGCAGGCAAACATTCCCTGGCATTTGCTTCTTAAAACAAAGTTTGATCTTCTTTAGTTTTGTTCGCAGTAGAAGTTGAAATACATCTGACACCTGCTCTCGGGCGGTAGCCGCTACTTAATTGTACTACAGAGATCGATCAAGGTACCTCTCGCTGCTGACCTTCAGCATCCAGATGTGAAAGATACCAGCAGTCATACAAACTTGAATCGAGTAATTTCATGAACGATTCTCAGAGATGGTTATACCATAGAATCTTATGTTCTTACAACAAGGGAGTTCATACCTAGTACGCGTTGTCTTCATGGAACAAATGCTTCTGAACCACTTTCAACAATAGGGTCTTGGCTATTAGTACCGGCATTTTGGTACAACATCTGCCACACATATTCTATACTACGTATCATACCTTGAGTTATTTCATCGCAGGTCTTCGTACGCCGGCGTGGCGCCTGCGCCTCGGTGGGCGCGAATGTCTCGTAACGTTGGTTGCTTTATGTGGGCGATCGCGGAGTGCAATTCTCATCCTTGATTTTAGGGATAGTGGTATGAATACTGAGCTATTTTCCGATTTGAGTACGAGTCAACACATGCTGACTCTCGGCCTTCTCAGCCTTGACCTCGGCTTACTAGTATTTTCTCTTGCTTTCTATTCTTCTTGATAATACTAAATTACAACGGAACATTATAATTATAATGACTCGATGCCCTACTGGGAGTATATAAATATTGTCTTTACTGTCGTATTAAGATCTCAAGCTAATTTTACTACCCTTCGACGTACAATTAACTGTGTGACTGAAACATCTCTGATCGTTCATACCCAACGCTTGCCAGAAACCTTTGTTAGTTATGCCTAGCGCTTGCTGATGCCCCCGTTAACGCCACCCAGCGCTTGTTAACACCCTTGCGAATCCCTCTTGGTGGTTGGAACTCCGCTTACGGACGTCCTCACCCATGACTTGAGTTTTACTCGAGTATCCATTACCTCGTGTATTATTCAAAACACCCTGATTCTTAACAAATAGCATCGAAGAGAGGGTGGCAGGTAAGGTTCCGAGTCCTATGTATATAGGTAATCGGTCCTTATAGAGGATCGGCCACTTAAAATGATTCCTTCGGTGATTGCCGAACTTGCTGCATGAGCCCAACCGTGGGAAAAAATGAAAAAGATTCATCAATATCCTGGGAATCCTTTCACTACAGGGGTAATCACTCTTTCTGAGTCTGAAAATAGTGATCAGGGGCTAAGCGCCGGCATAATTAACATGAAATCGGTGTGGTGCAAGAATTGTGAGCAAAGGTTAAATAATCAGGACAATAAGATGAACATTTTCTGGTTATTAAAGATAGTATTAAAGTATAATATAGTCTCAATGTATACTGCATCAGAAAACAGCATGAAAACCTTGCCTTGTATATTGGTTACTTCAGTACTTACCTGATGGGAACATATAGATTGAAATCAGAGGCTTCAGACCACACAAATAGTAACCAAAGTTGAAACTGGCTGAGTCATTGCTCAGGATGGATGCAAACAGAATGGGCTGAAAGAAGGCTGAGAAAAGGGTGAAACCTGGGTTTTTTGGCCTTTTCTCACCCTTTTCTTAGCCTATTCCATTTGCGATCATCCTGAGCAAGGACTGTGGAAGTTTCAACTTTGGGTACTGTTTGTGGGATCTGTAGTCCCTGACCTTAGTTTACATACTTCCAGTAGGTAAGTACTGAAGTAACAAATGTAAAAGGAAAATTTTTCAGGCAATTTTTCGAGGCAGCATACATTAATATTAGTTTATACTTGATTCCAACTAATATTTTTAGAAAAGGCTTGTTTTATTGGTCTGATTATTCAAAGTTACCAGACAATTTTCATGCCAAATAAATTACATGTTAAATATGCCGGCACTCATTATTTAGTCACCATTTTCAGACTCAGAAAGAATGATTACCCCCGTAGTGTTTACTTTTCTTAGCGTTTTTGTTCGGCCGATCGGAATTAATCGTCCGTCGGGTGAAATTCGTTCCGGATTTCCTGTCCGTCTCCTGTGACATTTGTTCACTTTCTGTTGCGTTTTGCATTACAATGACTGATTATATTCTTGCCTGTATGTTCTTATTTATCTAAGGAAAACACATCTGTTTCTGATCCTATTGAGGTTCCATCCACCAGCAATTCAGACATACAGAAACCTATCAAGTTGCAAGATATACCTCCTTATAATAATACAGAATTACCAGTAATAACAGAAAATCTTGTACCTAAGGGTTGTAAATGGTATAATAATAGCTGTGCATATGATGCTGTATTGTTTGTATTATTTATTATATGGAGTTCAAATCTAGATGTGTATTCTGTTCTGTTCACACAAATGAATACAGAATGGCTGGGTTTACTTGTAGGTTCATTTAAAAAGCATGCAGAAAATGAATACACTTTGGAAGAGGTAAGAGATTTTTTCTGTCATAAATTGTGTAACATGTATTCAAATGTATTTGTATTTGGGCAGAACACAAGTGTGGAAGCAATTATAAGCAAACTATTTGTAAGCTCAACCGTATTCAACAAATTAATAGTAGAATGTTCTAATCTGCACAATATTAGTGTAATTGAATCATTCAATTGTTCTATCATACCTTCTCACAACGGCAACACATCAAAGCAGCAAACTATTCAAGAGTACCTGGATGTCAGCTCAAACAAGACACTAAAACAGAGATGTACATATTGTTATGCACCTGTTTACAAAAAAGACTTATTTGAATCTGCCCCACCATTGCTAGCAGTGTTAGTATCATCTAGTAATACACCTGCAGACCCCCATATTGAACTTCAGATACACAGTCAAAAATTAAGATATAATTTACAAGGCATAATATATTTTGGACACACTCATTTCACTGCACGGTATATAGATAACAAACATAATGCATGGTTTCATGATGGATTGACCCTGGAGGATAATGCAAAGTATGAAGGCAATATCCATGAAATTGATTTAGCTGATGGACCTAATGATCAAATACCTGAATTGTACATATACACCATTCAAATGTAAACATAGTTATACAGACATACACCTACAACATAATATATATAATACCATAACATATGATTAAATTCCAATATCATGTATATACTGCAACATAGATGTGATAAAAATTAAGACCATAGGACTCGGATAATGCCACACAAATGTGATGGCCCTCAACGACTAGTTGTTCTATGAGCATCAATGTAAGCATCTCCCATTCACTTCGGGCAACCTTGTATAGTTTAGATCCTTTTTGAATACACAGCAATTTGGGTGCAAAAAAATCATGGTAATCAGAATGATGAACCTCGGGTCCTGTCCAATACATAGGCCATTTCTGCAGGTGACCCCGTACACTGTAGGTGGGTGGGTAGGGGTTATAATTACGATGGGGATCTCCCGCTGGAACTGGGAGTTATATTGATATGGTGCTAGTGCTTTCCAGGCACATTGCATGATTCTTCAGTTGATTTCAGCGTCTATGTGGTTGTGGCCAGCAGTTTGTACCCCAAACATTGGGAGCTCAAATCTGCCGTATCGCATGTTTTCCAAACCCATTCAGAAGTGTGTGAAACTTCTTTTCTCCTTCAAATACCTCATCCTGACTGGCATCTATTCTTCTGACATGTCTACCGTCTCTCCTTCCACCACAAAAAGAATCCAGCGGTGTTTCTTCTTTTCTCTCGCCTTTGTTATCGTTATTCCCTTCTTATGCATTGTCTTGGGAAAGACCTTGCATCCCGCTGAGTTCGCTTACATGGATCTTGATTCCGAAGACGATCGTCATCGAAATGTGAGCTTCCCGATCCGTCGCTACTAACTTGTAGGACTTATGGCGAAAGATCTACCTTCACGCGGATTTGAAATCAGCAGATTTGAAGCAAGGAACAATAGTCCTAGACTGGAGCATTATTTGGGATAACTGCGACACTACGTCTACAAACTGCACAGAGGTCAATATTTATTTTGATGCATGAGTGTTTTGCATTCTCAAGTTTTGGCCATACACATTCTTTCTTACAGCAATCTTCTTCAACACTCTGATGCAAGTAGTGGCCCTTCCGATAATGATAGACCCACCATTCCTACATTCATCTAGAACGTCACTGCCAACAACAAGGATTACCTCCTTTCCAATTTGCCCAAGTTTCCAAGGGGGCTCCGGAAAAACAACTACACACCTGACCTACATTAATTTGTTTAAGGCGGGCTGGCCCCCCCCCCTCCCTCCCTCACCTTCCTTTTATAGTATTGAAATCCCACGATAATTGTCCCTGTTATCCATTTCAAGATATATGTTCCCACAGTGGAGCAACGGTCCGCGGAGCCCGGCCTGCTGAGCAATACAAGTGTTACATCATCAGGGGAAATTCTCAATGCGGTCGCTCCTCAATTGTTCCTGGCCCAGTTCTGGCTAGAAAATGGCGCAGAAACTAATGATACTCAAGATAGCACCTTTTATAGTCAAAATCAAGTCAAATTTCGCTATTTGTATGGATATGTACTACTAAATTTTGGTATGTCACTTACGTGTTTAAGGTCTACCCCCCTCCCCCCCTCCCCCCCCCTTACCCCCCTACGTCAGGTGCCGGTTTGCTCCGATGGAATCCCCTTGCAAGTTTCAGACAGAGCTTCCTGTATTTTCAAATAGTCAATATGGTGACCCTACAGCCGATCATATATACACTACATATTCGAGCGACGTGTATTATCACTTTGATCGGTGACTGCATTTCCATCTCTGCGATAGAATCATCGCTCACACTACTAAACAGCTACACCAGTGGGGTGCTGGCCTTTGCAGAATATAGAAACACCAATGGCTCCGTGCAATTAATTCTTGGCTCCACGGCTGGACTTGTTGAGTAAGTACTTTCTAGTACCTCAGTCACCGGATAATTAAACAGATTCAAGAGGCCTCAAAATCTCTCCGGTCGTCTCTAGCGCCTCCGCTTTAGCCCAGGAAAATAGCACAAATGTTATTGACTTCGGACTTGTTGTGGAAAGAGGAACGTTGATAAAGATATATTGCGTTGTGATCACCATCACATTCTGTGCGTGCAATTACCTTCTGCCTTCCAATAAACCTTATGTTTCCCTTCGATCCAGGGCTCATCACCATCATGATATGTCTCGTTATGATTATGACTGTAGGCTTTGGCTTCAAGCAGAGGAATGAGATAGTTGTTGTTCCTGTTGGGACTGTGTTTGCCTTTACTCAACTACGTCTAACGATGCCTGGAGCGCCAGACGGATTTGGTGAGTTAATTCATATTTACCAAGTCAGAAGCACTGACACGCGAGTAACAAAGGCGACATTTTGGGTATGTCAAGTGCGACTCGTCGTCAAGTTGTAAAATGATTCAACTTGATGCTAGATTTTGTGGGAGTCCTGCCATGCCTAGTCCTCCTGTCCATTTCCGTAAGTAATCATTGTTTTCAGGTACTCGTATCCATGATTCTCGTCCTTCTAGGCTGTCACCATGGTCGGGATCTATATTTTCACAGATCCCGCTCAGGATTCTCGTGAAAAGCTAACCTGGTCCGATTTAGGTGAGCTGGTGTTTGATATATCGTAGTAGTGTTTTGCTCACGGTTTCTTTCACAGTGAAAACCCTCAGAACTGGCCTTAGAAGAGCGACCCTCGAAAGAATCGGGCCGAGAACACACCGGTGGAGTCCTACAGCATGCTCCCTTTATCGAGGTTCGAAAATGGTACTAGTGAACCTTGATTGATTTAAGATATTGTTTGGGATTTTTGAAGAGAAACGCTGGGTAGTATATATCACCATTCATGTAATCCAGAACTCTTAGTACCAAATTCCCATTCCACAAGTTGAGTATTTGTTCGCAAAGCAATACCTATCAGATTTCGCAATGCAAAGTCGATATACATGACCTGCTGGGAGCTCTGGTAGGGATGAATATCTGCGTAGTTTGAAGTAGCTGAGTGGAGGAGTCCAGACAATGGATATAGAAGCAGAATAGGACAGTCCACAAAGCACGTGTCAAGTCCTGTCCGATACAGCCACAAGGCGACTTTGTTCCTCGACGACAATTACCTGAAGTTCTAATTTTGCTTCGATAAGCTGCACAACATTGGTTCTTCTGCACCTCAACAATTCCGAAGCTTGCATGCCACCTTCATCTCTATTTGCATCTAAATTTCTTCAAACGGTAATCGTCTTTGCGGTCTTGCCTCGCTGACCCAATGTTCGAAATTGGATCATCTGCCGTAATCGTTTCAATGCTATATCTTTCCAACACTCGGTTTCAAGTTCATTGAGAGGATGTACTACAGATTTGATGTTAAGTCTTCCTTCCGTCGAACAAAGGCCTACTCGATACCTAGCCTTGCCAATGGTTTTCAAGAACTCTATGACACTGCACTTGGGTCCCTGATTGATGCGCTATCCATTTTTGGCATCATGCCTCGTGTCTCAACCTGTATGACCTTCGACTTCATTTGATGGTCTGCCCTGTGAGTTAGATGACTTGTATACGATAGTTTCCTTGATTCGTGCGCACTCAACATCCGCAGCCCGGCGTCAATGTACACCTCACGGTATGTCTGCCCCTTGTCCTTGATACTACACTGTCACTTACACTGGCACAGACGTTGCACGAAGACCGTACGGCGTTGGGCGTTTGGATCATATCCCCAAGAGCAAAGAACGACTGTGCCGATGGACGTCTTGCATGCGCAGCAGAGGCCAGGAAATCGCAACCGGCGATGGAGATACGGAGAGGGGATGGACACTGGCACGTGGGTGCAGTGGAGGGCGTGCTATTATCAGACGGGAGGGGGTGGGCTTAAATTAGTAGACGGGAGACTCTGCGTAAACCTAATCGCTTGGGACCTCGAATAGCCGCCCACTTGTTCCTCTCTTCCTATCGGTCACGGGTTTGTCCCTATGGATTTAAACCTCTGCCCGTATTTGTATTTGCCCGTCCGTGATAAGCAAGGCGCGAGGCTTTCAGCTTCACGTCGGCCCTTGGGTTGCCGAGACGAACTCGACTCCGAATCCCACGGTTCCCAGGCCCTCCTTAGGCAACCCAACCGAATACCTAGGAACTGGGTGTACGGTGTCCTCCCGACATCTCAGTATCACGTTCAGTCTTTTAGCACCTTAACCTATCTATCAGATCACTCCCTACCCAGTTCTATGTCGCTTTACAAAGATCGTGAGGTCCACGCAAACAGCATGGAGTCTTTGGGTGCATTCATACCAACCTAATGTACTTTGTCGTTTACTCCCTGTTATAATCTTCAAAGTGAGGGATCAATGACGCCAAATCCTCCTCCATGACCGCATCCTCGTAAAAGTCCTGGTTTAATCCCTGCACCCTAAGGGCAAAAACGTTTCCCGACCAATGGTACGTGGCTTTGCCTCTAGTAACAGTTTGAATGCACCGGTTGAGTGGAGATTCATTCACCACAAAGTCATCATCGATCCACAGTCCGAGAGTATAGCCAAGGGATGGTGCATCGAAACCGAGCGTCTGAACATAGTAGCAGCGAGGACTGCAATATTCTGTGAACTATGGTTTCGTCTCGAGCTTCTGCCACATTCCTCCAACCTCATCCTCATCAATGGGGCCGTACGACAATGGGATTTTGATAAGGCGAGGTTTAGTTTCGTTCACACCAAACAGGATGGCATCAAATGTGTTGGTGCCTGCAGACGTCGCTAGTGGCTTGTTCGTCAGGGGCGCAGACGGTGTCATCATTGGCTCGGGCGCCCGACTCAGCAGCGAGACGTGCTCGGTGTGCCCTCAAGAGTCATTGACTCGTTTACAGTATGCTTTGTGAGACGGCCAGTCCTGTGGATACATGTCAGAGTCTTGGCCACACACGTAGAAGAGGCTGACCTGGGCAATGTGCGCCTTGCTACAGTAATAAATACTCTGGCATCTTGAGCATCATGCGTTTGTTGGGGTATCGCAGAGGAGACAAGTGGTTGCCATACTCTGTGAGATGTTTTCTATGAGCGACACTATCAGTTTACAGGACTGCGATCATCGACGATGAGGTGTTACCTTTACGATGAACCATGATAGTAAGAGCCTGAGGACGCAGTGTGGGAAAAGCTAGATATTCGACCTATCTCCTCTTTCTAAGCCCTGGTCATTATTAGTGATGGTGCCAATTATAACCTGCGGATGCCGTTTCTGGGAACGCTCTGAACAGTGTCAAACGAGTGAAAGTTTTTGCTACAGAATGCACGAGAAGGGGGAGAGTACTACATCAATACCACTTGGGATTCTTCAGAAGTCGATATCACAAGTTCCACTCCCTTGTTCACTAGCTCTCCAAGCACTTGCGTTAGGTGTCGCCTCTTCATGTCCACATCCACGTCGGTACCTTCAGGGCACCGTGACCGGAATCAATCCTCATGCTTGTATGGGTTATTATATGGGAGACGCCAGAAAAGTGCCAGCAGACAAAAGTAACCAAAGTCTGACGAGCTGGAAAAGCCTACAGAGTTATCAACGAGAAAAGTAAGTACATATTTGTTTTGGAGGTGCCGCATTGGCCGGCACAATGGGAGTCGCGTTGATGAAGTCCGGTCAATTCGGTCCGAATTCCGCTCGTCGTTTCAGTTTCGGCTTTGGCCGATTTCACCTTCTTCCAAAACTGCCATCATCTGGTCTATACCAGCCTCCCACCACCATGTACCAACTCACTACCACTACCGCGCCGACCTCGCTAGGATCTGCAGCCAGCACCACAGCTCATCATCGATACCCTGCGACTCCTGAGTGACGATGGCAACTCCTGCCGCCGCTTCGGCGCTGCGACGCTGTTGCTTCTCGTTGCTTGTGTTTCGCTCGCTCGCTTTCGTTGCTTGCGACAAGGGCGACTCCTGCCACCGCTCCGGCGCTGTGACGTTGTTGTTTCTTGTTCCTTGCACAGTCTCGGTCCAGTTCCGGTGTCTTGTTGGTGGTAATGGGTGCGACTCCTGCCGCCGCTTAGGCGCAGCGACATTGTCGCATTGCGTTGCTTGCGTTCCAGTGCTCCCGTTCCATTTCTGTTGACGTTCATGACTCCTGCCGCCACTCAGGTGCTGCGACGTTGTTGTGGATTGTTGCTGGCATCCCATCTCGTCCGTGCCTGTGATGTTGGTGATGACACCTGCTCCTGCCGCCACCTAGGTGCTGCGACGTTGTGGCGTCTCGTCGCTGGCATGTTTATTTTATTTTATTGTGAGTGTCCTCTTCGCAACAAGAATGACTCCTGCCGCCGCTTCGGCACTGTGACGCTGTCGTTCATGTTGTCCACTGGTGACCACATACGTATCTGACTCTCTCCACCACTCCCTTGCCTCGATGTACTCCTTTACGTGTGCTCGATTTTTCCACCTTATAATCTGTGCGCCTTCCTCGCTGCTGGCTGTGGAGGACGCTCCCCGACATCTATGCACCACGCACGTCCGTGCATTACTATGACGTCACTGGCTCCTCCGGTCGTAGATTTGTCACCAGTCTCTCATGTATCTTGATCATCTGTAACGCTTCATGTCACGCACTTATTTACGGATGTCGACGACTCAAGGATTCTCTGTCGTTTTTGGTAAATTTGTTTCCGATATCTTTCATGTATTCAAGGAAGTCCCCATTTTCCGTTCACAATAATGATGTCCGCACCTTACAATGATCGCCATGTTGTCTCAAATTACTACCTACTTTACTAACGAACCTCACAAAGACGCTCTAATCCGTGAGACACACTCAACAGTGTGATTGCAACGGTATGAGCCTTTGTGGCCGCAGCACATGGTTTGCCATGTCAGGGCTGCGGGCCCGGCCGTTCCTTATTGGGACCTGGCGCCGGTACTACCACTACCACTACTACTACCTCGTAGACCATGGTATCTCGACGTCATTTTTCTGAACGGTCTCTTTTTTGGACCAACAAGTGTAGAGCGCGACGGCCAACCCAGATTTCCTGGGATGTCTGGAAGAACACCAAACCGCCAGTACTCCTGCAGAAATCGTCGAGATGAACGTTGCACCGTGCTCATTTCCATGAATATCTGACTTTCAGCGACCATTCATCTTCTGTCACGCAGATGAGTAATGTCTTCAGGACGATGCACCTTCGACAGTAACCGTGAGACAGTCTTGATGGTAGTGTGTGGTGAGTCGCTCATCCAAAACTTCTAGCACACCCTAACCTATCACGTTGAGCAGGAGAAGGACGTCAAGACGTTCTCATGAGCCTGTCCGTTGGATAGCGACTTGGGGGTGGGGTAGACTAAGGCGGAGGCGTTTGATTTTTCGACTGGCTCGTCGTGTGTGCGATGCATCCTGTCTCAATTTTATTGAGCTAATTGCTTCGTTACAGATACTGAGCATACTAGTCCAGCGATGGAGGGACCGTTTAGGATACGCCGACTGTGCTATTCTATCTCATTCATCTGTACTACCGCCGTTCAATTTACGTTAGCATTCCTCGAAAGCCAATACTGTGACCCTTCCCTATCTCAGCCTTTCGCTCATCCGCATCGTCCCACCTCGACTTGATCCCTGCATATGACTGTTGTCGCTGTTGCACTTCTTGCCCTACAGGCAAGGACTGGACCGTCAGATCCCGATTTCCTATCGCCGCCTCCTCTTCGTCCAATCCCAGGACGAGCCTCGCTTTTTACGAATGACTCCTTTTCTATGGTTATACTCTCTCCATGCTTTGTGAGCGATTATCCCGTCGTGCTTATGCGCATACATGATGAGGATTCCCTGCACAGGCAATGTGTCGTATCTCGGCTTCTATCGCTGCTGTTTTTGTTACGGAAATATCGATCTCAGGGAACTTCTCAGCCAGTGGTCACTGACTCCACGCAAGAAGCATCATCAAACCGTAGTAATTCTGCCGAAACATCTTCTACGCCTATCATATTTCTCTAAGTTGCCTCACATCTAAAGCCAACGAGATTTGACTCTGGACCTGTATGGTGTGCCTCAAAATCTCTATCCACTTCTTCGACATGATATTTCTTCATGAATTCTAATGTTTGACCTACATATAGGTAAACTGTATGCAGGCGTGAAGGAATGAATGGGTATATCGAGTTCTTAAGGTGTCAAGGCTTGTATCATCTATCCTTTTCGTTCCTTCTGCTGACCTCCACCAAAGGATATCTAGAGAAAGACTCAATGTTGTCCAATTTTGTCATTCTGGAGCATGCCACCTGAGCAAGATAGCAGTTGTGATTACATTCGTTCGCGGGTGTCGTGAATCGGAAAGCCATGGGTCAGTCACCTTAAGGCCGAAGATGAACTGGTGCCGAGTTTTTTAATTCTATCAGTCTCTGCAGCGGTACAATATTGTCGCCTCCTGTAATGACCATAGCTAATATCTGTATATATCGATGACTAACAGTGATAGCTCAAAGACGGTCTGTATTCTCGTCTACTAGGATAACCATGCCGTACCATACCTATTCTCATTGCTCCCCATCTTATGGGAAGCTATTGTTAGTCGGGAATAGGTGGCTGCTTTGTGACAAACACTCGGTGGCAGGCTGCACAAGACCACTGGACGATATCCTCTTTCCAATTGATGGGTGAAATCATTGTAATTACGACGTCGGTACAGGATGCCTAGTACACATGGAAGAATTGCGCTTTCCGTTAAATATGAGGACGAGCCCGAGCTATTGGTTAACCTTTATTCGCGCATACTTGAGATTCTACCACAGAAAGAAAGAGTCTGTTATGGGATTCTTTAAATATATCTGGCTGTATGACGGATGTAGTCGTTGAAATTAATATCCGAATTCGAACAGGAATACAAAATGCTACATAGATCAAACTGCAAGTTCAAACATAGTACTCCCCGATTAAGTAGCAGGTAACAATGAGACTAAAGTCCACCATGACTTGTACGGGGAAGATCTACCTGAGTATCTATTCATTCGTCATCAATATCAACCTCGAATCCCAGCTGGTACCAATCATCTCTGCACTCTGAAAACACAGAACAGAAAAGTTTCACCCTGTCCACGGTTGACTCCTGGAATTCCTTCTCGAAGAAATCCAGCGCTGCCGAAGCCCACGCTCTCTCAGTCCCCCCCAGACTCCGGACCGCAATTTTGAGGGTATCCTGAATGTCCTCTACATCGACAGGAATCTTTTTCTGCTTGTGCAGCTCGGGCGCTTCGACATGGTCGAATAATCCTTGAAGTTTGTGCAGAAGAAGAACTTCTAGGGGAACGACAGGGAATGCTCCCTTGACGATAATGGATTGTGATGATAGGGCGGGCAGCATCATCGTCCCAGCTACGACGATGTCAACCTTGGTCCGCACAGTACTAATAATTTCCCTTCGTCCGACTCGGATCAATCTGTCACATTGGTACCATAGGACCTTGTAGGTCGCTCCCGGCGTTTTAGCCGGTACAAGATAAAAATGGAGATTGTTGTTGACCAGAGAGCGCTTGATCACCTCTGGGTCTTCGTCAGTTGAGATAAGGATATCGACATCCTGCAATGGTGAATTCATAGCCCAACCTTGGTCGACAAGAGAGAGGATACATACATTTGGGAGACGTTTATTCCCATAAAGGAAACAAGCAGCGCTGCCAAAGATGGCACATGTATAGCCCAACTGTCGGAGGAGACGTGTAGCATGTTCGGCTGCTCGAAAGACGACTCCGCCACGTGCGCTGATGTCTGGGACTTGTACGGGCGGTACAGAACCATAATGTACGATGTCATTTTTGTATGCGTAGTTGTTGTTCATTGGTATGGTAGAGATACAAGAATGAGGCAGAAAGGATGAAAGGGTAGAGGCCTGAGAGAAGGGCTGATGTGAGATTCCCCCAACGCGGGATTCACGAGCGCCTATCAGTAGATACGCATAAGCTCTCGGGTCTCCTGATCCTTGACTAATTTCGATTCATTCGCCAATTCATCCCAAGCAACGAGTAAATCCATGCACGTTCGAACATTTTCTCGCAAAGCTTTAAGAATCACTCGAAACCTGATCTCTGACTGCGTTATGCAAACCTATGTGAACCTACACCTCGACTTGTTATCCTCGCCGGAGAACTCGTGACGTAAAAAGGCAATGCAAGGGTCGATATTCTATTGCATTCAGTACTCATGACCTGAAAAAGTGTGTAGTGTTGAAGAATCATCACGGCGATATGGAATCGCCGACATACCTCGCAGCACTGCGGAATCCTCAAGAGCTAGACGCTTTGGACATGTGTTCGAAGACCCTGGCCGTACCCTGGACCTCCTAGCAGTCATTCAGCAGTTGTAAATCTCGAAGCCCTCGAAGTATGCTTAGCTAATGGATTCATTGATTTGTTTGCAGTCGAACGTAGATGACGAGTATGGACCATTATCAGCAACATAGATCCTCGCGTTACGTTCACAATCTGGCTATTTTCCATCTCGCTGAAGCCATTAAGATAGGACCTTCTAATATCCGGGAGTAATGACGGCGCCATCTTCGGTATGATACAACTGGTGTATCGGCCCATAGTACTATCGTACAGGGGGTGTGGCCAGATGGATGTATATAATCAGGACGTGGAGAGTATGTGAGAAAGAAGTCAGTCGAAGGAAAAGAGTCATCGGAAAGAGCATACTGAAAAGGCTTTGCTCATCGAGATTCTTGTATCTAGAAGTTGCCCCGTGTCCTCTTCCACATAGGGTCGCGATTCTCCACAGTTAAAAAGAATACGGAAGGGCCAGGGACATCGCTGACCAAAAATTTCCAAACAGAGTAGCACGCCATCCGTTTCAATATCTCGGCTCAAAAAACTGTAAGATGTGGAATAGTCGCACTGAGTATTGATTTCCAAGGGAGAAGCACACTACCTATGCGCATCTGCGAAGTGAGCAAGGCTGGCCCAGAGCACGGAAAGACGGAGAACCAACTGGAGCAGAAATTTCACAATACCGTACTGGTACTCGGAAGTGAGACTGAGAGTGATGGCCAGCACGTCAGACAATGAGTTCGAAGATGGGAGTCACAAATCCGAGTAGACCGGCCAAAACGGTCCGACTTCCGCGTCGTCCTATCTCGGCCTCAGGCTCTATGACCTGAAGGTATATAAATATTGAAGAACCATCACAGATAGGGAACCACCCGACATACCTCCCATCACTGAGCCACCATCAAGAGCTAGACGCCCCATCAATGTCTTCCAAGACCCTTGCCCCACTGTCCTAGCAGTCATTCAGTGCCTGTAAATTTCTAAGTATCTGTAGCTAGCGGATACATTAATTTGCTCGCTGTTGAACATATATGACGAGTACGAACCATTATCAGCAGCATAGATCCCCACGTTATGTACACAATCTGGCTATTCTCCATCTCGCTGAAGACGTCACGATCAAAAGTGACCAGCGGATACCTTCCAACATCCGTGAGCGCTGGCAGCTGCTGAGATGGTGAAAGATTAAACTAACATAAAGTGACCACCGGTGATAGGGATGGACGAGATGGCGTAGTGAAGTCGGGGTATCCTCGACAGTCTGCCCATTGCTGAATGAGGTTTCAGGTAATATAATACTTAGAATATTTGACCAAGAAATAAGTTCGATAAAATTCAGAAAAAAACGATGAATAGGACGCACGGTCAACTAGCTCTGTCTTCGCTTTGGCATATGCCACCTGAAAATTGCCATCCGCACGGAAAGACAGAGAGAAAATGCAGAGATTTCATGGTACGGTACTGGTACTCAGAAGTGAGACTGAGAGTGACGGCCAGTACGATGGCAGTCGCGTTGAAGAAGTCCGGGTAGGCCGGCCAATTCGGTCCGACCTCCATGTCGTCGGTCCGATTTCGGTTTTGCACCACCACCACCACCACCACCTTCCAAAACTGCCGTCGCCTTGTAGACCATGTTCTCTTTCGCCGTCATTTCTCTGAAGGCTGGGATTTCCTAGGCTGTCTGGAACGATACCGAACCATCAACCCGTCTGCAGAAATCATCGAACGCTGCGCCGTGCTCGCTTCCAGGGCTATCCCACTCTCAGAGACCATTAATCTTCGGCCGCGCGGAAAAGTAATGTGTTCGCGACGATGCACCGTCGAGTAATAACCGTGAGTGGTAGTATTTTGTAACTTGTGGTGAGTCGCTCATTCAATCCTCTAGCACACCCTAACCTATCACGTTGAGCAGGAGACAGACGTCAAGACGTTATCATTAGCCTGTCCGTCGGATGGCGATTTTGGGGTGAGGTAGACTAAGGCGACGGTGGTTGATTTCAAAACTGGCTCATCGTGCGACCTATTTATTCTTTCTCAATCTTATTGAGCTAATCGCTTCGTTACAGACACTGAGCATCAGATGTTCCAACTAATTTAGCGATAGAGGGAGCGTGTAGAATACCCCGGTTACACTATGCTATTTCACCCATCTGCACCACCGCCGTTCAATTCACGTTAGTGTTCTTCGAAAGCCCTTAACCAATACTCCGACCCTTCTCTATCTCAGCCCTTCGGCCATCAGCATTGTCCAACCTCGACTTGGTCTCGGCGTATGACTGTTGTCGTTGTCGCACTTCTTGCCCTACAACCAAGGACCGGACCGTCAGATCCTGATTTCCTACCACCGCCCTTTCCTCGTCCAATCCCAGGACGAGCCTCGCCTTTTTCGAATGACTTCTTTTCAAAAGTTATACTCTTTCCAGCCTCCGTCAGCCATTGTCTCGTCCTGCTCATGTGCACACATGACGAGGATTCCCTGCATAGGCGACGTGTCCTATCTCGGCTTCTATGGCTGCTTGTTTTTGTTACGGGAACATAGATCTTACGGAGCTCTTTAGCCAGCGATCACCGACTCAATGCAAGGAGAGAGATTGCATCATCAAACCTTCGACTTTTGGACTGGTACTTCAGTGGCGTAAAATGGGGGAGCTATCATTTTTGTCTCAGAAGTTGCTGCATTGTGCGTGCTATTTGCGTGGCCTTGCTTTATCGCACTGATCATCTAATATAGACAGGCGTCCTCCTCTGCCAAACAAACCCCGCTTCAGATTTCAAACCCTCCAGTAACGCGTGCTCCTGGCCTTCCTGTCGATGTTCTCCTGTGCCTGATATCTCTGTCTATTCCAATGTCATCACCTGTGTATACTTTTCTAGCAGGGACATTCCACCGCGTCGAAGATACTTCCGAGCTTATGCGGAGCTCTACCATATTTCCCTATCAGCTTCATTCCTCGTTAGCGTCGCCTACCACAGCTTCTCATTGCGTGATTCTTGTATTAGCTACCAGGGACTCTGTCAAAGAGCGCTGCCATCGCCTGCTACCCTTGTTATCCTCGAATCACCCAATTGGCAGTTCGCACGAAGGGCGCTCGCATTGCAGGCAATGGTTTTGGAGAACCTCCCTGCTATGCCTCGTATGGCAGTGGAGGCTGGTCTTCAATAACGGTGGCATCGCGCCACGCACAAGAGACGGCATTCAGGGCTCCGCTAACTGACGCCGTGTATCTATGTCACGTCAAAGACAGATATCAATGCAGACGCGGATTGTATATCCTAGGCGGACAGCGAGAACGATGGATTAAAAGTAAAATCCCTGGGAATTGGGCCCCCTAGCCGAACTTGTTCTCCCTAGGTCATCAAGCCAAGTCATGCACGGCTTTATCTCAGTTCTGTGTCATTACGCCCTGAGATTGGCGGACAGACGGGTACGTGGCAACATCTCCAATTTCCATGTCATAAATCCTTATAGCGGCCGTCGCTCAGATTTGTGCGTTTTAAACCGGCTGTTTGCTAGCTCCCGTTATATGCGTTCAAAAGTACTCTCCTGATACGCGATGCCTGCTTGTCACCAAGTATCGGCCCTCCATTTGTGATATTCTTTGACACGCATCCATTCCTCGCTGGATCCAAATTATCAAGGTCACCCTACCCGCTCTCATAATACGAAGCACGCGATCTTACAACAGAAATTAAGGGGTATGTTGGCGTTTCTTCCCTTCCGTCGATGCTGATCAGCTGATGGACGCTTGATAGATTGTAGAGAATATTCAAAAATTCTTACCTTGTCAACCTTCCTAGGAAATATATACGGCTGATTGCATCGTTCCGTCTTTTCTTAAAGGATAGCGTTTCGTACGGTTCCAGTGCCCTAGTATGTAGGTGATGATACGAGGCCTATGCCGCATGATTTTGAAAGTAGCTTTTTCTACAATGACTGACTTGGCGCAGAAACACAAGTATTTGTCACTGATCTGGTCCCTTCGAATTCCGAGCAGTAGCTGGGCATACGAGAGCGTCATAGCGATTTACAAAGAGGAGTCCTATTGTCGTTGCTTGCTCAGATGGTTATGACGCCATTTGTGGGCATTTTTCTTTGTTTTTATCCGACGCCTTCTCACAAAAGAAGAATAGAGCTCCATCAGGATGGGAAGATGTTCGGTTTGACCCACGGGTCCACATGCACATAATGTCCTCCATCCATATCTCTTCTATCCTTCGGTCTTCGAGCCCTAACTATCGTCGCCATGGTGTACACGGCCTGTCTTCGCTCCATACGCTGCCGAAAAAGATAGGCTTCTTTCGAGAACTCTTCTCGTTCTCGTGAACAATTATCTATCGCTATGGTTACACACCGACAGAATGCTCCCTTGGCATCATTGTCAGTTCATTAAATGACGTAGTGTTAATATCCGCCAGGATTTCAGCGTTTGTTACTGCCTCCGTCTGCTTTCATGCATGCTAAACCCTCTTCGACAGACCGTGCTTCTTACCTCTCGTTCGCCGAGGACTTCCCAGTTGTCCCTCCAGACAGGCATCTGCGTTCCTCTTTACACTTCCACTCCGAGCTGAACACGCAGACGTCATTTCAGTGCCCGGTAAGGCTTGAGTTGACGAATTCTCCAAGTAAGTAACATTGGAGACCACACGCCAGAACTTCAGCAGTTCACGCGACGCAAATTGACGTTAGGAAGTCTCACCAAGACAAATATCAATGACGAATTTCCAAGGCGACGTGGCTAGAATCCAAACCAACTCGGGTAAAAATATGACGAGCAGCATTGCCTACGTACCACGGCATATCTGTCTTTAATATCGGAGGAGATCAACAAGAAGGACTGTGGTCGACAAGACTATTTGATGCCAAGGCCACGTAACAGACGTCCGAGCTTCTGTTTGCAGTGAGAACACCTCTATAATGTCATGCATGACTCATGCTATTTTTTAGTAACATACCGATAAATTCAGTTCCTTGATTTACGGGGCCACGAACAAGGAGCGATTGGGTCCCTCAAGGTACTCTGGGGACGCTCTTCATGTGGAGTGACTCATCATGAGAATTTCATGGAGAGGTTAGTGATCTGGGGTGCGAATGCCTGTACTTGACCCATTCCTCTAGGAGGGTTCTTGACGGGTTCTAGTAAAAATCTCTCTTGAAATGAGATTCATGTGGAGCCGCTTGATAAGTACAGGTAGGCCAAGTGGTAGAACTAGCTATCATTCCCAGGCGGTCAATTTTACATCGTTGTTCTTCTAATACCGCATCGTTCTATTCTATTTGATTGTAGAACAAGGCAAATAATGAAATCCTGAACGTACAACGGTGCATATCTCAGAGACGCAGAAGCACATAGTTCTCATTAAGTTACTTTTCTTCGCGTTGCCTATCTTCTAATTTGTACCTAGGCTAGAAACTCAGAAAGGTATGGTTCTCCGTTAGCTTGTTTTCTTCGCATAGTCCATATTCTAATCGTTACGCTTTTTCTTCCCGCAGATTCATTCGAACTTTGTGCTTAAATATACAAGTCTAATCTCCGCTCATTGGTAAAGCTACATTCTCCGTTATTTAAAATGGGATGACAATACTGATCTTCATTATCAACAACCCCAACCCAACATGCTTTCTCTTATCCGTATAGCCGCTCTCGCAGGGATCCTCTCTGTTGGTGTTCAAGGCGCTGTAGTCCTTGATAGATGGCAGCTCAGAGAATCAGGACCTGTCGCGCACACATGTGCTTGCATCGACATCGCCCCCGTCGCCTCTGCTACCGACAGCCATCCTCTTCCTACTGTTCATATAGGGGCTCCCATAGGCACCACCGGATCCCCCAGAACCGTGTATCTCACTGAGGGAACCGAGGTTTTCAGCCAGCCTCTGTTCACACGCGTTCCCACGGGTACGAGCTCGGTGGAAAGCGGCCCCAGCATTGGAGGAAGCTACACTGTTGTAGAGGCCAGTAGCGCTGGAGAGGCAGGATGGACCTTTACGCCAGGCGCCAGTGCTACCTCGGTACATTTCATGAAGTCGATTTTTACTCGACTGATTCCGAGTCAGGAGACCACTCTCGAGGAAGTTTCCGTCAGCCGCACTGCCTCTACGGTTGCGACTGCTGATACCCAAGCGAATACCCCGAGGAGTTAATCGCTCCTCTCACTTAACACATGTCTATCTATCCGTTTCTGGCAGACAAGAGAAAACCTTAATATCTCTAATCCATTTCTGCACTGTTTATTCCTGAATGATTTCGTCGTGCCTACACGTAGTGAATGCTACCTATATACCTTTGTACTGGTTTTCCGTTATAAAGCTTAAAGACTAAAGCTTTTACTATATTTAAGAATCTGATGTTCGAGAAATTTGAAGTTGTGGACCTGTTAAGTACGGACAGACAGAGCGATGGTAGCCTATCTGGCTACTTATTGCGGAAAAGTCGAAATACTCTCGATCACCTGGGGCAAGAACGCTGACTCGCTAATTCTCTACACTCGGAAAGTTGAAAACGCCCCATCATGACATCCTCAAGGATATTAAGATGGCATCTAGCGAAACCAGCAAACAAACCGGTTTGGCGAGACCCAAAGTTGCATGTAACAACCACGTCGGGTGTCTGGATATCGTTTGCGAGTCATTCCCGTTTTATTTATCTGGAAAAGGTGGAATTGAAGCTTCGGTCCGTCTGCGTAATCATTACCGGTCCAAGAATGAAAAGTCCACGGAAAAGACGTCCCAGAAATATCCGGCAGGACAAGCACCGTCACGCAGAAGTTTAGCCTCATGTACCTGCGCAGATACCAAGGGGGAGAGAAGTGATAATAGATCCGCCGCAAGGCCCAAAGTCTTGGAATAAAAGAGGAATCGGAGTGAAGAAGAGACTCGGTGAACATTTCGCGAACACAGACGACCACTAAACACAGCACTGGTTATACAAATCCATGGGATGTAAATGCGGGTGAGAAATCTAGGGTAGGTCGCAGAAGAAATGTTCTGACAACTACAAGGAAACAATGAGCTGAATACAGATGGGAAAAATAGTACGCAGCACGCACTAGCTTGAAAACCAGATATTCTCAGCTTAGCGTCAAGTAAAATCCATGCAGAAGCTAGTTGTCCAACTCGTTCAAGCGCTGGCGATCAGGCCCCCCACACAATCTAAACAACGGCGGGTGTTCCTCTTAATACTAGTCTCGGGATGCCTTATCGTGGTTTCTTTTGGACGACAGAAATGACGAAATCGTACGCTGATAGTTTTAGAACAGTAAACGTTCTTCAGACGAGCAAGGATGTTAGCGTGAAAAAGTTACCACTCAGAGAACAATGGTACCTTACCTGTCTTGAAGACACGTGAAGTTTTCACCATGCTAGATACGACTCTGCATTCTGGCAAACGCGTCATAAACAATAGTTCGCCACAAGATGCAATTGAACCACGTATGAAATAGACCGTAGATGCTTACAAGCACAAGTATCCATAGTATCTCCTCATACGTCGACGTACAGCTTGGGTACCAAATGACTAACAAGTGCGGAGTGCCGAATATCCCTGGCGGCGAGTTTGGTATAGGACGTCGAATTTGGCAGAGGAAAATGCTAGTGAAGATTTACGGAATATTATTTCTCCGCAATTCGCGAATCCCTAAAAACCGTGATTGTCAATGTTGGCCGAATGATGAAAAACAAGTATCGTAATATTACTTGAAAGGACCGCCCCGAAAGCAGGAAGAGAACGAGTGCTGCACATAAGACGGTAAAGAAGACACCAGGTTTTCAACATGAAGAAAACTTTGAATGAACCAAAACGGCATGATCGGAACCGGGACCGGCACAATATTGCCGACGCTTCTCCCAGTTGGTTACGTCATTCGACGCGACTCTCAGCCTCAAGTCCTCCGTCTGTCACGACGCCTGCAGCCCTCTCTCTCTATGGCTGAGGCCCCCCTGCCATTAAAACTGCACTGGATACTTTCCCCTGTCTTCCGAATGCCCGTGATTCCCCAGCTCACTGACCAGTCTTTTGTCTTTCGAGACGTGCACGTTTCTCGCCTTTCGAATTGGCGCCGACGGCTATTCCAATATTCCATACTCTCCCATGTCTCATGAGTTTTTCTAGGACATTGAGGATGGACATCCATCAACTTCTGCCTTGGGTCTTTTCATAAGCTTTGTAAGTGATCCCCTTCAAATTCCATCACTCTCAGAATTTGAAGGAAGATGACAAGCATCGCACTTAACTGTAAGTATAGCGGGCTAGAAAGACCTGGGGACACGATGTGTTACATACAACATCCATGGAAGACACCCAAGTAAGCACATTTGGTATTTTCTATCGATGTCTCTCAACCAACTTATCGCCTCTTTTTTTTTAGCTTGTTGTGATGCTCTTCAAGGGCTAACGAGCTTCAAGGAATCCCCTAGCGTAATCTGGTGTTATGGTAACGAAAATTTGCAGCTGCGTTCACGAGTGATGGACGGAGTGATGGAATTTCTGACAACCGTCAGTGTGCATTCTTCGACTTCTCTCGCTGAGCTAAGGAATTGCATTTACAGACAGATCGAGGTTTACTAACACATCACTTGACCTACATCCCAGTCCTGAGCATGAGGTCCCCATCGCTAATCACGACAGCGCTGCCCTGGTATTATACTGTTCACAAACGATTAAGTCACCGTTGAAGCAGCAAGAAAGATGTGTCTATTCTGGCATCATCCATTTCTCACGACGTTCTACCCCTTCACCTTAGCACGCCTGGGTATACGAATTGATTGATAGACCCTTGGATAAATGCTGCGCTTCCTTTCACACGGAATGGAAAACAATGAAACCATGCATATGTGGCGTGGCTTTCTGCCTTTTGTCTCCCGTCCTCTCGTACTCGTATTCGTCTCAAAACCACCATGACCGGCAACAAGGGATTTAGAACTAGCGTTGTCCGCAGCGCCGCTACCGCGATACTTGAGTCTTTGCCAGACGTAAACGTTCGCTGGGCTATCTACGGAGATCTGGCGTGGCATCTCCTTTGCCGTACACCAACCGGCAGCTCCGTAAGCTTTAATTATTGCTCTTCATTGTGTAACTTAATTTAACCCGTACTAGTGGCGACTGGAGGTTCAAGTTATGGGTGATTCACCGACGCTCGCTCATGCTACCCAGCACCTAGCGAGTGTTGATTACCGATTCTCCATTACCTCGCAGGATACAGATGGCAACGCTACAATGACCTACACTCACAATCGCTTGAACAAAGGTTCGCCCACTGAAGAAGCACCAGTGTAAGGTCAGATTTGTTAGCGGCCAGTTGGAGAACCTTTTCACCGTAAAAGATCTTCCCCTTCTGCCAATCCAATCAATTATCTACCGACGTATGGAGAGCTGTGTCAACAAATCTGAGAAGAACTTGAAGAAGTGCATGTTGGGAGTTATCGCGCTCGGCGAAGCGTATCTCCGTCTACCTAATCTTCCGCCCCCTGTATGGAGCCTCGCTCCAGCACACCGGCCATTGTTCCTCCGCCATTTATCTAACATAGCTGCTGCGTTCCCCGAGAGCGCAGACTTATTGATCCGTCTTCATCCCGCATTATCCCCGACCTCTACTATTGTGCCTAATCCGCCATCCATCGTGTTAGCCTCGAGGGCGGAGTCCGCCGTTATCCTGGACCGTGACGTTGCATCGCTATCTAAGAAGGGAAGAAAACTGATGGCTCACTCCGAAACCGTTCTTACTGCAACACGCACCATTTCATCCTGCATCTGTCAGGAAGGGCATGATTGCTTCCTCGCAGGACCAGGATACGTTCCTTGGTATATCATGGGCTCGCCCATCGTTCCAACGGTGATTAATATTGTTACCCATCTTCAAGTGTTTCCTATTCATTTAAAATCATGTGCAGAACCATCATATTGATTTCTTGGTCATTCTTCGGAATGGAGATTCCCTTCACTCGCTTCAACGCCTTCTGTGTCGACAGGGCGTTCTGAAGGCAAGGAAAGGTGCTTTCCTATTTTCCGCGCCTTGGAGAGATGGAAATTTGAGATCCTGTACGGTCAGCGTGGAAGAAGTTCCTTCGTCGATGGGCTTGGGCCCTGATGAAAGCGTCGGCACGTACTTCGATGGGATTTCCATCATCAACCAGAGCTACCTCTTCTCCACCCTACTCACCACCGTTAAATCCCAAGGACTTTCGATGACAAAATATGCGTACAAGAGCATAGTAGCAGTTCTAGAGCTGCTCTATCATCGCAATGCTGATATCAGGGCAGCATTCAAAGATAGCGCAAAACTTGATCAGCTCGCGAATGACGTTGTCGCTGTTCATCCGGAGCTAAAAGAGTATTTCTCTACCATTGGATTCCACTCTTCCCTTTCACCAATCCAGCCCTCTCTACCGCTAGAGGTTGATGTCCACACAGTATGTGGCTCGACACCGATCGTGACAATCCCAACAACCCACACAAAATGCGGAATCGTCTTTAAAGCAGCCGCTGATGCTACGCGTCTCCTCCGAAAATCTGGTCATTCATGTGCCATTTTCGGCAGTGCTGCGTGTTATCTCTACGGGAATGAACGTCATCCCAACGTACGTATGTCCACTCTGACCGACTTTCGTGACGCTAAATGCTCTGCTACAGGATGTTGATATCCTCGTTTCTTCCTCAGACGATGCGGAACTCATCAAGCGCAGCCTGGTTAAACAGGATTCTCGTTTCTACTTAAGAAAGCCCAAGACTCTGGGGGTGACGTACCGTATACTATGGTATAAACAGTGGCGCTACATTGAACAGCGGAAGGTTCTCAAGGACACCAAAGTGGACATCCTTACACCCGGCACGCTGATGCTGCCATGCTTATCATCGAGCTCAGCCGTCGTGAAGAATGGACTGCCCCTTGTTCCCCTCGAGGTGCTTCTCCTACACAAGCTCCAGGGATGGTGCCATAATAAGGCGTCGAAAAAGCGGAAGAAGCAGACCGCCGATGCTGCAGATGTTCGGTGTATCCTCAAAATCGTCCTCCAGAGCTTGACGGGGAACGAGAGATCTTGGGCTTCAGTGGCGTTAAGTTTCTTCGAGGAAGAGTTTCAGCGTCTTACGATAGAGAGGGTCAAGAAGTTTTGCTCTAACTTTTCAGACTGTCGGGATGATTGGTCTCAGCTGGGATTTGAGGTCGTCTGAATCGTTTTGCACGAATTTGGTCTTTGTATGATGGATTAGTATATGGTGCTATTGTCGATCCGCCTACTCTACTGATTACTTCGCTAATAGGGCCTCCATTTTACATTGTTTCTTTTCTAGTAGGAACGATAATGATTTTCAACGACTTTATACCGATACATCGCCCAGCTAAGGTTGCCCATATAAGTAGGCCAGTCCTGTCGGCATGGCTTCTCTCGCAACACTGGGATTCTGAGGTGGAACTGAATATGTAGGTCTCCGAAGGAAGGATATTCTTGGGAGACAGCCATGAAGAGAGCTACCATAAGCCTAGCGAAATCGTAGTTTGGGGAACGTCGAATAGGCCTTACGAACCGCTGGACATTTCCCATCACGACCACCACTTGAATCACTATATTTTAAAGTAGAGAGGATCAGCCATAGAGTGAAAGGTAACGAGGTTCACAAGGAAGGCAAATCAGGAAGAGGAGGAAGTATTGCTGCATCAACAAGAACAGAGGCGGCGTCGGAATAAAGCCGATCCGGCCCCCCCTCGGTGGTTCGGCTTTTTGCGTGATCGCTTCTGTCTTATGCATTCAAGCCGAAATCATAAGGCAAACACCAAAGACACATCGCGGCACTAGCCTGCACACCGTTTTACTCAATCTTTACTCCTGGCGGCATGTTAGAACCTGGGAAACTCGATATTTTGCCACGCCGTCCACCGCCAGCGGGTTGGAAATTTTTCGACACAGGCCATCTCCTTATTGTCCACTCAGGATAAAGTAGCACCTGTGAGGCTGCGATTGCTTCAAAATTTGTCCAGAAATCAGCATCAAGAAATGGTGACAGTGACACGGCGTGCAGTCCCTTCAAATACGGCTTTCGTCTCTTGCACGTAACGAGGTGCATTCAGCCAGAAGCCTATATTGCGAGGTATGTCTATTTAAGCTACCGTTTATGGTGGGCTGGACAGTTCTCGATGAATTTATCACTTTGCATCCTCATTACCGACTCTTTTCTAGCGTAGCGAGGATTATTCAATCTGAACGATCAAAAGACATCACAAAGATACGGATGGGTACCTCAGGCAAGAAGGGTCTTGGTATTCGTAGCAACGCCTCACTCGTGCAGCCTCTTTACTTCGTTCTTGTTGGCCATCATGAAAACCGACACTTTCTTAAACATCCCTCCTGGAAGTCTTTCCCCAACAACCCAGCATTGCTGCTCTTGGAGTTTCCCCTGAAAGTCACACGGGCTACTGCCCACCAGTGTGTATAAGCCCTCCGGTATCAGGTATTTGTGAGCAGCGAAGACCTTGAATGTGTATTTTCCGCCCATGGTGTCTTCAACCAGCAGCTCTCCCAGTCGACGCTTCTCCTCTGGTGATTCGTCTCCAAATCCCCGTACATAAGCTGATTCAATGCAGGGACCATCACACCAATCGGCATCGTTGTCCTTCGTGCGCAGAACGAAGCCGGCCCAGCCATTAGTAAGCTGTGGCGGTGGGAGCGCCTCAGTCATCGCTTGCTTCCACGATGGTCGCCAGCGTTTTTTCCCGTTCCCAGCTTTGGGATACAGGAAGAACATGTACCCTCTATATGCCATATTCATCTCGTCGGCCAGTGCTTTCCAAGCTTCCTCCTGAGATTGTGACGCATAGTATGTCGGTATTTCTGCTGTCCACAGGAGATAAGACAGTCCTGCAACCTTATCTACAGGATTCGTCGACACTCGTTTCTGCATCTCGGACAAGGCAATAAACACAGGCATTCCCAGACCACCCACCCGACTGTTTTCCCGCAGCCATGACAGTTGATTCTCGATCCTCGCCTGCATTTCCTTTTCCATGATGTTGTCATCGCCTACTTCCCCACCAATAATCATACGATGCTGAATTTCTTGCAGCGTCTACACCCGTCTGAACCAGCATGTATCACTACCAAAATCGCGCGCCTTCAAACTCAAAGGACGCCCTAACCCGCTGAAGTAGCACACCAGCCGGCCGTGTGCCATGCGATATACTCGTCCGATGGTTGGCACGTCCAACTTCCATTCATCAAGATGCAGATCGTCACTCTGCTCGGACACTTGGCGCAAACAGAGAACGTCCAACCATACGTACTCGGCCCCAAGATTCAGCATCTCGATGCAGATAAGGTTGAGGTTTGCATCCTTTGGCAGCGGAACTGGCCATTCATACCCGTTAATGGGTGTTTGTACATCCATGCGATCCTCTTTTTCCATCCAAGCATGCGATATTGCTGATGGATATTGGCGTGCAACCCACCATGGGGTTACTCTATTGCTGTACAGATCCCAGACGCGTCGGGGAGGCAGTAGACGACTAACTATCTTGTTATTGACAAGTACGTCTTGCCTCATCTGCCGGTCCCACACTTCGCAGGATTGTAGCTGGTCTTGGATGTCGGTGAAGTCGTTGTAGCAGAACGGGCGGAGACGACTAAAGACAGTGCCAAAGTCATAATCCTTCAGGATGTACGCGTCAAGGAGAGAAGATAGTGAAGGAATTTCCAAGGTGTATGATGTGCCGAGGATAGTGTTCAGTTTCTCTAAGAGCCCTTCGACACCGAGACAAGTACAGGGAGTGTCGGCAAGAGAAGATGGTATGATGGATCTCTACCAGTGTAGGTCCGTTGCTTTATAACAGAAATGGAAGCTTCTGGCGCACCGGTCTCGGTGAAAGCGGAAAGGGTAACCTTCGGAAGACTTGCATACTTGAGACGCATCTTTTGGTACTGGAGTATGTCTGTTTCTACCCGGACGTTTGTGTCATTATATGGTTACGTGTTCACGTCCTTGGCCCACTCCATGTACATCATTGCTATAACGATCCCACCATTCTCTCTCGCTCATATCTAAAATTCCCAAGTCTTAGCAAAATGTGAACGTGAAGATGAACGGTTACAAAGCGGTGTATGGTATTGTAGCCCCCCTTGGGAGAAATTTGGTATGGTGTGTAGAGTCACTGAGTGGAGGATCGAGGGAACTCGTCCTTGTGATGGGAAGAAAACAGTGATTGCTGTGCTGGTCCTTCCCCACCACCCATCAAAGTGCATCACAACGGCCAGGGCTCGGCATCCGCGAAGATAGTCACTCGAAATTTCAATTCTGCCTTCCACGTTTAATCAGGTTACCTACTATTGACTATGTAAATTGATGTCGTCAAAATACCAATGGGGAGTCCGGAGAAGTCGTAAAGTTCCTCTTTTTGGTTTGTCCAGAAGTGCGTTCAATTCGACACGCAAGGGTATTTTCGATGAAATAGTGACATTGAAAAGAAGTGACATCAAACGACATATTCACCTTCGATATCGGATAGACGCCCACAACCACCAACTGCCTGTTCTTGGGTGACTGTCTGGTTCGTTTTCGGGCTTCTATGGCAATCATATTGACATTATTTCATTTTGGCAACCGTAATGACCGAGATTCTACCTGGAGTTAGAGCTGTGAGAGAGAACGCTGTATCACAGTATGGCAAATCTGCAGGTCGTATACTTTCGGACGGGCAGGTATCATCTATACCGGCACGACAGATGAGATAATATCAAACAAACTAATCTTATTGGGCGATGTTAGCTGTGCATTTGGGTTAAATTGACGCCGCACAACTCGCAGCTGCTGAAGCACATACTTACGATTCTGAGTTTTGATTTACGACCTGCACAACGACACGAACTTCTGCAGACATATTTTCGGGTAATCATACTGCCCGCATTATCCATCTCCTCGCACAACAGGACTGATTTCATCTTAGCTGCAGCCAGCACGACTGGACATGCTACTCTCAAGGGATATACGATGCGGTGGTCGTCGCGCCGGGAGCAGTCGGAAGGAGCGGCCGTCATGATGTCACAATCGGAACTTGATGCCGAAAAGAGAGTGTTGGGTGCGGCCCGCATCCCGACAGTCACGTGCACGGTTCAAGTAAACTCAGGTTCGTAATCGGACTAATCCTCTGCTTGTTCATAGCTTACCTTGCACATACACATCACACCAATTTGCCTAGTGAACCTCACGATACAGCTCCATTGTCTTGGTCATCAACCAACCATTGGCGTGCATGCCCATCAGCTGTACTTGAGTATCCGTCCACCTTTTCCTATCCACCACAGAGAGAAAGACATCCTGACGATTACTGCAACCTTCGAACACCCTACGGACGGACCTATGCTTCAACCGTATATTTTCTCAGTATCATAACCTCTCATATCAATAAGCGAAGGTCTGCAAAGAGGGACATACCATTTGCCATAGGAAGGCGGACTTAGCCACAGACATACAATGGAGTCCTTCTGCTCACATGTCCTCTGCTTACGGTTCAATGCAACGTCTCACTTGTATTACCGCCTCTAAATCTGTGAAGTCATGGCGAACAAACTTACGGTCATCCAGGGCCACTTCTGATAATCTCTGGAAACATTGAGTGGCCGCTCCCGGCGGCAGTCATAAAACCTTCCAGATCACGCGTTCAAAAGTCTAACACCTTATCGACACAAGTCACACCTATTCTCAAGAGTTGTGCTGCGTTTGTCTTTTCTTAAAGTGCTACACATCGGAGGTCCAGTGAAAGTAATGGTTAGAGGGCTATCATAACGCTTTCTGTCCTCCATCTGTTCCTCCCCATCCACAACTTATCACCCATTTTCCGATGTCGCTGCCAGTCTCAATTGACTGTCGCAATCATGGCATTCAGTTGAACATCCGACTTAACAGGATACTCCGGACTGAACGTAATTTTCGTCTCCGGACAGAAAATGAGGCAATGCGTCGACCCTCCAAAGTGGAACATCCCCATCTCAGTGCCTTTCGTGATCCTGTCTCCTTCATTGACGGTGATCTGGCATGTCGATACCTCTGCCATTCCCATGGCCATGAAGCACATCAACCCAATGCTAGGGTTATCAGCTTCGATGAAGATGAGTGCGCGGGTGGCTACGGCTGTGATGAAGCCTTGAGAGAGGGTGGGAGTGCTGGAGTCGGGGTTCGGGAATCCCATGGCTGGAGATTTGGTGTAGTACGTGCCTGGGATCATAACAGTCTTCACGACCTTCCCATTCACTGGACTGTGCCAGCAGTGGTACATCGTGGCGCTGAGGAAAGCCTGATACACAGTCCCGCCGGTGAACTGGGGTGCGAGAGGGTCATTATTGAGCATATCGTTGAGAGAGTACGATTCACCTTTGAGCCAGAAGGTGTCGAGCGCCTCGACGTTCGAGGCGATACAGTAGACGGTCGACTCGCAGGCGCTATTAACAATGTCATCGTTATCTGGGAACATGATGGGATGAACACCAGGTCGGAAGAGTCTGGTGAAGAAGTCGTCCCAGGATTTAAATCTGTAGTACTCCGTGGAAGGGTGGCACACGTATAGCTCTACGAAGCCGGGCATGGCAGCACTTCCACCGGGACCAAACCAGCCGGTCTTGTCGGTGGTGAGTATGTAACGCGACTCCAGGGAGGTGAGGAAAGATGCCCATACGTTGAACATCTTTTTGAACTGTGCATTCACCCTGGGGTCCATGAACATTGCGAAGCCTGCGGGTGTCCCCATAGGCCAATCAAGGATGGCGTTGATTGGGAAACTGACCAAGCCGACGTCATATTCAGATTCTTCGAAGGCGGGAGCTTCAGTGAGGATTTTGTTGAATAATGCCAGCATGGTCTTGTAATCGCGAACCTAGGAGAAGAGAGACATACATAAGCCTATGACAAAGAAAGTGGCAGTGAAAATAATTGCATACAACCTACCTGTGGTTTTCCTGCTGGATCATTGTTATAAGGCGGCTGGGTCGGGACCTGCTCAAACATCTGATGAAATCCCATGGAGATCATGGGGTCTTGTTCAATCAAGGCTTTGAATTCCTGAATGACAGGATGGAAAGCCTGGTTTTTTAAAGAGCACTGTGCGATCTTTTTAGCAAGCCAGCGTTCTAAGAGTCAATGATTCTGGGGAAGCCAACCGCCAAGTCGATGTTTCACCACGACGGACATGTTATAATGACAAGACAGGCTGTTAATGACGGGTGCTATTAACAGGAGATGGGAATGTGAATGGTACGGGTAAGGTGAAGCTTGACGACTGAGCAAGATTTCGGACCTCTTTATATATGCACCAGAGTGATGGCATCTTGGTTAGAGAGTACCAAATACATCACAAAGGACCTGTTCGATCGATAGCCTCCCAGCGGCCCTACATCTCAATTTGCGGTGGGAGGCACACTGTACCCTGACACTGGGACCTTAAGGTCGGTCCTGGGTGGCGTTATTCTTACAGACATCTTGAATGAGATGCTAACCGGATGCCTGTCTTTAAGACCACAGGGAGCTTTTAGAGCATCCCTCACAGGTCTTATTCAGTAATGGACGTACCCTTGTGATGGTAGCTGACAAGTTGGGAAGGCTCTAAAAGCTGTATATGCAGCTGTTTCTCATTGTCGTACGAGGTCAGAGAGGTTCAAAGTCAGCAGTCACTGTGGGGAACTCTCGGAAACAATCCTGCTTCATCATCATAAAATCAAAATCGACCAGCAAGCCCCATTGCACTCGCAGAAGGGCGCCAAATTTCATAAGTCATGTATAAACGTAGACAATTTGTATATTAGTGGAAGAAAACATGCCGAGAATAAGGAGACCGGCGTGTTGAAGATGAGTGTCGCGACTCGCGACTGGCAAAAATAATGGGCCGAATATAGCCGGTTATAGAGGCTTTCATTGGATTAGGTCACATCCTGGCAGCAGCCAGCTCCTTCACTCAGTGAGATTACGAACATCGATGACAACGCTATTGGATTCTGCGTCCTACAAATAGAATATTCGAACAATTTGGTGCCGCCTCCTCGTCGACATATCCTGCACAGCGAAGGAAAGCAACATGCACCCCATCAAGTGAAAAGGCCTCACTTTCTTTGAGATGGACATCAGCTGTCAAAGTTGCATTATACGGTCTCATGCTTGCATTTAGATCGCTTTTGAACACACTATTATCTCCCATCCGTTGTGCTTCTTGGGCTATCTCGATACTTCTCAATCTCAGATAGTACCAATTCTGTCAATGCATAAATCTTGTTTCATCCTTGCCAGCGTTGATTTACCTCGAACTGCTCTAACTGGCCTTGTCCCCCGGCTACCACCCGGAACGTTGATTACCGTCTCGTGAGGATAAATCGGCCACCATAAGAACCATGAAATGGAATTGTGTTCCTTTCCTTGATCACTGTCCGTTAGAGTGACTTGTCAGGCTTCAATGATACTACTCGTATTTCCAACCCGGATATCGGCGTCAGGGCGTTCAGAAACACATTAAGATAAACATTGCAAGTGTCCGTGCAGTCACTATTCGCTACGCTTACTCTACGCTAATCAAATGATGTAACTCCCATGAAGAAACACCACGCCATATCCCCTTAGTCTCCACCCATACCCCAGTACTCTTCGAGGCGAGCTGAATGGTGTATGGCACCTCGAGTGTGCCCTTCTGAACAAACAATACTCCACAGACTGTCTTACCAAGTCCTGCTTTCACAGGAAAGTTCGCGGTGTAGGTCTTCACGAAATGACTCCTGGGTTCTGAATGACCATTGGTTGCTCTGAGATACAGAGACACTGATCTTTCCCTCGGAAACAAGGGGGAGTCCAGCTATAAGGATAGGTACATTAGAACGGCCCCAATGGAGAAGACTTTGGAAATGTGATAATGAAATATAAGGACAGATAGATATGCACGGGCTGATGGACATACACACTTGGAAAGGAAAAGGATGAACGCACCTGAGAACTCTGTCCCAACTGTAATCGTGAACCCAGTGGTGTACCCAAACATTGAAGTGTGGGTTATGGCCTCTGAAAACACAAACAACATCTCCTGCTTGTCATCCGAGTTGTTCTTGAGCGTCTGGTTTTCCAAAACATACGGAGTCATGCTGAGGATCTTTCCGCTCTCGACATCATAGTCAATGCTCTTGATGACCATGTCCTCAAAATTCATAGTGAAGTACTGGTCGTCATGGACACCACATCTGGTATAGTTCCCAAAGTTTGGGTTTGATGTTGTGTGTGAGAAAAGAACATGATCTGCCCCAGAGCACAAGATATGGAAATGCTTGCTATGTGCATCACTTCCCACTTCAAAGACGAACCAGCTGAAAGGGAATGATTCAGCATCTGAAGAACAGAGTGCATGAGACAGCGTACTTGTCATTGTATATCCCATTGATATGCCTGGTATCAGGCTACCCATAGATTTTGTGAATTTTATACAAAATACTGCAAACTACTAGCTGTACTAAGGACTAGAGTGGAGACTTGGCACTGCTAAGTTGAGTCATCTAGATCAGTGTTGGAGCACCTAAAACTGTAATAGAAAAGGAAGTAGAGAAGACATCTAGACAAGTCAACTCTACAAGCCTTTTGAGATTACTTGCTATTTTCCATTAAAAACAGACTACACATAGTCACCACACAAACGGGACCTCACTGTATCTAGGTGAACCCAAAAACCCAGAAGTTAGAAAAACTGAACTAGATTTAGCCTGTCAAACTCAACAAATCTGAAGCCCACCTCGAATGTCTACTAAGTCATGATGGAACCAAATTCCTCCATGAACTTAGTCTAAAAAGAAATGAATGAGAAACCCTGAACCCTGAATGCAAGAATAGCCTAGTCAGGATCCGAGGTACCAGTCTAGATCGCGCAAGTAATTGCAACTAAATACAATCTCAGTACCTCAATTGATCAATGATCAGAGGTTACATCCACTAAGATACTAAGCAATTAAACAAGTACTGAATGAATAGCCACATGGCACCATAGGAAAAATGGAGGCAGGAGTGCCTACGGACCAGTATGGCACTCCTAGGCGATAGGGAAACCCATTGCCTCCCTGTATAACTGAATGGATATCTCGGAATCATGCCATTCTTATAGAATAATTACTCATTGTTTGTATTACTACACATAATCATGCTACTAGTAGTCTAGATAAGCAACTCCTATACCTAGACATAGAATACTATAAAATACCGTCATCTAGACACACAACAGCAGGAAAGCATTCCTCCATGTTTGTGCTAGTGGCCTATAGCTACCTAATCAAATAACAGATTTAAGTGCCTGTCCTTGACTGAGTAATTTATTGCTAAGTCACCCAGATAAGAAAGAACACATAGTTGAAGTGAAACAAGCCCTAGAACACTTTGAGTTTGAATGATTGAAGGAGTCAGCATACTCTAGAGTCTGCGCGCTCTTTGCAAGTCTGTGTACTTGATGTAGGATCTGTGTATCCTTTGTAGAAGTCAGTGTACTTCTTTGTCTCAAGTCTGTGAACTTGTGTTGAGAGTTAGTAAACTCTAGAGCCTGTGAGCTCTTTGTAGAACCTATGTGTTCTTTGATTGTTTGAGTTAAGGAGTAACCTAGATCAGCTATTGCTCACCTAGACGATGTTTGTTCCCTGAACTATACCAGTTCCTACCTACCTATTAAACCCCACACCGTTATAACTTGTTATCTCGACTAGTGTATCTTATGTAAAAACACCTTCTAGATCAGAATCAGAAGTAGTTTTCAAACACTTTACATTGAATTATCAAAATCTAAGATCTTGCACAGGTGCTTTTACCGTACCCAACCTCGAACTTACAAACATTGGTGATAGTGTGTGTTTAGAGTGAGAGTTAGTCTCTAGATTTCCCATCTAGAGTTTAGTTTCTCTTTGAGCACTGCCCGTTACCAAGCACATCACTGGAGATAAAGGTACTGTGTTGTGCAAGTTGTTCAGGGCACCTCCATGCAACCTAATCACTTACTCTAGATGCAAGTTTATACTGCGACTTTTCAGTCAAGCAAGTAGCACTCAAGTGATCGAGTACTAAAAGGTGTTGGCTGTAGGCCAGTGATAATCTCAATGACAAGATTGAATGGAAGAGGTATGACATGAATACCACAAATCCAGTGTAAAGAGAAGAAACAACTAGACAAGTTTTCTAGACGTAGGTCCTATGAAAATAACGGTGAAAATGAAGCTATGTGTGTGGCAGTTAGTTTATAACCGGTGGAGTGTCGATGTACTGGGTGACAATCCTAATAATGCTGGTCAATGTGGGCAAAAGTGTGAAAATATGTTTATATCCAGTGGGGCATGGAGATAACGAGTGCTGGTCCTATATGAGATGTAATATACTGAAGTCAATGTCGAAAGCCAAGTCTACTCAGAGACATTCCTATCCTATGTCAATGTCAAACCTATGAGTCCTCTCGAGGGACTATCCTATCCTATAACAGTCCTAAACAGTGTTGAGTCCAAAATGATCCTATGTTTATGATGTCAATTCCTATAAGTCTGCCAGAGACTACCCAAGTGGGCTGCAATAAACAATGTTGAAAATAAAGCTGAATAAAACTCCTATAGTACAAAGATGAAGACAATCCAATCCTATAAAACAAAAGAGGTGGTGTATGACACAAGCACCGGTGTTACACACTAGACATGAGTATCAACCACTAATGATGGGGTGCAAGCCAAAGTGCGATGTGCAATGCTAGAGATACTTCTAAAACCAGTTGATCACAGTGTAGAGCATTTCTTGTGGAAAGCGTGAGGGGGTACGAAGCTCAGATGGTATAAAACCAGTCTTTGGCTTATAGCAAGCATATGGGGTGCAAACAATTGCTATTGCTCGTATACTGTGCTATGCATGTGGTATGGTTCATTTAAAACCAGTGTTAATGGTTGTAGCAAGTGTGTAGAGACAAGATTATATCCGGTGACAAGCATATAGCAGGGCTAATGGTAGAGTAACAGGTGGTAGTTTATTAACTACTGTACTACAATTTTCTATCCTCTTTTATACTACCAGAGATAATTATTATTAGCGGTACTTAGTAAAGCTACAAGGCTGCAGCTTTGTAAAGAACCTAGCATCCATATGTATCTCCGTAGTTGCTTGTAACAGCCAATCCTCTTCATTACCAAGGGAAGGTAAATTTCCTAGATCATGGGTCTTCTCCAGCATGGTTATTGAGGTGCTGTTTAACTGCAGACTGTGAGGGTATGGTTCATAACCTGAGGTGTATGAAAGGAGCATCGAGCGCTAGTGACCTTGGCATGGTGTTATTGGTAAAACTGGGTGTCTAGCTGACCAAAACCTGATGATTATCGAAGTGGAATGAGGGTCAACAAGTATGACCTCATATAATTAAAGGATCAATGCCGGGCCTTTATGCTGTGATGCACAAGTGATGTGCTCTGATGCATTGTATGATTTATCTCTGGTGGTTGCCTAATTGGTCGATATTGGTGCCTAGCCATGATAGTGTACGATTTGAGCCACGAAATGAGTTGGGAGGGATATTCTTCATTATATCCAGTCGTTGAAGTGTCAAGGAGGTCCTCTATTAGTGCATACATACCGGAGATAATGTTATATCTGGTGCTAAGTCAGTTGTCACTTAGAAATGACAAAATTTGCAAATTCTGAGCATACAGAGCCCTGAGGCTCATCAACGCTGCAAGGTAGAAATTTGTGTATTGGATTCATGCATGGGGAGTCTTGTCACTTTCAAGTACAAAGTCTTCTTGCTCAGCTTCATATATGCTCAAACAAGACTTGCTTATTTTTTTGTATTGTCCAACAAGGGGATCTTCATTTCACACAGAGGCACCGTACAACACATTGTTACGATTTACTCACTTTTTTCCTGATTCTCCTCATCTAAGCGCCCAAGCGCTTATCTTCGTCAATCTTATCACCATATCGCCGCACCAATCCCATGACTAAAACAGTCGACTACCGCTCCCTTACTACGGCTCGCCTTCACCACAAGGTTACCGTTCGCCTTATTGTCCTTTACTCGTGGTTCCCTCGTTGTCACTTATCAATGGACTTATTATTAGCACAGAGACTTTAGTATATAAGTAGTACAACTCTTGCTGTAATACCTCAGCTTCGAGCTATAGTTTATCAATACCAATCTTACTCTCTCCAACGACTAGCACCTAGTGCCACGTCTTAACAAGTCCATTGCTACAGCTTCACTCCAGTCATCGGTGTTCACCGGTATATGACTTAGGGGTTTACGCTTGTTTGGATCACGTGAGACCTGGGTCTAACAGTTAGCTCGAAGCTTCCCTACGGTTCCTCAGTGCTAGCCACGACGAACCAATCAATGACCCCCGACTTCAGCAAAGACCTCACAATCAAACTGGGTGTAGCCATCCCGACTGCATTCCTCCTCTGCCTCTTCACCGCCCTCACAGTCCACGCATATCGAAACCAACTCAACGAATTCTTCCACGAACATGGAATCCTCGTCGGAGGCGAGCCAAGGCCCGCCAGGAGGATTCCCCCCCTCCATTACCAACCCACAACCCCCACCACAAGGGCCCCGCCGGGGGCCTACCCCGAAAGCGAGCCCCGCAACTCGCAGACCCAGCATGCAAGGAGGCGAAGCACCCCCCAGACCCACGGTGATGCTTCCTCTGACGAATTCCCCCTACGTGAGGGGACAGTACACGCACCCACTCGTGCACCCCCTCCAGAACCAGACAATGCCCCTATGGCAGAGCCAACGCCCGAGCGGTCCTCCGCGGCAGAAGAATACGGGAGGGAGCTTCGGACTAGGTTCCGTAGCCCGACCCCACCCCCAGCCTACATCCCAGCCCGCCCAACAAGGATGGAACGACCCGCCCCTGGTAACAGGGTATGAGTTTCCTGAGGAACGATCGAGGGGCCCAATAATGGGCCTGAGGACCCCAACTCCGATTCCTCGGGATCCGACGTATTCTCCCTCTCAAGAAGGAACCCCGAAGAAATCAGAATCCGAACGCCTGAGCCCGCTCGATTGGTTCCCATCCAGGACGCCCACGAGCCCGAGTGGCTCCGACTCATCGACCACGAGCTCTTCAACCGCTGGAGCGCAGACCGACTATGGCCAGAACTTGGACCGGTCGACAGAGACCTACTCGGCCCCATCAGAGTCGAGGCCTGGACCCTCTGGAGAGAGGATGTGGAATCCAGAGCCCGCATACCCCTCAACCATGGACCGATGGCCTTCTCCATCGCCCATGCACACCTACCCCCAGGGACCACTGGGGAGGAGCTCGGATTTTTCCTTCGAGCCAATGCAGGAAGAACCCTTCACCCGCCCGAGTTGGGCCCACTCATCAGCAGAAGGAGTACGAGAGAAAGGAATGAGAGGTGGGATGATGAACTCGCCACCAGACTCCACGAGCTGGAGCATCGCCCAGAAAGGAGGGAGGATGGATACCTCCAAAGGGTTTGGAGCAATGAGCATTACCGCTGAGAACATCAGGCACGGGGCGCCACCAATTAATTTTAGCACGTATATACCAAGGCTGCAATTGAATCCCTTCCCGGCCTACTACCCGGAACCCCAATGGCCAACCCAGATGCCGGACTCGCCACCAGTCCGAACCAGAAAACAAGGGTACTACCCCTACCCCACCACAAGCCGGCTATTTGGAGGAGCTGGGGATGACGAGATGGACGCCCCTGCACCACCACCAGCAAACCCACCGGGCCCAGGCCAGCCCATCAACGAAGAAGAAAGACGGGCAAGGATAACCGCACAACGCGCCGAGATGGCGTGGAGAAGGGAAGAACTCCGAACAGCAAGGGAGGCTCTCGAAGAAGCAATAGTCAGGACCAATGACTACGCAAACCGTTACGGGTTCCTACCAGATGCCGAAGAAAGGGGAAGACCGGGAGCCCCCGCCAATGCCCCGGCACCACCACCAGCTATACCCGCCATGGCACCAATACCCAACGAAGCGCGGCCAATACACAACAGAGATGACTGCTACTCAATCCCGAGGCACCCAGACTGGCCATATGTGCCACATGAACCCCCAGTAGGACTCGGACTACCTAATGCCCCTTATTTCGGGGTGAAGCCAACACTAATCGCAACCCCGCATCCATTCAAAGGGGACCATCACGACATCCTTCGCTTCGTCGGCAACAACCTCGCCTACTTCGAAACCTTCCTACCGTTCTTCCAGGAAGAATCCCAAAGAATCACCTTCGCAGCATCCTACTTCGAAGGAGTCACGAAAGACTGGTGGACCCACAAGAGGCCCAAACTCTGGGACCCAGTGGACCGCCATTTCCGATACCTCTCATGGAGGGAGTTTGTCGACATGCTCACCGCCCGCTTCAAAGACCACGCCATAGAGCAGGTCCACGAAAAGAAGATGTTCAAAATCCAGATGGCCGGAGGAACGGCGGAAGATTACTTCCAGAACCTGGAACAAGAAGCAAAACTCGCCGGACGGCTCGTGGATGAAAGCAATCGCGGGCTTCTCTGCAAGGCGGTCCAGATCGGAATCCCAGAATCCTATGCCCATGCAATCGCAGACGGCGAAAACACCCCCGGCAACTACCAGCAGTGGAAGGCCAGAGTTACGAAGATGTACGAGAACCGCACCAGAAAGCGGATCTTCGATCAAACCATCGGACTCCAATATGGCCACAACCAACGAAGGGACAATCGACCCCAAAACTCCCCCGCCGGTGGACAAAAATCCACTGGCGCGACAAGTTCGACACCGGCACCACAGAACAGCCCCAGCGGAGACAAGAAAACCGGGACTGGAACAACATATGGAGGCCGTGGGCAAGCGATGGAAATAGATCGCCTCCGAAAAGAGGGTCGATGCTTCAACTGCAGAGAGAAGGGGCACATGTCCAAGGAATGCCCGAAACCAAAGAAGCCGCGGAGACAGGATGCCCAGGGAAGATTCACTAAAGCCGAGCTACGCACGATGTTGCAGGAGTCGGAAAAGGAACCCGAGGAGAAGACGACCTCGGGAATAGAGGAGGTAAAAGACGAGGCCAGCAAGTGATCGATTCCACTCAGCTGGCCAAAGGACATTCTTCTGGTACGCGGTTGCTCCCTGCTGGTCGGACTAATAGTACTTCTGTAGTTACAAATATTTACGCGCATTCGAATATACCACTTTCAGCACCTTCCACCGCAACCCCAGTAAGAAAAGAATTGAACCGATATGCTCTCCTCGCCGACGACGAAGAGATGCCCTCTCAAGCGCCCACCAGGATCAAAAGGGCCGAACAAGGGACAGAGAGTCCCTCAAGTCCGCTTGCTAAGGTGGCCACCGGACCAGTCCGAAAGGCGCCTGGCTCAAGCCACAAGCGCACGAGTTCAAGAACACGAGTAAGCACCCAGGACTGACGAGCTGACGCCCGAGGCACCGCCATTACCGCCACCATGAGGGGAACTAGCCCTCGCCCTGCATCCCCCTTGGGACCCGTTGAGGGTACGGACCATGCGACAAGCACGTGACGATCACGACCCTCACCCCCAATGACGTCTGCGAACGTTGCGCCCTTGACCTGCGATGTAAACGGGAGCGCGACATTCCCTGCCTGTATAGTCAGTGAAGAGCGGCAGAAGGATGGGAAGGACACTTCCAAAATCACAATCGCCCACAAGGATCAAGAGGGCCGAACAGGGCGAGAGACGCCCCGACCGCCGCGCACTACTATAATCAAAGTACCCGATGAAGAGGACGATACCTCGTATCAACAATGGCTCGCCAGAGAGGCCAAGAAGCACGCTCCCCTGTCCGTCCCAATGGATGGGGGAAAACAACTCCCAAACCCGCGAGCCTCGGACGACAGGTGGTACCGACCTTTCTCTGCCGAGTGGACCCTGAGAGCGATCCAAGAAGCGCGCATGCCTAGTCAGGTGAACGCCATCCTCGCACTCTGGATTCATAAGGGGAGGGAGGCCGAACGCACGGAAGAACTACTTAAAGAGCTCCAGGAGGGAGGAGAACAAGCAAGGGAACGTCTATTCGAACTCCAAAAACCCATTCGATACATCCGCGCTACCACTACAAAGCGCAGCAAAGATTTGACGGTCACCGCTAAACTAGAGCCCTGCTCAGGGGCTCCCGCCCTATCAGTCAAAGCACTAATCGACAGTGGATGTACCGGTAGCTCAATCGACCAAAAACTCGTCCGGCAATACAACCTGGATACCAGGAAGGCCGCAGTCCCAATTCCTGTTTACAATGCAGATGGAACCCGAAACAAAGCCGGGGACATCACAGAGTTCGTAGAACTCAGGATGAGTATTGGGGGACACATGGAGCGAATCGACCTTGCCATAACCGACCTCGGAACGAAGGAAGTCTACCTAGGACATGACTGGTTGAAACGGCATAACCCAGTGGTCAACTGGAAAACCAGGACTCTTATCTTTGGCAGGTGCCAATGCCAAAAGAACCGCCTACCACTCCCGGACTCAGACCCCGACGATGCATGGGATGAAGAACTGGAATTGGGAGAGAGTATCCTCGCAGTCAATATGCAGGAGGAAATCCTGATTCGCGCAGTGCATCATGCGAATGACCTAGCAGCAAAGGCCAACAAAGGGAAACCCAAGAAAACCTTCGAAGAGCTCGTCCCAGAACATTACTGCTCCTTTAGAGACCTGTTCTCGAAGGAGAACTTTGACGAGCTCCCAGAACGCAAAACCTGGGACCACGTGATAGAATTGATCCCCAACGCTACCGCGACGCTCAACTGCAAGGTATATCCGCTGAACCGCAATGAACAAGAACAGCTCGACAAATTCCTTGACGAGAATCTTGAATCCGGACGAATTCGGCCCTCCAAGTCACCCTTCGCATCCCCCTTCTTTTTCGTCAAAAAGAAAGACGGCACCCTTCGCCCGGTCCAGGATTATCGGAAGCTCAATGACATGACCATTAAAAACCGATATCCACTCCCGCTCATCACCGAACTCATTGATCGCCTCCAGGGGGCCAAATACTTCACCAAACTCGACATACGATGGGGTTATAACAATGTCCGAATCAAAGAAGGGGATGAGGAAAAGGCAGCCTTCCGCACCAATCGTGGACTCTTTGAACCCACAGTAATGTTCTTTGGACTCACCAACTCACCCGCCACGTTCCAATGGATGATGAACGACATCTTCAAAGACCTGATCGAGACCGGGAAGGTCACGATCTATCTTGACGACATCCTGATCTTCACCAAAAACTTAGCAGAACACCGACGAATCGTTAAAATGGTTCTGCAATGCCTTAGAGAACACAAGTTATATCTCAAGGCAGAGAAATGCGAGTTCGAGGTATTAGAAACCGAATACCTCGGCGTAATCATCAGTGAAGGCACCGTCCGAATGGACCCTGTAAAGGTCAGGGGGATCACCGGATGGCCAACCCCCACCAAGAAAAAGGCATTACAGTCCTTTTTGGGATTCACGAATTTCTATCGAAAATTCATAGAAGGATACTCCAGAATCGTCTGCCCCTTAACCCAACTCTGCAGAAATGCCCCCTGGACATGGGGAACAGCGCAAAACCAAGCCTTCCAACAGATCAAAAAACAGATGGCAGAGGATGTCCTCCTCACCATCCCAACACAGGAAGGCAGGTTCAGGGTAGAGGCGGATGCCAGCAAAGGAGCAGTCGGCGCCGTACTCAGCCAGGAACAGAACGGAAAATGGAGACCGGTAGCATTCATGTCAAAAGCCCTCACCGAAATGGAGCGCAACTATGAGATCTACGACAAAGAACTCCTTGCGATAATGCTCGCCCTAGCCGAATGGAGACACTATCTCATGGGAGCAAAGGACGACGTGGAAATCTGGACAGATCACCAAAACCTACAATACTTCCGAAAACCTCAAAAGCTCAACCGCCGACAAGCCAGATGGGTCACCGAACTAGCCGAATACCACTTCACCCTCCACCATAAACCCGGTACACTCAACAAGAAAGCCGACCTCCTCTCCTGCCGGGAAGATCACAACCAAGGGCAAAATGACAACGACGAAGTCGTTGTCCTAGAACCAAGACACTTCCGAGCAATGATAATGCCCACACACGAGGAACTTCGCACTCGAATCCTCGACCTACTCAAAGAAAACGAAAACATAGACACAAACGTCCACGATGCCTTCATTCACGGAAGAGGGGTCTATGAAGACGGCCCCAAGGGAGAGAACGCCAACATCCTGATGTACGATGGACGGATCTACATCCCAAAGGACGCAGAACTCAGAGGCACGGTCATCGCAATGAGCCATGACCATATCATGGCCGGACATCCCGGAGTAGCAAAAACCATAGAACTCGTTCAAAGGACCTACTGGTGGCCAAAACTATGCAAGGATGTAGAGGCCTACGTCAAAGGATGTGAAACATGCCAATGAACAAAGACCGACACCCAGCCTAAGGCCGCCCCACTCCATCCAAACGCAATCCCCACCGAACCATGGTCCCACATTTCCATAGACATGGTCATGGGCCTACCCGAATCCAACGGGCACAACGCCCTCCTCGTAATTGTTGACCGATTCTCGAAAGAAATCATCCCAATTGCCTGTAACATCGAACTCTCGTCAGAAGGATGGGCGAGAATACTCAGAGACCAGGTATACGCGAAACACGGAATACCGACCCACATGATCTCAGATCGAGGGCCCAACTTCGTCTCGAGATTCATGAAGGACCTCTACAAGATGTTAGATATCACTCAAAACACCTCCACAGCCTTTCACCCTCAAACAGATGGCCAAATGGAGCGGGCCAACCAGGAGATTATCAAGTACCTCCGAATCTTTGTAGATTACCGACAGGAAGACTGGGCAGAATGGCTACCCCTAGTCACATTCTCCCATAACAACAGAACCCACTCAGCAACCGGCAAATCACCATTCTTCGTCAATCATGGGATGCACCCCAGACTCCTACCAGAATCAATCCGGGAAACCCCCTTCGACAATCCAAGCGCTCAAGACTTTTCCGCTACGATGATGAAGATCCATCAGGAAACACAGAAAGCCCTCATCGAAGCCGCCACCGCAATGAAAAAACAATATGACAAAAAGACAAGACCGGCACACGGGTATAATATCGGAGAACGGGTCTGGTTGGACACACGAAATCTCAACCTACCACGACCAAAGAAGAAGCTCAATGACAAACGAGTCGGCCCCTTCCTAGTCGTTAATAAAGTCGGAATGGCGGCATACAAACTAAAACTTCCACCGCATTGGAAGATCCACCCCACTTTCAACGAAAAACTACTCTCACCATTCATACCACCTGCATTCCCAAACCAAGAAGTACCACCACCACCTCCTCCAGATCTGATCGAAGACAAGGAGGAATACGAAATTGAAGAAGTACTGGACTCCCAAACACGCCGAGTACAAGGAAAGAAAGGACAAAAGTCCAAAATGACAACGGACTACCTAATCAAATGGAAAGGCTGGACAAGAGAACACAACTCGTGGGTACGAGAAACAGAAATGGAACACGCGCAAGAGGCGATAGAAGACTATGAACAATGCATCCAGCATGCCGGACACGTAGAAATAGCCAAAATCGTAACCACAGACAACAAATACATGGAATATTGGGAAATCTTACACCACAACAAAACCCCCGGAGACGAACCCTAATGGCAGTCGGGACGACTGCCTTAACGAGGGGGCAATGTTACGATTTACTCACTTTTTTCCTGATTCTCCTCATCTAAGTGCCCAAGCGCTTATCTTCGTCAATCTTATCACCATATCGCCGCACCAATCCCATGACTAAAACAGTCGACTACCACTCCCTTACTACGGCTCGCCTTCACCACAAGGTTACCGTTCGCCTTATTGTCCTTTACTCGTGGTTCCCTCATTGTCGCTTATCAATGGACTTATTATTAGCACAGAGACTTTAGTATATAAGTAGTACAACTCTTGCTGTAATACCTCAGCTTCGAGCTATAGTTTATCAATACCAATCTTACTCTCTCCAACGACTAGCACCTAGTGCCATGTCTTAATGAGTCCATCGCTACAGCTTCACTCCAGTCATCGGTGTTCACCGGTATATGACTTAGGGGTTTACGTTTGTTTGGATCATGTGAGACCTGGGTCTAACACACATAGTTAAGCTCAAGTGGCAATAGAGCTATATGAATGGTGCTGCCTGTTGTCCTTCTTTATCCCACCACCACCATCCTACCCATGACCATGATTATCAGTACCACAGTGTCCCTGCTGCTATCAGCAGAGATCTTGAATGGTATCTCCTGCATGCCAACAGGTACATAAGGGTATGATATTCATTTCCTTTGTGATAATCATTATTAACTCTCTGTTTAGTGGTGCCTCGACCTTCACATTGAAGGCAATTGGGAAACACTCCTGTCGACTATGAACTTGCTTACACAAGCTGACCATTGATTCTGTATTGACACTACAAATTATCCAAAGTACATGCTCCTCATGTACACAAGTGACATACAGAACCCCACAGGCATAGACCTCATTGATGAAGAGCCACTGAATATCAACGAGCCACCATCCCACAGACATGTTGACTATTGTAAGGTGTTCTTCAACTGCAGCCTCATCAGACCACACAACCCAGAGCTACCCAACAAAATGATATATCAAAGACTGTATGGTATACATAATCATAATATATTAAAGCCCTGTTTCTACAGTCAACAGGGTGATATATCAATCACAGATGAAGATCCCGTGACTACCCCACCATGTTGAATCCTTAGCTCGCTGTGAGCATTGCTGCCAACCACTGCTGACAAGTGGTCCCATTGGTGCACCTCTGTGGCTAAAAAATAAAGCAATTGTGTCCCACCTTTTTAGCTATTATTACTGCACGGATTCTGGCATTGAAGATCTTCATCTGTCCATCAACCGTTCCTCATCACTTAGTGCCTAGAATCTAGATTCACATGAATCCACATCATATCATACATAATAATCACTATTTTCAGGTTTCTACTGGAATGACATATTTATTATGGAATGCATTCTTCATGTATGTCAGTATAGCTACATACTACTTCATGATGCTGTATCATCCAAAGATGAAAATACAATGAAATTGCAAGTTAGTGAGGTATCTAGTAGGGCCTGCAAAGTAAAATAAAACAAACAAAATAAAATAAAATAAAAACAATTACTACAAAACATGCAGCAAATCCTGACAGTATCAGACAAAATATGGACCAGGTGCATGTTGAACCAATACCATTTGGGTTGTATTGCATCTGAATCCATTGTGTGAGCATTTACATTAGATAGCTTGTGTTGCCTTGCACCGGCTTGCAAAAGCATAATTATACATACTTGCCAAAGGAGATTGTGCCACTTTCAGGCATCTTTAAGAACATGGCTACTTAATTTTTCAAGGAAATGAAACATTTTTTGGGACAGCCCCCAAATAAAGGTGTTGGCAAAGTCGGTGCACATTAGAGCAATTGATTGAATGGTTGCCCTTATTTTGGCATCGTCTGACCGAAATTCTAAAGGTGGCTTTAGATGGAAACGAGTAGCCCGATGGAAAGGTATCATATTGTGGAGTGTACGGAAATAAAAATTGAGGCAGAGTACGGCGAAACAGGTCCCTCGTAGAGAGGTACTTTTGTGCTCGGGTAGTGATGTCATGACTGCAATGCGGCCGAGCTCGTCACACCTACCTCATCTAGAGGTCACACCTAGGTTCGGTCCGAACTCGTGGGAGATAGACACGTAAAACTATACAGCGGCATGTCACGATGAGGAGACAGAAGAACACGAGAGACAACATTTCTTAATCTCTATATTTCTAAACCACAATGCATGAACAATATACAGGTATGGCAGTAGTAAGTATGGTAACAAGGTACGCATTGTCTGATACGCAAGGATTTTTTGTGCTATTAAGGGTATAAGTTCTCATATGTAGTGTGTTGAATTTTAAGAATCTGGCGAGATCGACGCCACTACCACTTGGGCTGTAGGGCACAGGACGAGAGACGGCATGCATACTGGCAGATGACTGAAGCTGAGGGTGCGACCACATGTCCTGGTAATCCCATTTTGTAAAATATAAGGCAGGGCTGCTCTATGCAGCTATATTTGTCAGTCTTTTGGGCAGAAATGGCAATACATGAGCGTTTTTTAAACCGTGCCGGAGTTAACTGTGGGAGAAGAACCGAAGCCACGGGAGTGCCTGATGAGGCGCGATCCAACAGTCATTTTTAGACCTGTCGGTGACCATCAATTGTAGTGGGACGTTGATGATGGGAGTACGTCGTTCGACACGACGAGCACAGCAGGATTGCGTCACAGCAGCTGGGTCTCACTATTTTTAAACTTGACTGCAGCTGATATATCAACTAGTGACTGTAGAACTGGGGCTTTAATATATTATGGTTCGTTGATATATCACTCCGCTTGGTAGAGGTGCACAACTTCCTCTCTGTACAACCTGACAATGTCCCACTCCTTCCCTTCCAGCTCCTCTTCACCGCCGCATGCATGGATACACCTCGCCCCGCATCATCGAGTCACGCGAAGAAAGCAAAACTTGAATGAGCCATGATGTAGCTGCCATCGAATGCTACCTCACCAAAGACCGAAAACGGGAACCCTGGCTCATCTGCTCCCATCAACGACGCCCGTTCCTCCAATTCCTGACTGATTTATGCACTGACCTCCCTCACGCAATACCAGTAGTCGCGCGGTACCTCGCCTTGTTACCTCCCGGATACACATTGTTCTCGCCTACCCCCCAAGCTGCTCTCTTCGATGCTGCACTCCCTCTGACCAAGATACCCGTCGCAGCGAGGCGCGCACCAGATCACGCGTCAGGCTGGACAATAGATTCCCATGAAGCGAAGGAGCGGTCGAATCTGCGCAGTGCCCCAGCACAGTCTCAGCTCCTTTTATCCGCTATACATGATCTGTCGATCCGTATCCGTGCTCTCGGGTACGCATGCTACCTCAGTGGACCTGGCGACGTACCTTGGTACATCCTAGGGAATTTTGGACTTGCAGTGGTCAGTGATTCGTTGGTCGATCGTATCCAAAACTCACCTCTTTTTCAGGATTGCCGTATCCACTTCGTTGCTATCCCCGTCAACGAGGACTCAGATGTGGGGTGTCTGCGGAAGCTGCTTTGCAAGGAAGGACTCCTGGTGAAACGTCTAGGTGGCGGGTATGTCTTTTCCAAGAGGGCTGAGTGCAGAGTCACCATCGAGCAGGCCAGTCTTCCTCCGGATATCGAGATGGGCGTCACGATAGACGGCATCCCCATCTATAGTCCAGCTCGTCTCGTCTTCAATGAGCTGTCCGAGTACGCCAGGCTCGCGGACAAGCCCACGAAGAAAGGGCTCGAGGGTGGTCGGAAGGAGAAACAACTGCTAAAGATCATATCTGGATTGAAGGCCTTCGGGCGGGCGAAGATGGATTTGCGTTCGGCGATCATGGATGTGGAGAAGCGAGAGATGTTTGATAAGTTGGTGGTGGAAACGTGTGCTTCTCACCCCGAACTCACGGATGATTTTGCGGCGGTCGGTTTTCGGGAGAGTTTTTGACAAAGTGGACGATAATGTGTGTTTGTTGGTGCTTTAGATTCATGTGGTTATAAATGTAACAAAAATATAGATCAATCGCGATTCAGTGAATACAATATCGGCCACTGGTTGCTGAATCTAATATAAATTCAAACTGACTCGCATGACACAATTTGGCTTCGCTGTTCAAACGCCGGATTCCGCTCACTAGTCAGCTGAGGTACGTCCACCGTGTCTCTGTGTTCTTGGTAATTCATTGGCCGTATTTAATCAACTACGATCCCTCACCAGGTTAACTTCTACCACCATCACCGTCATTGACTGCACCATCATCTCTGGCAGTTACTGAGATTGCAGTGCTCTCTACACCTCTCTGTAGCAGACTACGCTATTGTATGTCGGCAGATGCTGCAAGGCTGACTGCGCCTGCGGAAGATGTTTACATTTATTCCGATCCTTCCATCCGACTGTTCAACACCTGTCGTCCCTGTAGCGTTTCAGTCCAATATCAACAATTGTCAGGAGGCTACAGATGATCGAGCCAATACCCTCTTCTGGTAATCCCTTTTCTGTCGAAGACGGTTTATGGGACTAGTAGGCGGGGAGATTTCGGATCTCAAATTTCGCCGTCGTAAGTGTCGCTGAGTTATGCTTTCCTCAATGAATATTTAATTAGGCTACTCCACCGCTTTTGGCTGTGATTGACACAGACTCATCCTTTCTATGAATGTTTTGCCTTGATATTTTAGGCTATTGATAGATGAATAAGGTGTTATGTTATCCGCATTAATTCTACATTCAGGCAAATTACTACTTTAAACCTGAGGTCATGACGTTTGATACAATCCAGTGCAAATGGAAGCTTATTACAGGTGTGTCCTCGTTATGGTATTCTGATGTGTACATCACTGTTCCGATGTTCCCTCCAGCTATCAATGAGAGTGTTTGGAGTAAATCGAAACATAGGTAATTTGGAGAGCTAATCAAAGCGTAGTAACCTTCTATGGAAAGAAAAGTGTAATGAAAGCACGCACATATAGCTGTAATAACATACCTTCGACTAACATCCTGTCTTAATAACTAGAATGGGAATTTGATGTCTACCTGCTACACCTGAAATCTCATTCCGCGAAACCAAATGACTCTTCCCTTGTTTTGCTATGCGAATGTAGGTAATTTCAGTGAAACCGAATAATTGAAGACAGCTCACTGACATTTTATAAAATTTATAGAAGCTCTCCTGGTTGAAACATTCAAGTGATGCTGCGAAAGTCTAATTTAAATGTAGATGCTTGCGTGATCCAGAGCGAGTTCATTCCAAAGAGTTGGAACGATTGAGAGCTACGCTCTTCCCTAAAGAGAGCCGAATGCTCTCGGCGCCAACTCATCAAGAGGATGACATGAAGGCGACTGAGAATAAGATTAGCGACAGATAATCTGTAATAGAACGACGGTGCGAATTGAAATGCTAAATAACTGACTGTGCTATGGTTAGATTATATGCACTCTTTTTCTTCTTGAAAATATGGGCACATCTTGCTGGAACATCCCAAATGTGCACGCGAAAGACCGACTCGCCCCGCGCACTGCCGCAGTCCCCAGCCGCATGCCGAGGGATGCCGAGGTGGCCGCCTTATCTCGCCGGGCTTCGGCTCAGTCAACCATGGAGGTGCCGCAATTTACCGAAACTGTCTTCACGTCCATGACCATTGGCCACGGCCTTCTACTGGGGTGACCTCAACGAGCTCAGTGCCTCCGAAACACTGTCTATTTGCGAACACGATACAAGTGTATGGTGCTCTTGGATGCAACCAGCACCAGTACTTTGAGGCTGCCGTCTGCTTCAAGTTCCACGTTTATTAATCATGCACTGAAAGCAATTTGATGCGTCTTCCCCCCATCACGATGATTCGGACTCTTCGGTTCTTTCGACCCTGTCCATTTTAATGACTGTTCGTAGGGCTATGTCAATCAGGAATCGTGGTCGTCTTGCGTCCATTCTGCCGCAATACCGATGTCAGCTTGCCATATGATAATTCATCACTGCCTGGCCGCCAATAATTATTTTCGTCTTGGGATCAATCCACCATGTCGTTATCAGAACTTGATACCGGGCTCTGCCGAGACCGGCTCCTTCCTCAGCGTCCGCGACCACCTGCTCTCCTCGAGTCTCCTTGATCGGACCTAGAAGATACGAACTAGTCCGTCTACGGCATTCGAACACGTTTTCGATCGTTGACCGTGTGTTGCAAACGGAAATTTCTCACTGGTTCTAAGAAGCTAAAGATATCCCTGGAGAAACGACACGGAAGATTGACTTTTGGCTCATCCTATTCCGTTGAATACCGCCTTTACAAAGCATAACTAGAATTGCTTATGGATGCATTGGTGACCAGTGGCGATAACTATGGTGCTAAGTACTCTGTCCTCTGCGGATGTTCACCTTGTCTCTTGCCCGATCTCAATCTTTTCCCATTTTAAGCAGTACAACCTCATCGATTCCCTGAGTTCCCTGATCTACTCGTATTGTTCCGGATAGCGGTGGCTTTGTTGGATCTCACGCTTCCTCGATCTGCCTGCAGCATACACCCCTAACTCAGCGATCGTCTGTATCTTCCGTGACGACTGCCTTTCTACCCTTTACTACTACCGCTTTAGAAGTATCACACACTTCTCGTGTTGAGTGCATGTTTGAACAATACTTTGAACCGGATCTCCAGAAAACAACTGAGAGTGGTCAGCTGCTCCCGATCCTCCTTTCTTCTTCGCCTGGTTCAACGGGGTAAGCACTTTTGTTTCAGCATTTTCGTGTTACCGTGTTTGACACTCGCCTTCTCTCAAGGTCCGACTCTACAGGAGTTTGAATTGAAGCCCAGGACTTTGTCCCCGTCCAAATTAGATATTACTTTTTTGCGATGTAAAGTGCAAATTGAGTATGCAAGACAAGTATTCTTCATTCTTCCGCAAGCATACTCGCTTGAAGCATTATTTGTGTGCGTCTTTGCTCAGACTCGCGGTCAATCCAGACGTGTCCCTGACGTATTCCATAGTCATGTCCTGCCCATTCCATCCCAGGACTAATGTCATTTTCCCTTGACACGGTGAAGCGCCGACATGAAATCGTTCGACGAGTTATACGGCCTGCGCTTTTTTGAGCGTTCTCTCCGAACTTCGGTAGATCAAATCACTGGCTACAATTGGAGAGCGCCACCGCGTCACCACGTTATTTGTGTTCAATAAGCGACTGCGAGTCGAGCGCTTGGGGGAAGCTTGGTATTATTCAGCTGTGATGTCAATTCATTGTCTCGCCCGTCTCTTGCGTTCTCTTGCTAAATATTAAATTTAGTCCTGGAAAAGAAACTTCAGGTGGAAGTTCAATAGATGCGATAAACCATTGCTACGTGAATTGTGCAATATCGCATTGCCTGTAACCTAGACGCCACTTCCGGAGTTTTAGACCGACAGTACGTATAGGCGCCGTCAAAAAAAAACCTGTATAGAACTGCAATACGGTTCCGACGGGCAGTGTTTGGGAGAACGTATGATTATTTCGTACCAAAGACATCACAGCTAACTATCGTCTGATGAGAATTCGCCAGAGCGATGTATGGGTCAGTACTTATTAATAGAGTGGGAGTACGGGGAATTATGGTCGGAGATCCGAGGAGGTTAAAGACCATCAACGCGACGTAACTTCGGCAGATTCGGTATGATGATATCTTTCTTTCTTTGATTTACTTAAACTTAACGTCCACATTGTCAGATCTGTTCCCCTAGAATCTCAGCCCTTGGTTGATCCCACAAGAAAAGACATTCGGACCGCACCTCTTAATCATGGCCCTCGATCACTGGCCACAACACATACACGACCTCCGACAAACCTCCGAACTTTTTGCGCTGCAGCTTGCCGACTCGCGATCGCAAACAAAGGACAGCTGGAACACAGCTCAAGTGCTCTGCTGCGTAGTACGCAGTTCCTCTGCTCATGTTTTGCATGCCCACCTACCATCACATTTAGCATTGCAGTAGTCGCAGTATTGGTTTTGAAGCGACGCGACTTGACTGTATACCGCGTACCCCGCTACTCCACCGTTGGACGTCGGCTACATTAATCAAAAGACTATGATTTTGCTCTCGATTGCCCGAAAATCCCCCGCATCCTCATCGATCATCTCATGTCCTGACACCGCTTCTCTATCAGCACGCTGCTCCCTTCAGGGTGCGGAACAGCGATGTAACGGCTTACAAAATGATAGGCGTCGTCATGCATCAAAATGCCGATAAGAAGGCGAGTCACCAGGGAAGTGTGTAGCCCCTACGAGAACTCTCATGGACCCATCAATGGATCAAGTATGCCGTCATCTTTCGAGTCATCTATTCTTCATTTCGTCACTTTTACTCACCTTTTCCTGTAGAGATCAACAAACGTTTGATCGTGGATCAATTCGTAGTTCCAGAATCGCAAAACGCCGATAAGTTTTTGGGCGAAACGAAATAGGAAGGTTCACTTTGAATGAAGCTTTTGTAACCTCTAGTCGCCAGATCCATTGTGGTGCGATTCAGTTCCTGCTTGGCCTCGCCGATCTCATCGCCTCTTTACAGTCAAGCCAAACTGCTACAAGAATTTGGATGCTTGGCCCGTAATCTAGACCTGTAACCGATCGTTTCTAGTGGGAGGCAACTTCACGATCGATACGTCCCACTGGCAACAATGGGTTATACGTCTACCATATTGCAATGTCATCCTTACGACCTACATCTTCTCATGTCTGAATAGTGCGTCTCTACCAGCGATATTCATCGCGTCTTGCTCTATACCGTTGTTTTTCCATCCCAAATCTTACCACTCCATCAATCCCACGCCACAGCTCTCATACAGATATCATCACTCCATCACGGTGTACAGCCTTTCTCTCACACCTCGTCCATCTGCTTGCGGCAAGCCATATTCCGTGGCGATTGTCTCTATCTTTCGCGGGAATAACTTTCCTCTACAGCCACTAACACATTAGCGCGTTTTTCGCGGTAGGACGCTCCTAAACCTATCAACAACGACGCGGATCACCAGATGACATCCGAACCATAACTCAATCGTTACGACAATCTTCATTCAGCGCTTGCCATTATGAGTTCAAACGCATGATTGTGCTATCAGCCAGTGCACTTATGGATATCGAATCAAAGACGGCACTCTCCTTACTCTAGAACATGATCAAATATATTATATCGCTCATCACCGGCACGGTGCTTCTGGGAGACGGACACGATCCGGATGGGTATCAGTGGCTATCGTGAGGAGTCTTCGATAGGGATAGGCCAAAGAGTCGTTACTGAATAGCTCTTTCTCACTATCCACGCTGAACACTGCGTGGAGAATCATCATCGGAAGGCGAAATTTTAACTACAGAAGTCCATGGTGTGTGTCGGATTCTGCTCGTCTCACCTCAACTTACGACATTCTCTCAGAGTCGCCTCACATAGTTCCGACAGCTGCAATGTTCCAACGAGCCCCGATACCGGTGTTCTGTCCCATTTTCTTCGCTCAGAATTGCTTCATCTAGAGCCTAAGAACCAGGCACATGCGCGCTTCCATTCCATCCCTCTTTACCTGATCTATGTCCAGAAAGATTGGGTTCCATTCTGAATATACTCCAGGGTAGCGTCATTTTAATTGGCTAGTGTAACTGCTTCGCATGCGCGTTTACACGCTGACAGAACTCTGGTCCTGTTTAGAAGCAAACGCATGAGAACGCAAGAAATACCGACGACACGGCTCGTTGAGATCGAGGTCGGTTGCTTTCTGGACTCTCGCATGAGTTGCATAGATATTGAGTCTATCTTCGTCTCTGACAGGTGTGTACCAGTATTTGTATATTCGCTGCTTTTTCTCACATCCCACCAAGGTATCATCGCAGCAGCTTGAGCCTGGTCCGAATGTTACGAACAAGAGGTGTACGTTACGCTTCGTTCTTGCCTGACTCATCGATTTCGCTATCATCCTGAGATCCTCTAGTAATTCATATGCGAGAGATCCCGGGTGAAGGTAGTCGAAGAGAATCAGTGGCGTTTCGATACAGGTGGAGCTACCCAAGCGGAATTTGTGGGTCTCGCTTTGTCGTTCGTCATTTATCGTGTTGATACGTTACAGGCACCCAAGTTTGACAGACCCCGACCTTCGAATAGAACAATTTTATACCGCTGTGCTAGATCAGCTACCCTTCATGGAGGACGCATGGGATGATATTCGATGCGATGAGCAGAGTATGATTAGGTACGTTCTTTTCGATGACTGTCTTCCTTCTGCTGACTTCTTTTTCCGTAGACCTTCTACATTCTACTGCCGACGGAATACAATGTCGTCGGAGTACGTGATTAAATTATGTCCAACATAATAATGGGCGTCAAATCGAGGAGGAATCCACCATTGCTCACAGGCCTCTCAGACTCGACACATTTGCACAACAACAAAAGCGCATGATTCATCTTTGATCTAATCATGATATGGTATTCGTATTACCCTTCTATCTTTGTGAAGTTACTTAAATTCACGTGTGATTTCCTTGTGCCTCGGTGTTCCCGGAAGCCGGACGCTATTTTTTAAACTTTATAATGTCTCCCACGTTGTTTCCACGAATAACTTAGAGGCGCCTATATCGATCCGCTATCTGTCCGGATTTCTGATGACGGGTTCAACGTTACTTGCCCAGGTGTCTTTCCTGTTCATGCTGAAGCTGAATATACTTGCCGGAGAATAACGACAGCTCTAGCTCAAATGGTGCCAGTTATCCAGACTCCAGATATCAGAGTTCGACGGAGTAGTAAGTCCCAACCCATGCAAATTGTTGTAAGATGCTATACTGTAACTTTCAATGACACGATTTGACAATAGTATAGTGATACCAGCCGACTGACACCAAGTCCCAAAATATTCTTCGTGTCCTCAAGAGAAATTTTCTGCAGTACCGGCTTTCAAATCTAAGCTCCTATCGCTCAGGAACCCGCCGGCAAAGGCCAGTAAGAGGCTGTGCTTAGGCTTGACTTGACCTCGACCTCGTTGTCTTGAGCGCGAACGACCTTTGCTTGGATATATTCCATACCAATCAATGCTAAGTCAAGCTTCAAGTATAGTTTCAAAAGATGTGGAAGATATAACATTCTTATTCGTTTGCATCCAATTTTGTGCCCTCTCAAAAAGAAATTCCTCTTCGCTGAAAACAGCCAGTCGCAAAATCATCGCGACAAATTATAGGTATACACTTCTCGCTCGGACATGAGTTAACGCGTAAAGAATCTTCACTCAGTTGGAACAGACTGCTCAACATTTCATGGCACGTAGTAAGCCGAACGGACCCACCAAATCGGTGCTTCTCTTCATTGGGACAGTGAGGGTCCAAACACATCATTGTGTCTTTTTTTTAGCGATCTAATCATTCATGATAGAGGGCATTGTTCGAGTGGCATCCACCAAAATGGAAAGAGGCTTTGAACAGAGCCAACGAGAATGCATGAATGGGGAACTATATAAAGGGTGATTTCGGCTGGACCGTATCCCCCAACCTCTCGTATTGTGGACCAAGTTTCTCTTGCATTATCTCTACGCGATGTTGTCTACGGAGATTGACCTAGCAGAGGCCCTCATGTGAGCCTATTTAGTTTTCCTGGAAGCCTGTTCCTTAACGGCGCGTCGTCTTAGGTCCGTTCAGCAGATGTCTCCCAGCGACTGGGGATACGTGTCAGAAATGTAAGTTTCAGACATTGCGGTCTCTCTGCAGTGATTGACGCTTGTTATAGGTGTATGGAGGCACTTCTACGATTGGGAAGTCCTAACGATGGGCAACCTTCAAACCCCTTCGAGGAAGACCCAACCGCTGAAGATTCCTCGGATTTTGGATTGAGCTCACTCACGTACCCTTCGACGGACAACATGGTTCCGAGCGCTATATCGACGGACTCGGCATCAGATGCGGCAAGCATTTGTTCTTCTTTTACTGCTGCTCTGGCCGACACTTCTGCCACCAACTGGTGTCCTCCCTTTTACGCTCATGTTCCAGCTAACGCGATGCGCCCCTCGATTTCAGTTTTGCTGTCTTCCATGGCTTCGGAGAACACCAACTCTGAAGAACCTTTGACAAGCCCAATTGCTTCTACGTCCGACACACCCACAACACCTTCTGAAGGCAGTTTCCCGAGTCCAGAGCCCTCGGCCGCTCCACAGATACCCATAGATACTCCCTCGCATTACATCTCTACTTTCTCGGTTTCTAACGAGCTACCCACCGTCTCAACTGCGCCCCAATCAAAATATTATCGAGAGCATACTTATACCTCGCCTCCCCCAGAGCCTATTAGGTATGCATAGAAGATCTATCTACGCGTTTTTCGCGCGCTAAGCCTCTTTCAGACCTGTTAGCTTCCAACCCGTTTCCACCAGTTTACTAGCTCGGCCGACGCTCAGCAGTGAGAAGTTTGTTTCCCATGAGTTGGTGACTACCATTCGCCAGCCTCCCATGCAAGCGTAAGAATTTACCTTATGCCACGCTTCCACTATCCTAACGTATACTCTTGCAGTACCAGATTTGTCCCCTACTCCGTTCAGGACGGGCCTCCCACTCTGGCTGCTAGGACGCTGATAAATTCATCAAGCTTGTACGTGTTTTCGTTTATCTTTGCTATTTTTAGTCCTTAAATTAGTCGCAGTTCTTTCGCGGACCAGACGTTCTCACCCAAGCCCTATGTTCGGTCGAAACGTCCTTCAACGGTGGCAAATGAGCCTGAAAGTATGATGTACGCTGCTCAGTGTCTGGTGAGGTTCCTCCTACTAATTTAACAACCATCCTAGTTCCACCAAATCAAAGGTGTTCTGTCAGAAGAACATGTACTTCGAATTGACCACTGCGCACGGCGTCACCGACCAGAAGCTCTTTTTTGGGTGGAAAGACGAATACGTGACTTGCTACATACCCGGATGCAACGAAGAAGTCATCAGAAATACCCGCGCAGAAGTCAGCAAACACGTCCAAAAGTTCCACCTCTGCGCCGAAAATCCCAAGCACGTCGTGCGGGATTGCTGTCCATCCGGTTCGGCCACCGATCGCTTCGTTAAGGTCGATATGGTTTACGGGCACTTCCAGACAAAAAGGCACTCAGAAATCCACAATCAATTTCAGTATTCCTGTGGTTATTGTCAAGGCTGCGAGGCACGCCATGATGGGCTTGATAAACATCTCGTGAAATGCCGTGCCCTGAAGAACTACCTTAAATCACTCGGATCTGCACCTGCCCAAACATCGTTTTATTCCACAAGCCTATCTGTAGGCGTTTAGAGTATAGTAGCAACGCTCTTACCCTCCATTTTCATCGACGACACCTTGAACACCATTTCTCGCCACATCTCATTATTTTATTTAACTCCCTTTCACACGTCAATTACTGTATCATAACCACATTGCATTTTATATCTTGGATCATTTCTACCATTACATATCCCGTTTCATACCATTGAACCTTTACGCTGTATCATAGAGCTCATAAATATAATCAGAAGATGCATTCTACATTGAGATTCTGTCTTACACAGAACGGAGCCGGGCGGGCGTTTAACCTCGCGATTTCCTCAATGCGGTTTATGAGCCTCTTCTGCCTTGGAGCCATTAGATCGCACCGTTGCAAGTCGCGTCAGAGCGGTGGAGATTGCTCTGAAAGCCGTACGCGACAAACCGCGGTTATGGACGTGGTCTCGACCTTTTCCGAGGTTTAGATAGAAACCATCTCGACTAGACGAGTCTTTTGGCACGAGGAGGTACGTAGCATTTCTCAGCGATGCCGTTTTGGTGACACCGGATATTGTGCTATATTCCGCATAAGATTGCTCTCGATCATTTGTCCATTACTTTTTTCACAAAGTTTCCCATGAACACCCAGGATCTCCGTCGGAGTAGGCGGACATTTACCGTGTCAACGCCTCTATCCCATGAGTCCTCGAGTACCTCGATAGATATCACTCGAACCCGTTTCTGAAGAGACAGAAAACTTACAGTCGTTCACACAAATTACTTATGCTCCGTTCCGAAATTCACCGCAAGTTTTGTGTCAGTCTTTGGATGTCCGCTGGGCACAAGACCAGTAATAGGAACAGACACCTGTCCGATCTTCCAAGCTGGTGGTATTCGACAGTGACGTTGTCAGTAGCCATGGTGGTCGAAAAGAAGGAACTCAGGTCCACGACTAAAAATTTGCAAGATAGGGGCTATTTCACTTTCTGCTTCTGAAGCTCACAACATACACGTTCATCAATATACCCCGTTCATTAATTATGGCCGATCCAAACATGATCTCCTATGGCCGAGTGAAAACGTGTGTAAGTGCTACGAAAATGAATACAAGTACCATGCCCCATGATGGTCGTCAGAACGAATAGCATGGCGCCGCATGCCAAGTTTTGGGATGTTTTTAGATGAGAAGAAAGGAAGCATCCACCATCCCATCATGAGTCATCTTCTGACGTTCAAGGCCTCCCGAAGATGAGCTTCGCAATGCCGCCTGCAGATGCGTTTCTGTCAACTTCGATGCCGATCAGCTGAACTTTATGACCAAGCCAGTCTATCCTTCTCACGCCTCCATCCCAGCCACCACCCGTCTTCGAGCAGCGTCTCTCATAAGCTCTCGTGACCCTGCGTTGCGCAGGCGATCCATTGCCCAATGCATCCCACTCCTCGTGCGTCACCCTGATGGCCAGCGTGCTGTGTACCGCATAGAGTAAATCCATATTTGAGATCGGCTGCGCCTCGGTCGGGATTGTGGGAGTATTACCGATGTAAAACTTTCCCCCTTTCGAAGAAGGCGAGACGACGACAGGCCAGGGGAACTTGTCGCATCTCATGACCAGTTTCGTGAAGGTTGGTGGATCAGTGGCAGGCTGTGCCAGAGTATGCGTGGGAACCGCCGTGCGTGTATTGCGGTCGACAACAGAACGTGAGGAAGGGGGGAAAGTCACGTCATAGGAGATGGGGGCATTATGGAACCGGCTCGCGGCTAGAAGTGGATGCATATTGATAGAGTCTTTGCTGTTGGGATTCAGGAAAGAGACGTGAGGGCGGGGATCTGTAGCCCAGAAATCAGACAAGTCGACAATGATTGGAAAGCAACATACGGTGGACAAGCGGCCTCGAATCTGCATCCCAGGTATTATTATGCTTCAACACCGGTCGACGTGGTGTCGGGTTGATGCTGGTAGAGCTTGCAGAACGTGGGGGGATGTAGCGACCATTGTGACCCTGAGAAGACGTTGGTCGATTGCCAGAGGATGTAACAGTTGTACAAGAATCGCTACTAGTGCGAGCAATTGGCGTGTAGACTGGATATTGTGTATCTACACACACAACAGTTAGCCCAGCTACCTCATGGGAGACAAGAAAATTGGCGTACAATGGTCATACTTATAGCTCAAGCTTCGATGGAACGTGGGTCGATGAGGCTGGCGCTGCTGCTGGAACGAATACGACCGCGGAGGCGCCGTTAAAGGCTCATCTGGATAGTATCGGATAGGAGGGGGTTGAGTCGTCATCGGAGCTTCGTAACTGCTGTTGTGCTTCATAGCACTGCCCGCGGTTGGTGGAATGCTAGAAGGCGAGACAAAAATGTAGTTCACAGGAACGGAACGAGAACGGTTGTGAGGTATTGAATGCCGTTGTTTCTGGTCGGACTGGCTACCGCCAAAGAGACCGCGAAGAATAGACGTCATATTCGCTGTTCGAGAGAGTGATTGCTGTCGAAGCTGAGAGAGTCCGATGAATAGGTTGAGTGAAACGATGGGGCTCTGTTCCTTATATATGAATTACCGCTACTGGCGCGCAGGTGGATGGCCGGGTCGATATCCGAACCCCAGACCACGAAGTCCATGACAATGAAGTAAGTCGCAGCGATTCGAAGGGTTCGAAGGTTAGGTCACGACGCGTAGATGGCAAGGGGTGTGGTGGGATTGGGAAGGATCATGGCGCTAATATCGGCCACATTAAGGATACGTGTCCGCAATCTCCGGCAGCTAAAGGAGGATATCCGTAAAGGATCAATTAGGGTAAACGGAGAACTTGATTGGCTTTTTAGATAGAATTAGTAAGGGACACTGTGATGCGTCTGATTGGAAAAAAGCAGCGCATTGCCCACACGTGTGTTTGGACGTTGAGGTTCGGCGCGGGGTAGTAACCGCAGCCTCAAGGACGAGTCGTATCGGGTTGTGTGTCCCATGAGCATCCTAGATATGCTGGGCTTCGCGGTAGAAGATGATGGTCAATCCTCGTTGAATGCGCAAGACAGAAAGTTGCACCATCCCTGGTGTAGTGGAGGTTACTGGCCCCGATACTGTATTCTCAACCTGACGAGCTTTCAAATCTGAAGTAACGGTCCGAAACGGAAGAAGTATTAACTAACGGGGATACCTCCGATAGCCCAGGGATCAGGGGGCGGCGGTACGTGCTCGCAGAAGCCTCTCGGTTGACGAATCTAAGCGATCCTCCCCGGTCTGGATTCCAGCGTTCAACTCAATGGAAACATAGTTTTGTGGATCTCTAGATTTGGGAAGTTGCCTTCCAGAGGCAACTTACACAATACAACGTTGCATCCGCGAGGTCAGCAACAAACCGAACACTGATGCCTGTGGTTCAGAGATAGAAGCAGGATTTTAGATTATTCCCGAGATAAGATATGGAATATGATAGAACCCTTACTTATCTAGAAGTACAGCGAGAAGGTCCGACATACATTTAGTGAATATTACGGCGTTTAATCTCAATGAAACAATCTGTGTAATCGATATTACTGATCCCGCAGCAACTCGGTGTCAGAAGACGCAACCGCAACAACCTAACAGGCGGTTGTGGCCCACATTAACAGTTGGTACTATTTGCCAAAGTGGTATTGGTTGACGTCCACTGCGACCGGACACTATGCCTTGAGGCCAAGGGTGCCGCAAACCACCAAAGGGTGGTAACGCCAACCTGAAAGGTGTACGTAGCCTGGGAAAATGCCATCTGAGTTACTGGTCGGCCCGACAAAATCAAAGCGTCCTACCTGCACCCCTCGGAACTCGATAGAGGCCGTAACCGGGACAGGATTCCAAGCAGAGGAAGCGCTATCATCCCCTATGTCCGAACTTTGATAAAACCGAGATGATCGTCGATCAACGGAAAGACACGTACAATTCAAGACGACCAACGAATAGCGAACCCAGTCGCTTGCAGACGCCCTACCAGTCGCGTATGCGCCGACACGCAAGGCCCAACTGTTACTTCCACCAACTGTAACACCAATTCTCTGCCCAAATGGACCGCCCCAATCTTTTGGAATGATAGCTTTCGAGGCCTGAGCCATAGAATAGTATTCTTGGTTAAAAGAGTACGTCCCATCGTTATTGATAGTTACAACTCCCCGACAGCCAGACGTGCAGCTGTTTGAACCCGGAAGCTTCGGGTTACCGTTACCATCCAGAGCAAAATTCCACATTAGACCCTACAAGAGTAGGCCGTTACATGGTATTCCCCGGAGAAAGAATAGATAGTGCCCACAGTTTTAGCCCAATGTTCTAAACTTCCTATCCAGCTAGATGGTCACAATGAGTAAATGCTGCGTATACGTCAGCGGGAAACTCACAGATTATCCATGTACCACTGTTACGTCGCCATTAGAATGAAACCCCAACGGATAGGATATTTGGTGATCTACCTACCTTAATATCCTGCCACCAATCGCTACCGAGTGTTCCAGAGCACTCCGTGAAGTATATTTCCTAAACAAGGCCATCAGAAAAGCCATCCGTTCAGAAAGATGGAGAAGAATTTACCTTATCCGGGTATGCAGAGTGAAAGGATTCTTGAAGGCCAACGCTGCCTTCATAACAATGAAATGCCGCTCCTGCAAACGAGTCTCGAGCTCCTTGCATCTATGCTCGGCTATCAGTTGTGGCGCACTGTAAGATGAAAACCCATACGTACGACCTCCACGGGGTATGTCGCAGCATTGTTCCAATTATGCTATTAGATGATCTGTGAGTAGCAGGCGGTACGAATGGGACCAAACCCAACCTCATATGCAATGACCCTGACACTTGAATACCCGTTGTTATCAAGAAGTGTTCGTAAGGTCCTCCCAATCTGAGCTTCTGTAGCAGCAGGCATCCAGCACGATGGGTAGCCATCTGTGCTGTACTGAGGTTCATTCTAGGGCTTCTGTCGAATCAAAGTGTTGTGATCAGAAAAGAACAGCACGAACTTGAATTGAGATTGCATAAATTGGTACGCCTTTGCCTGAAAAGCCCTGGACCGCCTTCAATAGATATGTGGGATCTGTTGAAACGAAAGCTTAAGTGGCGTACATTACCATAGACTGACGGACCTACAGACGCTAATGTAGCCGTCAATCAGTGAACCTCCGTTCATCGATCCCGACGTCTTCATCCATGCGGGCTATTCATTTATGCGTAAGCGAGCGCATTATGATGGGCAGACATATGGGGAACTGACAGGCGACCAAGGGACGAGATGAACCTTCGAAAAAGTATATACGTAAGCAACTAGGTTTTAGTGATGATCTTGAAGCTTACCATTAGGCGACTGTTCACTGATAGAATGTCGCGCAGAACAGAGAATAGATACCACGGGGCATTATTTACGTAGAAGTTGCTTAAAATATTGTCGCTGCTTGAATCATCGTAACTATAGACTGTAGAAATGGTCAGAGCACAATCACAAGGACTCGCGGATATGGCGGACCCGAAGCAGAAAAATCCGTTGCGCCAAGAGCAACTCGAATATAGCTGAGGCCAGCGGCATTAGCGCCATCGGTCATGTCGAAAGACTGACGTAGAAGATTCCAGTAGTTATTCGAATTTTTCCCCTAAAAATAGTGAACACGTATACAACAGCCAGGCAAAGAAAGGGACCTTCATATCATTCAAAAGATGAGCTGAAGCATCCGCTAGATCAAATATTAAACACGACGAAGTCAGACAGAGAGGATATCACAAACTAAGAGTCGCGCCAAATCCAAGAATAGTTTGATAAACAGTGCTGTCAGAGACTGTGATATATGTACTCTGAAGAGAGTTCGTGGCTGAAAAGTTGATTGAGGCTGAGAGTGACTTCCGTGTGAGCAGACTGCGACGGTCCCAGGTCGTCTCCCACTTCAGGCAGAGGAATCAACAAGATGTACAAGTAATAGAATCTGGATACGTACGACGTCCCATATCTGTTGGGTGAAGGCGCATCGTGCGAGGGCGAAGGCGAAAATTAGAGAAATGAGCATAGGATGGCAGAGACCCGAGCTCGTCAATGCAAAGCAACAACTTATATACCCCCCTTGACGGTGGCTACCCACTGACATAGAAGGAAGAAGCTGCCCCCAAGAACTGGTCAGTAACCATGTTTCCTATGCGATAGAACGGTTACTCCGTAGACGTAGAAGTCGGTAAAACTAGCAGTAGCACATGCTTGCTGCCTTTAGCCCATTAATTATTGGGGGTCAATTCGAGAGGACGATTCTTGGAATGCATGTACTGTGGAGCAAGTCAGGTCCGACTTCGAAGTCCCGGGCAGGAACTAACCTAGGTCCAGTCAAATACGCGTCTGCTGCTTTGGCCCTGGACGTGATGCGGTTATCTGTCGAGCCGATGATCGTTTAGGATCATGTCGGTAGGCTTGCAGCCAGTGACTAGGGCAGCATGTGAGCCGAAGAACATAATGCGAGAGAACGCACCGTATGCAGACCAACGCCAACGATAACTGTGCAAATAGTAAATACGCGATTTATCGGCGTTCGTCCATCACGTGTGCGAGACGGGTCTAAGAAAAGTCACAGGTCAAGCTAGCAACGATAGAGAAAAGATCTGGAGTATAACGCGAGGAGACATACCAGCGAGGTATCCATTGGCCTCCTCTTGCGATTTGAAAAAGTAAAAACTGTTCTCCAGACGGATCGTCAGTAATTCCTCGATGATGAAGCAAACCCTCCGTCGAAAAATGAGGCTAAACCGACAATGTCCACAATCAACAGATAAGTTTGGATTAAGATCATAGAGTACATTATTGAAACTTGATTTTTACATGTTTCATTTTGAGTATGATTACTTTACTGCACGAAAGCATCAGCTCATATCTAGGAAAGAAGTAGGGAGATGCGCACCTCGTTCAGCTTTCTGACACTGTCAAGGAAGACTACAAGAGAAATCATCATAAGATCCAACAGCTACACGTCTCCCTATATGAATGTTAAAGAGTTAAAGAAACTACGAGAGGTGCTGTGGTCATCGTGGGGGGGAAGATAAATGTTTGTTGATCACTGTTTATCAACATAGCTAAACCGGCGGCGTCGGTCCGGATGCAACCAGAACGTCGGAACCGGGAACCGGAAATACAGGATTTACACATTGGAGGAACGCCCATCGTATGGTGGGGAGCCGTTAGCGTTTATGCTTGAAGTTCAGCGTGTGTCACAAAGCGAGGGGCTCATCACAAGCGTAGCTTGATTCTTGGCTTTTTTTTTTTTTACGAAGACAGTCCGGGTCGCTGAAATACGTATGTAATCATCTGCTTTCCTACTCAACTGCTACTGATAACTTTTGGTGCCAGGCCGGGATAATGGTTTTACGCGCCGAATGTCTAGCAATCTACTGACGTGGGGGGGGAAGTCTCGCCGAGCTTTGTTTCCCTTGTCGAGTCTTGGCATTTGCCTTGCGTCAAGCGTACTACTTCCCCCAGGGCCTAACCCCTCGATTAGCAACACATTCTTGTCTGTTCTGACACAGATCCTCCGATTATAATTTTACCACTTAGTGTGAGTAGCTAATTTCTCTCTCATATCAGTGTCCTCAAGTTAGTTGGCCTAACCTGTCCTGCATTCCTCATTTTAAGTCCAGGCAACCGAATTAGTCCCCAGTCCGGGGCTTCGCGAAGATGGATTCGGAATCACGGACTTGATCATTCATCCCCGGTAAACCTAGTAATTACCGTCGACAATAATATTAACCATGACGTCGCTGTTCCCGGTGCTAGTGGAAAACCGGTTAATAGTTCACGTCGTGGCGCAGCGCAACACCTCGTCTTGTCTCAAGATATCAACAAGTATCATACGCACTATTTAATGTTCGGTTCCGGTGGCCCTTATCTAGGGACCAATAGCCGTAATGATGATTGCCGTGCACATGTGAAGCTCCTACAATGGTTAGCGAATTCATTTATCACCGACGATGATGTTGCCCTTTTTTGACATTGAACCTCAGGTCCTCGGAATGGGTTCAAGCAACTACTCTTCACGTGGAGGTTATCGCCCGAAGATACGGTTGAGGTCAACTGTGTTCACTTCAAGTCTCCCGTTCCCTTGGTCTGAAAGGACCAATGTAAAGACTGGTAAATTGCTAATCCCGACGCCACACGGATGATAACTTTATGTTCCGCAAGAATCAGGTGGCTCTTTGATTCCGAGCTATTCCATTTTTATGCATCGGGACAGGTGGAATGCAAGTTTGAGTTCGGGCCCGCGATCGCATTCAGTTTCTCCAGACATAATATAAGAAGAATGGCCGTTTATGTTGGCTACGGGTATATTCTACATGTCCTGGCCTGTAACTGCATGCCTCTGCCTCTCGTTGGTTTTTCTTCGTAAGTTTTCTCTCTCTTCCTATGCTAAATTTGATCCAACTGAACATGTGGTTTAGCCTTCTACGTCTTGAAACGACTCATTTCCTCTTATTTCAATCGCGAGCGTTCGAAGGACTGGAAAAATGTTTGCCAAATTGCTGTCCTCCGTTTCGCCGGCGACTGCTTTGCCTTTGGGCGGATGAAATGTAAATCGACGCAGGACAACTACATGCACTGGACGAGGTCGACAGGATTGCCCTATACTGTTGATGCAGTACCTGGTATCGATGATACTAAGATCTTGTGGATTGGTCCAAAGCGCCTGAGCAAGATTTTATTCTATTGCCACGGTAAGTATTCTTTCAACTGCTATTTTCGTTTAAACAACTCACTCTGTACTAGGCGGCGGCTACATGATAAGCGCCCTTGCTGCACAGATGAACTTCTATCGCTACATACAAATCGAACTCGAAAAGCGCGGTGTTCAGGTTGGCGTAGCAATGGTAACATACAGTACGCTTCGCTTTCACTGATTGTTTCGTGTCTTGTTTTAACAAACGATGCAGAATTGCTACCGGAACATCAATTCCCCACTCAGTTGCGCCAAGCTAGAGATGCCCTCGATTTTCTTATACGGTCGGGCGTGCATCCTCGCAATATCATGCTCGTCGGAGAATCAGCTGGAGCTAACCTTGTCATACAAACACTGTCCCATATTCTCCGCCATCTTCCATCAGTACAACCGCTTATACTTCCAACCGGCCAAACTTTCCGAGGCGCGTTACTCATCTCTCCTTGGGTATCAATGACAGCCGACTCAAAATCATCATGGTCACTTCTACACGCCAGATACAAATACGATATCCTTTCCTCTCGCATTATACGCCTCTTAAGCAAGGAAGTGGTAAAAGATATCCCAGAAGCCGACATTACGTTCCTGGATCCCGTCGAAGCACCCAAAACCTGGTTCGAAGGTCTGGATAATGTAGTGGACCGGGTTCTCATAACTTACGGAGAATTAGAAGGGTTCGCGCCGGGTATTCAACTTCTATGCGAGAAGTATCTAAAGCCGTATCACGAGGACGTGATGACTTTACAACAAAGGGATGGCGTTCACGGCGATCCGATCTTGAGGTTTATTCGGAAACAACAGGACCTGGGAGATGTGGTACCGTTGATCGTGGACTGGGTTGCGGAATTATTTATGAACTAAAATCGACACAAGGTCAATGGCGTTATATCGTCTGTACAGCTACGTCTGTAATTTTAGTTGTATCGAAGCGGTGGACCACACTGTACCTCGTAACACGTGAAATTTCGAAAATCCCAACAGGTCCATTATGATGATTTCATGATCGCTCGGTCGCATCAATTTGTACCCCAGAAAAAAAAACGGAAGATAAAGAAAGCATCCTTCCTGATCTTCAGCTCTCGGTTCCCAGCTCCGTCTCAGAATGAGCATGTATGCCATTGAAAGCCGGAGCGTGGCACCATCCACATCAACTCGAAGGGCAAAGTTAGTCAATGTGGACACGCGGGTCTCCAGGATTGATGACAGGGACGAATATTGGAATAGCACAGTCCCTAGGAGGAGGGTATCCAGCGGAAAGCGCGACTCTCGAATGAAAGTCTCAGTATCCGAGCCCGACTCAATTAGCATAAAATAATCCGGGACACCTTCAATCCTGAGATGTTGACGTATATGCCCCAAGCACGGCATGTCAGTGTACAACGACAGTCGACGGAGTCGGGTATGCCACACTAGTCCTTTGGCTGGAATTTGGTGAGAGGTCCTCACCCGAAGCTCTGGGAGATCCCTGAAGAGCCAATTACACTCTTCCACAGGGTAAAGATCCCTAGCGAATCCCATTAACTGTTTGGACGGAACATAGGCCTGAGATACCACAATTCCTTCGATACGGACGTCGTTCAAGAGCGTTGCGGAGGAATACTTTGACAAGTTCCTCCCAGCCATTTACTCTTCTCCGATTTTTGTATGCCCCCTCGACCAAGAAATGAAGTATAGTGAACATTGGGCCGTTCACTATCAGATCTGACAGAGAATTTCGACCAGGAAGGCAAAGTGTCATCTCAAGCGTATACAGCCGATGGAAATCGGAAACGAAGCAAAGGACAAGAGTTACATCATAGGAAGAGTCGACACTGGGAGATAACGGGGATTGTTTGAACCGCTCGAGATACGTTTGGAGTAACTCCGTTGGGAAAGGATAGTCATGACGTATCGTCGTATCATCAATGTATATAGTTGACCAAAGCATGGACACTAACAGAACAACGTTTCGCCAAAGGTGACAAACATGACTGACGACCCATGGAATACTCTGGTGTGTATCCAGATGGTCAACAGTGCCCGCCGTCCGTCCTCAGAATAAAGATCTCGGCTAGTATCTCAACAGGGAGGGACCATGTAGGAGCCACTACGCATTTCTGATGTTCTAACACATCCTCTTTCTGCTTTCGCACACGACGGAGATTAGAGAACGAACGGATTTGTTGATCGAGAACAGCAATACCTCTTCCTCTATGTCCAGAATTTTGTTTTGTTCACATCGTCGATCTGCAGAGATAGCAGGAGGGGGTGGGGTTCGACTTCGAGAGATTCTCCATCAGTGAGGCTAGGTGCCGACAACACTGCAAGTTGGACATGCCAACAATATAGGCAGATGCTGTTAACTGGATTGAACGGGCTGAAAGTTATTCAGAAATTAGTCAAAAGGGACTGAGAGGAAATTTTTTCACTACCGTTGAGCTGGAAACGGACAGCATCTGACGAACGTCGAGGGGAGAAAAAAAGGGTAATCGGCCGATCCGTCCCGGAGGCCGCTAGAACCCGCTTCAACGCGCTCCTAATTGGGACATGCGCCGGTACCCCCGAACACAACACATTCAGAGCTCATCATATCTCAATCCGGCTGAGTGCCATTACCTGGCGTTTGACCTCCCTCTAAATCATCAATGTTGTTCTCTCTGGTTTTCTCTTGCACTTGTGCAGCATCATTTGAACGGCGCTCGCCCCAGCGTGCGACGTGCGTATGGAGATGAGTCGTTCGACTCGAATACTATTTGGGATTGAGTCGATAGGCAGAGTCGCAGTTTACAGAAGTTCACTCTCACTTGTCCTTACAACATTTCTAGTAATTTCTCGACCAATTATAGCCCAGCAAGAGGAGCTCGCCAACTCTTTATATTCCACGTTCACTGCCGGCTTCACGTCTAGGGTCCAATAGTTCTATTATTGCGCGCTTGTAGCTGTGGAATGTAGAATTATAAGCGGCGTAGTCAATGATGGTACTCTATTCGACCAATCTTGTATCGGCTCTCTATAAGGAATGGTCTATCTTCGTTCTACTGCGTCTTTTGCTTTACTCTCTGCGATCACTGTCGTGAGGAACCCTGGAGCAGCGAGGTTTATCGGGGCTCAAAACTTCACCGAGCCTCTCGCTGCTCGCCTAGAGAATCACAGCACACTTTTTCTTTCTGTGATAATATAGAGAAGTTGGCTGCGCATCGTACAGCTCTGGTACACGAACTTCGAAAGAATCAGGGTCTTGCTGCTCGTCAGCTCTCTTTCGTCTTCTCTTGCAATTGATAGGATGCCCAATATCACCCAAGGGCCAAAGGTGTTCGGTATAAGTGCACGATCGCATAGGATAACATATCGAGTACCACGCTCCTGTCGAGTGAGACGAACTATGGAACTTGACCAAGGAATGTCTTACACTTGGGGGAAGTCCTTCTGTTCAATCATACCTGCCAGAGGACCAGTAGGGTGTTTATACTTCTGTCGACCTCGAGTTGATGTATCGACTTTCGAGACTGTCTCTGACTTGTACATCGAATTCTGGCATTGTAATTCGACTAGGGTGTAGTTTCAAATTTTCTCGGGTCCGGCAGTGGCAATCCAAGCGATCTTTCCAACATGATCAGTACTCCACGCTATGATCAATACCCGACGAGTTAGTTCATCTGATTTTCGATTATGATAGGGCAGAACCTTCCTGCGTGGCATCCAGCCAACCAACGGAGAGGGACACACATCCTTCGATACTACACTCCCGGGTATGTTCAGATATGAGTTCCTTTCCTGGATGCCTGACTGAATCATGTGCACCAGTGAACGTGCGAGACGGTCATCCAAAGCCAAGGAACTGTGTTCGGCAACGGCATTTTTACTGCCCCCAGCTTACACTACATTGGTAAGTGATTAGATTTAAGCATGGCAATAAATGATATGCCGACGCTTCATATGACACCGGGCCAAATTTTTTTCGACCAGGATTTCATCTCCATCGTCGGGGCTACTTCTCCATATAATATCAACATCGTTGAGATTATGGCCAACTCCGTTGATCATATGTTCGCTAGTTTCGGGTCCGCAATTCTCGAGTACCTCTACCTTGCCGAGGACCTCTCGGATGGTTTATTGCTGTAAGTGCTCTCTTTACGACCATACAATTTTGCTCGCTAATTGTTCCTACCTTACAGCCGGGGTCATTGGTGTCGATATGGGCCCAACGTACAAAATTACACCGGCTGCTGCTTTGACTGAACATGGAGGTGTCATTCACGATCCCAGTTCCATTGAGGCGGGTAATGGCTGGCGATTTCCCAAGTGGAGCCGGAGCTGACAACTTGACATCCTTCGGTACCGATATAACTGACAACTTGCCCAGCGGAGATGAGTCTGGCGAATTGACATCCTCCTGTGACAACAGCATCATATCTCTCCTGCACTCTCATGCATGAAAATTTGTTTTGTAATTACAATCCTAACACCTCGCGTACCGTCTTTCCTCTCTCTATATGCTTGAAGAAGAAATAACGAATTTTTACTGGCCATATTCTTATCACTTGTGGCGCAGTGCTCCGAAGTAAAGAGAGACGCATCCTGAAGTCAAATTTCCAAACAGAAATTTTCGGCCTGGTTGGGGGGACTCTCTTCTCTCATGTCCACCTCCAAATCTCGCCCAATAATATGATAATTACCCTGAATGAAATATGCATGGGCACTACTCATTCATTATAAAATTCCTTCCCCTGATTCGAACCGGCTCACCCGGACCGGGAGAAGGCAGTAGTTTGTTATCCGAGTCCGGGGTGTTGATTTTAATCATCCTCCGACTGGAGCTAGTCTTCGAACTTCTCCGGGTCTGTCTTGGTGCTCCAGGGGATTTTTTAAGTTTCCAGCATTACAAAATCTTCCTTGCCGTTTTCAAAGCTAATGCATTCCACTTTGGCGAGGTGCAATTTGCACAATGTTAGCGCCAAGACAATGCATCGCGGTAGAAGCATACCGTGAGATCTTCAAACCTAACGCCTTACTCTTTACCGGATTGCGTAAACTGATTGATTTGAGCGGTTTTCGGATCCGCATACTAGAAAGCATCGGTGACTCGTGGAAAGCCATTTCGCTGGTTTGACCCCGAGGCGCTAGCCAATACCGAGCCGTTACTTAGTAACAAGCTTGATGGTCTATTTTTAATGGCAAGGCATCGTGACCGACAGTGTGAATGCGCGTGCTAGGGAGATATAGGCTTCACTCGCGGATTTAGGACCAATGCTTGGTTCCTCCTCAGTTTGTGTACTTACAGGAACTGGTCTTACATCGAAGTCTTCCAGGTTCTAACACTCGTTGACCACCTTCAACAGACTTTGTCAGTGGAACTCAGGACACCCGGAACCGGACAGCTACAAAGCCGTCTCGCATCTTGAGGCGTTGATCAGCCACTGGCAATTAACTCCGTCGATTTGCATATTCAACTTCTTCTTTCCATTATCTCGGTGGACGCATTTCTCTTGCAGAAGCTAATCCATCTTCCCCTCCATCCACTGTACCATACCTCTAATTCGGCGCAATACCCGCTACTGGGTGCATGACGGTACCTCCCACGCAGACTCTGACCGCCAACACGGACCATGATGATGTACGGAAACATCTCACGACGACACTCAATACCGACCATGATCCTGACCCTTGGTCGACGTTATCGCTCAGGTGCTCAATGGTCTCCCAAAATTACCGCTCGTGTGTGAGCAAAGTGTTATATGCTATGTGCTATTGGATAAGCCACCTCAGTTTTCTTTCGCATCTGCATGAGAGATGCGTATAAATGGTGGACAGAGTGAGCGTTCACTGCAGTCATCGACACAACATGGCTTTTGCAACTCTTCTTGCACTTCTGTTCTCTCTTGCCATCGTACGCCAGTCTGACGGTATTGCCCAGCCTTCTCTTATTTGCAACGTCACTAATTCGCCTTGACTAGCCGCCCTCACGAGGCGAGTGGCATGCGCTGATGGTATTCACACCGTCACCAATGAGGCCTGCTGTGCCCTGTTCCCCATTATCGACGACCTCCAGGAGAATCTGTTCGACGGAGGAGTGTGTGGAGAAGAGGTCGGCGTTCTTCCAGGTCTTCAGCGAGCACTCACTACTGATGAATTGCATCAATCCTAGGTACACGAGTCACTTCGTTTGACCTTCCACGACGCAATCGCGTGGTCCGACTTTAACGACGTGTGAGTTTCACGTCTCCATATGAGTGCAAGCTGATGTCTTGGATAGTGGAGGCGGAGCCGATGGATCCATCATCACCTTCTCCGAAATTGAAACGGCATTCCACGCAAACGACGGTATCGGTACGGTTTTAATGATCATAGGTCTTTGACTTGTATTAACGAATATCATCTAGACGAAATAGTGGAGACACAGAAGCCTTTCATCGCTCGCCACAACATCACTGCAGGAGACTTGTACGGCATTTCATAAATTTCGAACTTTTGACACTCATATTTCTCCCAGCATCCAGTTGGCTGGGGCCGTTGGGCTGACCAATTGTCCTGGTGCTCCACGGCTGACCTTCTTGTTCGGACGTCCCGCAGCCATTGAGCCCGCACAAGATAAACTCGTCCCAGAACCCTTTGATACGGTCACAGACATCATTGCCAGGTTCACCGATGCTGGGGTGACGACACCTCAACTTATCGCTCTTCTATCTTCGTATGGCATTGCTCCCCTCTCTCTTCGCAACTGTTCAGTCTGATATCCCGCTCTAGACATACCGTTGCTGCCGCTGACAAAGTCGACGTTACGGTAGGACTTATTCATGCCTACTTTGTTTTCTGTCTCTCAACAACGATTTTTGCAGATTCCAGGGTGTGTATCTTGTGGCATCCTTGGCTTAATTTTACTTATTTCCTTTAGCACTCCTTTCGACTCAACTCCAGGAATCTTCGACACCCAAATCTTCATAGAAGTTCAACTGCGAGGCACTCAGTTCCCCGGGTATTTGTCCCTCACTTTCCCTCTGGGGGCCTACTTGATAAACATTTGGACAGGACCGGCGGTAACCAGGGCGAAGTTCTGTCGCCTCTGCCTGGTGAAATGCGACTTCAATCAGACCATACGGTAAGGTCACGGCAGTACGTTATATATTAAATGGCTCACTGCGACCTAGTTGGCTCGGGGTTTGTCTACGTTTTAATCGATGTTTGAATTCAACTACAGCTTTCCACAGATTCGAGAACGGACTGCCTCTGGCAATCTTTCGCCAGTGCGTAGTCTCGCATTTCTTGACGAGAACATTCTCGATGATAGTTTCCACAGATAACCAAGCCCTGATGCAGAGCGAATTCAAGTCTGCTATGCTAAAACTTTCCACTCTCGGACAAGATCTAACTCAGATGGTGGATTGTTCGGAAGTCATCCCGGAACCCCTGGCAGCTTCTGTGCATGGCGCACACTTGCCTGCCGGACTGAACATGAATGACATTGAACAAGCGGTAAGTCACTCTGTGACTTTTACGAGCATATTTTGATGTTCTGGTAGTGTGCCACTGCTCCTTTCCCCACTCTTACCGCTGATCCTGGCCCTGCCACCAGTGTCGCTCCAGTGTAAGACTCGTAAATCTTGGAATGTGTGTTTTTTTGCTGATCTCGTCTCGGACTTGCATAGCCCACCTTCTTAAATCAACTACACACGCGAGCAGACAACTTTGTTTCTTGCCGTCTTCATGTAGCTGACTCGGAAACCGTGTACCCGATTATATTGTTTTTGTCCCATTACTTATGTCGATACGTTCTTGGAAATCTTAACTTTCTTGATGTGCATCTTGTTGACTGTAATTCTCACATAAATTTCCTCAATAGTTCGAAGGTCTCTTTAGCACTCCGAACCGCACGCATTCACAAAAATAGCAAAGCGGAATGACGACATTTATACTTTCGCTGTCTTTTCAGTCTTATACATGCGGTACGGGATCTACGTATACGATGGGAAAAAATAACTCGTTACGGGCAACGCCATAAGTGACAATGATCGAAGTGGGTGCTTAGTGGTACGGCACAGTTATCTTCATCACTGACTACTAGTGACCACAGAGGAGTTCAGTGCACCAGAGCTTAATTCAAATTATATGCATAGTGTAAGTTTGACAGTATGCCGTCTTCGTGTATCCATAAGGTGTGGCCTTCTCTGCTATATAAAAGATAGTCAGATGACTACTTTCAAGAATTCAGCGTATTCCGGGGATCATTATAAGACTCGTCGTCCAATGATCGAGGGAAACATCCTCATTTCTGTTGATGATGAGGCTCTTATCTCTCATTGCTTTCATCTCTCTCAGATAGCCACTCTCTATAGTCACCGGCTTTGGGTATCAGAATTGCCATACAATGTTTGTAAGATGCAGTAAGGAGAGCTTCCAGGGGTCATTGCACCTCTCGGAAAAAAGCATCAACATCAGAGCTCATCTCCAAAAAAGTGACTTAAGTTCGACGTTGTGTTTCCTCTCTTCGATCCTGAATTGCTGTAATATTGGAAGACGGATAAGCCTCAGACAGGACATCTGTGTACAAAGAGAGTCGAGCATGCCATAACGAACCGTTGAGGAAACACGAGTGTTTTATTGGACACCGCATCAGACCGCATGCAAAGCTCCACAAGTATTTTTGAAGAGCGAGATATAGTCTTCGACACGAGAAATGTCTCCGGATAACCTCATCAGTTGCTTCAGTGACACGCCGACGTGCGACGTCCTGATTCCTTCAAGATGTACGTCACTAGTAGGAGCCGTTCACCCACAAACGTTTCGACAAGACGTGAAAGGCCCGATAGATGATGTCTAAAAGTGTCTCCTGGTCCATGGGTAGTAAGCCAGAAGCCACTTGACCCACATCACCTATGTTCACGCCTTCAACGGATGGATGGAGGACAGCCAGCTTTGGAAGGTTCGCCACCAATATGGACGTGACCTCCTATCCGGGAAGGTAGAGGTCCTAGCGTATGCAGTCTGGAGCGATGGGGAGCGAGGCACTCAAGGATGGCATCAAATTTTCTCGAAGAATTAATACTGACGGATAAGGGAATACTTTCGAGCGAGAAAGACATGGGTGGAGGAGCTGCATAACAAAACGCTGGTTTTGACCTCTCCATCGAATCATCGACGTATACCCGCGACCAACGCGCCGCCAGGTACAGAGTGGCGTTTGGCCGAAGACGACACATGGCTCGAAACCTACGGCATGCTGTGTGTCCATACCATCACTATCTGCTGCGAGAGTGATGGTTACAGCGATTATTTCCGCGGACATAGACCATATCGGCGCCATGTTCGACTTTCGACATCTCAGCCGGAATTCCTCTCTTCCTCACCCGACATATGTCGGAGAGAGATGCGTGCAAACGAGGGGCCACGCTGCTTGAGGAACGTGATGTCGTTTTCCAGGTCGATAGTGTCTGTTTGTAACCATTGATAATTAGCAGACGAGAGTGGGACAGGATAATTGGGTATCGCCCTAAGGGCATCATGATCACGATTGGCAAACTTCTGATCCGAGAGATCAAGAAAGTGACATGTCGGACACGCAGACAGCATAAGAAGGTAATTTGAACCAAAGGATTAACTGTAACACGAGCCATTGAAAATCTTGCAAAGCGACTGGCATAACTAGACCCCTACCGAATAACCCAATGTTCAGAATGACACTACGAGACGTGCAACCACTGGCTTTAAGGGTGGAGGTCAGAAACAAAGGAAGAATGACTTTTGAAATTTTCCTCCTTTGTTTCTCCCACCAGCACTCTCCGGACCGCCACAATTCCGAACAAGTTCAGTCTCTGGGCGCCTCACTGAAAGTAGAGATAAACCAGTCTACAATTATCTTCTCCCCAGGATCCTTCTTCCAAGCAAAGTCCAGAATAGGCTCAATATGCAGCCTACCTTTTTGCTCGAGAAACTCGATGTCGTCATGTATTGGGGTGAGATACTTGTCGTGCAACTTTTTAATCCCCTGGATTATACATTCCAACTCGCCGCACGTAATCAGGATCCTTTTCACGAGGCCGTCCAATCCTGCAAACCAACTCTCAGGTCCCTCGAGAGGATCCAAGAATGCGATCTCGGAATCTGGAATATCTTTAACGAGCATTTCGCACACAGGGCGACCTATCTTCGCGGAGATAACATCATATTGGTATCGAACTTCCATCGCACCCAAGTCGCATTGGGCGTCGCTCTTCATAGACACCCAGGGGGATATGAGGCACAGCCCACGAAATTGCGAATTGCGTGGGAGACTGGGCAGCTCAACGGAAGGGTGATGGTGAAGAATGTGGGATAGCAATGACAGCGTGAGATTGCCTCCAGCGGAGTCCCCGGATAAGATGATATTCTCGGGGCGTGCACCGGCCGCCAGAAGGAACTCGAGTGCATCTCTGGCTTCTCGAAGTGGAACAGGGAAGGGATTCTCAGGTAAAAGCTCTACACATAAACGCCGTCAGGACGATCCAGAATCCACTCAGACGAACAGAGCTGACTATAAGCCAAAATCACAACCCCGACAGAGATATTGCGTTTCTCGAGCTCTAACTGTAGGTGCCGGCAAAACGCCATATGGGTATCGCTGCAGCCGGCCTTGTACGCACCGCCTAAAAGCCAACATCAACGAAACTTTGCTGTGCCGAATGAACAAAATACACACCGTGGCAGTAGAACAAAACATTATCCAAGCGCTTGGGTCCAATCCACAACAAGTTGGCGCCATCACGTAGTTCATCCACCACTGGGATTAAGTCAACTGAATTCGTCCATTTCAAATACGCGTCGATAGAGGACGGCGTCTTGAAGTTGTGATTAACCAGAAATCGAACTGCTGCGCCAAAGCACACTCTCTTCCACTCCCGCGAGTGTTCAGCATTGAAGAACGAAGCACATAGTCGTTTTATGACATAAAAAGCTGTCAGAAAGTGGATTAATAGGGAGATAAAGCAGCAATATCCACTCACGCAGCAGGACCACCCCCACCGACTTAGGAATTGTCGTTATCATGATGGTAGAAGAGAATTCGACGCCGGACTTCATTCCCCGCACACCGTGATGTCGATGATGCCGAGTTGATGGCCAGGGGTGTTTGATGTTTACAATCGGCTGCTTCGCATGCCGATGGACAAGTAGGACAAAAAGGATTTCCTTTGTAGTTCGACGCGGGAGCAATGGTGAGAGATAAGGTTCTAGTGCAGGCAGCATTGGCATGCCAGTTGCAGGAGCAGCAGTACGAAATACTATTTCTTAGGGGAAATCTATCAGTTTAGCTCCAGAAGTAGGAATACGGCGAGGGTCTTACAAACCTGGCATAATTGGCTTTGGGTCCTCATAAGGATCAACGATCCGCTTTGAACATCACTGCAGCGCCCCTGGCTCCGTGAGAAGAAAACAAATCTAGCCCGTCACCCGAGAATAAGAACCAGCTTCCTTTCCATGGTAAAGAGAAGATGGCCGTCTGCGAGAAGAGTGCCCTTTAATCAGTGAGCAAGGACCAATAAAAATAGAAATGAATTGTGTAGGCTTGATCCGAAGCAAAACAATTCGGCTGAGGGGACAGTAGACAGAGAGAAACTTACCAGTGGCCCAGATCCAGCAAAGATCTGAATCTTGGACCAGCAACCGTCTACAGTCCTGATATTTCCGGAACCGCGGTCCGTGAACCTGAAACGCTGTCCGGGCCCAAGTCTAAACATTGCGTCCTGACGGTCCATGCCTCCGATCGCCGGATCTTTGATAAACAAGAGTCAGCAAACCGTGCTCGGGACATTTTAATTACGAACCTGTACGAGCGTGTCCAAGGCTCCTGGCCAAGATACAAAGATTGTCATAACAACTCCTACATCTAACCTTCGGGTGTCTGTCCCTGAGTCCAACCCACCCAATGAACTGCCGTGGATCAGATGGCGTCCAGCGATACTGGTTCCAAAAAGTCGCTCTCAACGTCCGTGGATCCACCGAAAGCTAACAAAAGGAGGGAAAGCTTTGGCGCGAGGACGAAGAGGTCAAAAGGACAACGAAAAGTGCAGCTAATGCTAAAAATTCGCAGGAGACAAACGTAGGTCTTGTGTTTCGAAGGTTGCCATTTACTAATCCTTAGCAATAGACAGATTCACGAAACAGGAGCTCTTTGGTATGCCTGTCGTATATGCAACTGTGAGAAATAGAGACGCAGCCGCCAGAGCCACTACTTTCTGACCTTCCTGACCTTCCATTATATCCTGGTTGAACGACACCTGTGCAACGGGCACCGTGACTTCAACAAGCGCTCGGATAGTGCAGGATAGCGCAACGTCGCATTCCATGAAGTCCGCGGCATTCCTAGGATATCCAGTCCTGATACATTGCAATTCTGCGTTCATTGTCCAAGGTTCGTGCTGAAGCTTTGTTTTTCGTCAAATCCGGCATGAGCATGAGAGAATGATTCTCACGGTTTTTCGTGGACTGAAGTGTTCACGGAGCGGGCTGCGAAAAGTGTTCAAAGTACATCTTGTAGACGCGTTGCTACGTTCCTGGTACAAATTCGGTCCTACGTAACGGAGCTCTATGAGCCCCGGTTTCCTTCGACACCCTTGCTTACAGTGGGTGGAAATCCTGGATATACCTCAGCAAAGAACTTGTGTTTGTCAGCGATTACTACAGCTTTGCGCCATCACCGAGCGCTATGTTGAAGAAACGCGCATTGCGATCGACCTTGAAGGTAGCATCATGGTTGTGCAGGAAGGATGAAAAGAAGAGTCGGTGACCCAAAATGGCACTGCCCCTAGGGCCCTGCGCCGCTGCCACGCGAGCATCCCTCGCTGTTACTACAACTTACCAATTTACTTACCTCAATACCGTAGTACCTCAGACCTGAATGCACTAAAACTTCTGCCAAGGCATCAATGGTGGCATACGAGAGACGCGAGATAGATGGTACATGTTTTTCGTCCTCAAATCCTTGATGGATCCTCGCTCCGTGCTCTGCCAGTTACTTGGCTAAGTATTGGCAACCGTTCGCTGTAGCCTGTCAAAGACTTTCTCTCTGAAAATCACCCTATTGCTCTACACGGCCGTAAATGATGTCTTGACTCAACCCCTTTGGGCACATGTGCGTCATTGCAGTAGCTGCTAGGGAGGATCCTTTAAATTTGCCGATGCCGACATTAATATATCAAGGACGGGCCACTCTGATTCTTAAAGGTTTCCCCGTGCTGAAATGTCTAGCTGTCGTCTGATTTATTCCTTGGTTTAATCACCATCTGTTATGCTGATTTCTTAAATGGTCGCTAGCCATGCATCCGTTCCTTAGGTTCAGCATTGACAGAGTGAAGCAGCAATGCGGGCAATGAATTTGTCGAGGATAGATTCTAGTTCCTCTGCTCAACCGAAAACGATGACCTCGTTCTATCAATCATTTTAGGGACATTCTAGCCTTGAATGAAATGCCAGGGTTATAGCAGAGAATACAGTCAATTCGGATAAGTAGCTAGCTAAGGGATACACGGCTAGACAGTAATTAAATACATTTCACAAATCCATTGAAAGTGGGAGATCGAGAGCAATGCAGGAAAAAAGCGATAATAACAACGAGTTGTAGTAAAAAAATTGATAGCAGCACGAGAGCGGAAGCGAGAACTATAGCAAAACAACCAGGAAAAGAAGATAAGTCGGGGAAAGCAAATTTTTATATTTTTGGACCCCCTTCGTTGGAACCGTCATCGTACTAACACTTAACCATCAATAGGGTCCATAGCGATGATAGCGTGATGGCTGGGAAGAGATTTTCGGTTGCAATACACAGGCTGTGAGGGGTGCGGTAGAATGGTAATCGCGGTAGTAAACACCGATGGGAGGTAGGCGGGCCTCCTCTGGGATGGCGAGGAAGCATTCTGGGGAGGGTGTTGGTGTAGCTGTGCGAGCCATGACTGGACTAGGTACTTCTGGAACAGTGGCAGCCAGAACAAGCGGAGCTAGGACAGGTGTCGACGAAGTAGACATCATTGAGAGAGGTGCGACAGTGAGATTGGCTGATGGCGAGGTGGCCGGAGTGCTTGGAGGTGTGGGAGGAGCGTGTCCCTGTGCATTATGCACCAAATTCTGGTACAAAGTGAATTCGGAGTACGTCAGGGGGGTATTGCCGTAGAAGCTGATGAAATCTGTAACAGTACGAATTTCGGGGGCGGGGGAAGACGATGGAGAGTTGGTCGAGGATTTCTTCGCCCTTGCTTTCCTGCGGCGTGGGACGGACTCGTGGCCTGTTTCTTGACGATGGCGCGTCAGGGTCGCGTCGCTGGTAGCCTCGAATGTACAGGACCCGCAGTGAATGGTCTCTCCGGTGCTGGGTAGATCGACAGTCATTTAGACGAGCTGAAGTGCCAGCATCGGAAGAGAACCTACTGTGCGCTGCGAATGTGACCCGCGATGTTCGTTTTTTGTATGCTACGTGCACCACACCGGCAATAGTAGGACCTGATCAATTGTGGCTCAGCGCGTACATTCCAGGTTCTGAAAGTGATATATACTTACAACATGATCTTTTCTATCTCAGATGCGTGCTTTGCTAGTCTATGTCGCTCAAGATCATGATCTCTACTCAAGACCTCAGAACATTCGCCGCATGGGTAAGTCCGATCATCTTTCTGTGGATAATCCATGGGTTAATGAAAGAGCTCGTCTTTAAAACGATGCTGGGGACTCACGGGCATGGAAATAGTTATTGGAGTCTAAGAATGAGGGAGGAGGGAAAAGGAAAGGAAATTGGTGTTGGGAGGCAAAGGCGAAGAAGCCTTTATTCAAGAAGGGGAACGGCTGTGGCGGAACTCGAATTTGTCCAAGGTCCGTGTCCAAAATCAGAATTGGATTTTAAAAAAGAACGAGCGTCATCGAGACCCTCAGCGCGCAAATGTAAGCTGTTAACGTGAACGGAATACTGAAATAATGTCAAGCCATGCCCAAGGGTTCGAAAGGTTGCAAGGCGATCATAAACCTCGATCGATAGCGCAAGGTATTCGATTAAGACGTCAAGTGAGGATGTGGAATCCCGATAGAATACTGAGAGTAAATCAAGTCGAAGCCTATTGCACCCTCGCACATCTTAGAAAAGCTCTCTCCGTAGAGGCATAGAGCGCGAGAGTTGCTACAGCTCCATCCGAAAGCATAGCCCGATGAACCAAACTGAGGTACAATTTCTCGGGTGCAATTTCAGAGCCCGCCAATTCGAGCGGACAATGCTAGAAGTTGAAACCGCCCTCAAATTTCTCCTTTTTGTACCCCATGAAAGGATTTGAGCAGCTGCCCGTTGCACCATGACTCAGGCATGAGTTCAGGTGCACTCCCCGCCGGGGGTACATCAAATACTGATATATGATCTCTGCTTTCGTCTCCGCTTCCAGAAAAACGATGCGATCAAGATCAAGTGGCACTTGGGTTCGTGCTCATGTCATCGATAAGGGAAATTTAAGGCCGAGACTTTGGCGGCAAAGAGGGATACTTCAAATCCGGCGACTGTTAGATATGTAGACAGCCCACTGAATCTCCAGCAATAAAGCTTGATCTGTCAAGACAACGCTGAAATAGAGCAATCATCAGGTGGTTCAACAGTCCGTAGATTATGACCTTGCTTTGAATAGCCAAGCCAACTATAAGGACCACCGGTACGCATCGTCGACCGCAGTAGATTAAGAAAACCCCATTGAGCCTGAGGCTTATCCACGCGGGTCCTTGTCAAATGAAAAGCGGGTTAACAGCCATAAAGCCAAATCAATCTGGGGATCAGTGGAAAAAATGTGTGCCGTTAGGCGCTGCAGGGCTAAGCACGAGCCAATGGCGAAGGTCGGGATCACGGCAGGAATGGGGAAGGCGCTGTTTGGTTTGGTTGCCGTTAGCTGTTGATGCGTAAATTCCCCGGCACCGCCACGCTCGCAGCATTGCGAATCGGTTTACAAATTGGACAACCCTCGTCGAGAGTCGACGACATATTTTTTGCAGCAAGCCTTTTCAGATTTTTAACCATTGTCTTCTTAACAAAGCTTTCTTGTTTGGCTGTCAAATCCTGCACTGCCTTTTGGCCAAGGCCAGGGCCGATATTGATGCGACCAGATACAACCAGCTAGCGCTGTACGTTACCTGTAAATATTGTAAATGACTAAATGTGATTAGGCTCTTAGGAATCCAACTGAAATCAGGCTCATGATGTCGATTTGGAACCCAGATATGTCATCTGCTTCTCAGACTGCACACTGCGACCAACCGGAGTCGCGGCGCCGCTCCGAATCGAATTTCTCTGCTTTCCCCTGACATCCGGATGGGAAAAGTGCGATATACCTGTAAGTATTTTCGTACCAGACCACTGGTCGGTGCCGTGCTGCCCGTGGGTTTGTAGCCAGCTTCTACGATTTCCGAAATGATATTTATTATCAGTGGCGTATCTGCGATCTCAGATCAATATTCGACAACATCAAAGCCAGCGCGGAATAGCAGAAGTAAGTGAACACCCGCGCTCTACTTGTGTTCCAATAATATTATTGTCAGTCAGTCCATCTGCCAAAGCTATACGGTCAATATACCTATTCCCGACCGCAAACATTTGGTAAGGTAGCGCGCGGTCGTTGTCTTTTCCTTATCAAACCTGGAACAAACAAATTGGATTTAGTTCTGATTTGTTGTTCTGGAAATGGGCTGTCAGTATTCGATCTGACGCCCGCGGATTTATTCCGGGCACCACTTCACAGAAGCTCTCCAGCGTCTGAGTGCCGCCTCTATGGACCTCGCCGCCTCGATTCAAACGTTCTTGTTTTCAATTTTCAGTGTTTTCCGTGATCGGCTTGATAAATCGAGGCACAATACCTCCCAATGGAAACCACCCTTGATGATGTGACTTGTTCATGATATTATGGGAACGGCTATACACTGGTGTATCTAGGCGTCAAGACGCCTGCCTTATCCGGGCCTTCTTTCAATGTTAAAGATCTTGAACGATTTTACTCTCTCCCTGGTACTATAATTGAATTCGGCAACAATTCTTGACTCCGCTTTCGTTATTAGGAACTGGTATGACCGTAGGCCTCCCAGAGGCACTGCGATGAAGTGGACTGACTGACTGTTATTTCAATTAGGCGAACTTTCTTACCAAAATTATGGTATCTCAACGGCTCGTTCTCTAGTCACCTTTGACAAAAGCGGGCAGGTGTTTGTCAAGGACAAAGTACAAACGTGATATAGTCCATGCCTCGAGCCGTGTCGGAACTAGAAATTTCCACCTCTCTCTTTCCCATTTAAGCCTTGTTCAATTTCTTTCCTTGCTAACTTATTCCTTCATTCCCACCGTCCTTCACATAAGTGTCTCGTTATCGGCCACAAATACACACCATGGACGTAAGCACTTTCATAGTACTCTCAAAGTTGTGGCGCCTCCGATTCGCAATGATTGTCGTTTTATTGGACTAATCCTCGTTCCCTGACCAGGAGAAACGTACCCCGGAGAGCACCAGTAGCTCAATGGAGCAGAAGGAATATGAGTGAGTGCCGAACATTGCGATCCATTGGACTACGTGGAAGTAATTCTCGACCAGGGCACCGTACTCTCTGCTATCCCTACACTCCAGTCTGGACGCAGACCTTTTATGGGCCAGTTGGAGGTACGATTCAACTCCTCATGGCTGCTGTATAGAAGAGATCTGACATTTACTAGGAAGGCGCAGGCGACCGACCGCCGGTATTCTCATCGGCAGAGCTCTGAGGAATTGTCAGATTCAACGACATCCTCCCAAAAAAGTCACGTCTCCCTTCAGCAAAGTCAACAGAAAGCGAGCAAGTATCTGCAGCCTCGTGGTGACAAACAAGAACCGAAACGAGTTGTATCCGTTGCCAGACGGGATGTCCCAAACAATGTGGCTTCTACTGGTCACCACCCCGATGCCTCCTTCGGCCGCGCAGTCCGTTTGCAGGGTAATTCCTTTCAGCGTCCAATTCTACCACCCCGTTCACGAATGCTCTTCGACTCGACGTCTACCAAAACCAGCCTTTTTAGCCACCAGGAGCCACCTTCTTTGCATGCTCCTTCAATCATCGAGGCCAAGCCTTCTATCTCTGGCCTTCCTAAGCTTATCCTTGAAGGTCCCAGTAATTGTCGCCTGAGTCCCATCGACCCTGAGCGACAATTTCGCCGCCATCACGAATCCGACATTTTTGAGCCGCCAAACTCTGCTGGAGCGATGCGTTCGCCTCGCCAAGATCGTCGCTCTGCACCTTACCAGGATCGTAAAGACAACACCTCCGGAAGCAGCTCTCGTGACTTAAGCAGCCACAGCGCCGGCTCAAGTCAACTAGGACCATACTCTACCCCGCCGGCTAACATCCCCACTCATGGGAGTGTTAGTCTTACTACCCCAAATACTATGGCTCCACAGACAACCAACGAAAGGGCATTCGGGGTACGTTTTCTTCCCCCCAACTGCCCATCCTGGAAGATAGGGACTCAGAATTATCCTCTCCCCAATGGGGACGTCACGGCGGAACCTCCGTCCAAACAGTCCGCCGGCCCAAGTCACTCGACGGTGCGTGAGAGGAAGTACGAAGCGGGGAAACAGTAAGATGCGAACATGTTTCAAAGGAACGCAGTGGCGACTCGGGTTCGGACAACTGGATACTCAAGGACTTTGCGAGTCTACCGTCACTGCTCCCCGTGTACTTGTTGACAAGGCACCTCCTGCGGCGCTCGAGTCGCGGATAGAGCCTGGTGCTCAGTCGATCACAAGGCGAGAGCCAGGTTTTTATCCTCATACACCTGTGTCGTCGATGCAGGGCTCATCATCGAGAAAAAAAATAGCTGAACTATCTCACATTTCTTTCTTTTTACTTTCCCTCATGCTCACTGCTTCCGTATTGCTATCATTGTACCTGTTTTCCAAAGTTGCTAACGTGTTTTCATTGTGCTCTGTTTCTACCACGCTCAGTAATACCTGAGTGTATTCAATGAATTACTTATTATTGAGCCAAATTGCGTGCCTTAGGCCAGGTCCTAGTTGTTACTTTGTGCTGAGCCACCGAAATTATTGCAGTATTTAACTGCCGCTAGATAAGATCCTTTGAAAGGATGGGAAGATAAGTTAGATTCGACTATGGAATCATAGACGTGAGGGACCTGTGGCCCTTCAAGTGCTCGACTCTTAATTATCGAACTTGTCAGTTGAAGATCCGATCCGAAAAGGAGTGCAATGAAAGGAACGAGCGGCATGTAATAATTAGCATTGTCTTGAGATCTGTTGGCTATACTAGAGCTCCGAGCATACGGGATATCCATTATGTGCAACCGTTTGTTAAACGTACATATTCACACTGTTTCAGCGGCTCTCATGTTACTAGTCTCTAGTAGTCAATCCTACCTAATTTATGACTAGGTCACATCAGGGCTGGAGACAAATATGGGTAGCGTGCGCCATGAAGAGTTCGCCTCTGTGCTTGGAAATACCTTTCATAGGATTTATTTACTAACGTTCAGCGGGGGCCATCATCAATTCAAAAGTCTTGCTCCGCAGCGTTCACGCCAGGCCCTGTACGACCCTTATAACGTGGGCTTATGCATATGAGCAAGTGCCACGCGTCTGAGATGCCCATCCCTGACGATCTGGTAAATTGCCTCAATGTTTCAAAACGGCCACTCCGGGACAAACGGGACACGTTCCTCTGATTTCTGTCAGTTGTCTGCTGTTGTCTGTCAGTCATAAACTCCAGAATCTTTCTCATAGGGTTCACTCAACGTAGACTGGTGTTTGCATACCGCCCAACGGCCATTAACATCGGCCCGCCGTTATATTCAGGTATCTGCAGCTACGGAAGCCCTGAGAGGTACAACATCCTCGATGGGCTTCAATGGGGTCGTCGTGCCCAGGCACGGATTGACAGAGTCGCCCTGAGCGACCACAATTACCAAGGACCGGGGTCGCGGTCACCGGACTCCCCGGATATGTCTTCCGTGTGTCTAGAATTTCGCCACCATCAGATAACCGACAGTAAAACCCCTAGCATATTTGACAAACGTTTACTGGGTATCGTGGGACAATGAACTTGTGCTGATTGTCGTCAAGCAGAATAGTGCCCACTGGCAGGGAAGCGAAGCTCGTAACAACAAAAAGGAGAACACGCGGCCCTCGCCCGAAGTCTTATTTAAGTCGGATGCCCTCGACGGCACGGTCGCGGGAGAGTGGTTTTTTGAGACCAGACGGGAGGGGAGCACTCGCAATCAAGCATCATAGAGACGATAGACTAATATTTCTTTCTGTTCGTTACGCGGAGCCTTCGACCAAAACGGGAACTAAACGCTTGACCATAGTCGCAATGAATCGCGGCACTGCCGCGTATTGAAATCTAGTATTGAACTGCATTTCGGTCAATATGATGACTTTTTGGTAGGCACGAGAAATCGTCGTCAGTTCAAATTGGGGAACAGTAAAGGATTTGAGGGACTCACCACTGTGCTGCTCTTGTGCATTTAACGTCACAACGTTTTGTGATCCACTGTCGATTATTACGTGGTGTGTGATTCAGACGACGCAAACAATATAGGAAGAGGTTTGGTTTCAGGATGTCGAAATTTCGCCATGAAGCAAGATAAGAATACAATCAGGGGAAGATTCCCACAGTTTGAAAAGGTTGCAATCGAGACGAGATCTAAATCTTATCTTAAACTCCTGGACCAACAAACACCTATAGATATCGGAACCGCGTTCCGTTGGGCAAGACATAGATCTAAAATTACCTCCCGGACCAATGCCTTCGGAACATGGTCAACCAACAATAGACCGGTCTTAAGAAACTAAGCTTCTGCGGTTTACCCAGATAACGTGCGGATATCCGCCCATCGAGCATTCCCAAACTAAACCTGGCCTACGAGGCAAATTAGAAAAGGTCATCTTATGGTAAGAATATCGAAGTGAAAGTCCAGACGACGCAAAAGGGGACCATTGCAGGAGAAGGAGCTAGCCGGCTTGAAGACAGGTCCAGCAACTTGACTAACATATAGATCGGACAAGAGTTAGAGAATGTACGTTTGAGACTGAAGCTTGCCTGTGAAGGAGACATTCACGGTTTGAGTTGTTGGCGTTCTCGGTGATTTGATAGATATGTCGACTATTGAAGGTGTGGGTCGTACACGGAGACAAGAAAGGGAGGGATAGCTTACCCACCATCCGCTCGGGCGTTCAACGGAGCTACTGTTGTCCACTACACCAGGCTCCTTGAATACTCGTGTTCCAAGCTGCGTATTGTTCTTCTTGATAAATCGAGGAAACGTGGTGACTGAAAAGAAACACACTCTTGGGCTGAAACGTCAGTGGAATTAGATGGACGGATTTAGACCGCGTCGTGATACTCTTCGATAGGTCAAGCCACGATCCTGACCTGGAGTCGTTGGGTCAGAGATCTAAATAAAGGCAGCCTTACTGTAAGATCAGCATACCTTTTCCTCCCTCCGCTTAATGCAATTTCCCCCGCAGATTCTAGTGGGGTCCTAGACCCGATCAATTGACCGGAATCCCGTTATATCTCCTTTCTCTCCAAACGCCCTTAACACGAATGCGTATCGTAGGTTTTGCTGAAATACAACTAGAGTCATACAAATCGGCTACTGGCCTTCTGGCAAGTCATGTTGGTTACATCGAGGACCCACAAAGATGGAAGAGAACACACATAACCGTAATTTCACAAGAATTTCCGCCGTCGGCGAAGGAAAAAAAGCCCTATCTATCACCGTCGTCGTCGAGAGCAAAGAGTGCCAAGCGCAGGCCCTTTGCCAAAAATGGAAATTACTTTTCTCTCTCTGTCACCACAATGGCGCCTCAGTTCGATGTTCGGGCTACAGAGGATGAGCAGTGACTAGCATCCACTAGAGAGTATCGTCCACTTCCTTATTCTTTCGCTGCATTGTATAGTATAAGGACGTCCGATTTCGACTCTCGCAAATGGCTTTCAAGGAGAGATAACAACCATTGGCTGCCTCTTTGCTTTGCATCATTCCATACCGGCAATTACAGTCGTATTTGGGGTTTAAGAGCCGATCTACGATTGCTTAACAAAGAAACTAGCGGTCTAACACGAGCCTTTTTCCTGGTCGCCATCATTTGGCGGGGGTTACGTAGCTGTTAAATAACTAGGGAAATCCCATGGTTACCCCAGCATTGTCCCTACGTGAGGCTTTCTACATCTCTTCCATCTATAAATCTGACGTTTTTTCCCAAAAGCCCATCCATTTCTTATGATATCGCACATTGACCTTCTGAGTCAATTCCTATCGTCAATAGTTGTGACGTCCGAAGATCTAATGTTAACATCTATGCCTCCCTCGTCTCCGTGCCCTGCTCAGCTAGAACGAGTGATATCCTAAATCTGCTCTTCCTGTCTTCCGGATATATCTTAATGAATAATGCCTGGTACTTTGATAGCTTAATTCACTCTGTCTCTTATAATATTGTCACCGTCGCCATTGATCGCACTGGCGTTTTCCGGGCTTCTGACGAATTAAACCAGCTATCGGCTTGCTCTTGTTGAAACGCTTCATTCCTCGATGCTGAAGGCTCTCGAGACTGGAAGAGGACGCACACTGCTGCAGTTTGGTATCTCATGAATTACGACTCCGAGGCACCACCTCCTCTCGACGTTTATTGCGTCAATTTGATCTTGATGACGGTGTTAATTTGTGAGCGATTAGACTAAGATGTCTGGATAACTGTCACGGTGCATATCTCATTTCTTATTCCCTGGGTTTGGGTCACTGTATTTTGGAATAGGTGGTACATACACAACGCTGATGCTGTTTCTGCTGACACATGTAATCGCAGCTCGCAAAGCCTGACGTCTTGTCAAGCTACTGATTTGGGCTCACGATCAGTTTTGTTTCTCTGTGGACTGTAACTCATTTCTGACGACGTTTATATGTGCAGCTTTTCAGCAATAATACATTTCCTATCCTCCTTCGGGAGACCAGAGATACATTCGAGTTTTCTATAGTGCAGTTCCAAGAATCAATATTTGATCCAAGAAAGTTATCTCAAATTCGTGGATAAAACCTAGCAGGCTATGCCTTATTCGCATCGAACAGTATGGGACCTCCATGAGAGCTTCATTACGCTGAAAGGCATCCTTTATAGACCCCAAAAGGGATATAAGGTACATCGTACGAAGATGCATTTTCGGTGGGCTGAGATCATTACTCAACTGGGGGTTGGTGAGGTGGGATGCACGGATAGCAGTAGAAAGGTGCGGTTACTATCATCTGAGAAGTTCCTGCATAAGTTGATGTTGTTTTCGGGGCGTGTACCAGCGAACATCTTAGTAGCAAGATCTTCGTAATGGGAGCATGGTGCCTAAGATCAAGTCACTTCATGAGAAGTATCTCCAGCGTCCCCACTAATGAATACCTTGACTGTGGGCTTTATTGCTCTCAAAGTCACAGAAATCTACGGCGGCTGACAATCCCTCTATGGCGACGACCTGAGAATCCATGAAGACGCTCGTCATCCTGGTCTCGTAGATGAAAACTCACATGGAGGAGCTAGGTGAGTTGGTCGTATAATTAAACGCGATATGTTTACCTCCAAAATTATATCCTAATGATGCTCGAGCGTCCAGACAATAAAAGGGATCCATACACGCATACACATACTTGGCAAATCGTAAGTTGGACAATCTGAGAACCGCAGTTCTGAGGAGAATGCAACAGGAGCGAGATAGAAAAACGACGACAGGAAGAAAACAAGACTTTGACGATGGGACAGAGAGCTTTTTCCAATTGGTTGTCCTCTTCAACATGGTGCGTAAGTGACCATAATAACCGCCGAGGCTATGTGACAGAGGACGATGACACCCGCCTCAGACGTGGATCGGAATGGTTTGAAGTTTTGTCACGGCTCGACGATATCTCCCTGAGTATCGTGCCTCTAGGACGACGAAGACGCAAATAGGCGTTGGGCCTAACAGAGTGGTTGCACCTGTATTCCCTCGGTGGTGCTACCTTCAGGTGTAGGTGGGTGACTTGAGAGCCAGGATAAGGAGAACCAGAAGCCAGAGACACTCAGATAGTAAGACACCGAAATTTTCGGCGTAGAAGCGGCGAAACGAAAGATTGCCAAGTGCCGTTGGGGGCCTCATTGTTGGCAGCGAAAGATTCCCAACGTTCCGTCCGTCCTGAACGCGTCTGTGGCTGGAGGTGGCGCTTCAACGCGGAGTTGAAAATACGACGCTAATTACTTGGAAAACATACTAGCGCTTAAAAGCAATTGATTATGTTAACAGTGCATTGAAAGAAATCTAGGTTATCACCGGGATTTGGTCGCTCCGTGTCTCAGATTTCTACCATCACGAGCGCGTCTCAAGTCGCCGTTCTCTAAATTGGAGCCGATACCAGATATCTGTCGTAAACGGGCCGAGAGAAACTGCCGAAAAAAGGCGTCCAGCCTTTTGTATTCGTGAAAATTGCAAAAATCTTCCATGGAAGCGAAGTAAAGGCAACCTTTTGACCCTGTCTTGCGTGTTGACTCTAGGTAAATGAATTCTTCCTCACGTTACGAACGCAGCCTTGGCAGCTCAATCCGTGGACATACACTTTTCCTTGACAAGATTGAATCGCATACTGTTGGGTTCTAAAGCTTGACGCTTGGACAGTTGTTGAATACTAGTGATTTGATTTGTCTTGATCTTCGTGCTAGCTCTGGCTTTGTATGTGCGCATGGTGTACCTAGACGTGCTCCCGCGCTCCCAGCATACGCCATCCCTGGACCCTGACGATCTGTTTAATTGCGCTCAAAGCTGTAAAAAACCAGTTCGGAAAAAAACCGGAATACGGACATTCTCTCTTCCTTCACTTTAGTACCGTAACCTTGTCGGAGCCTGAAATGCGACGGTCACCGCTGGCGTTATCTCCAGGTCAGTCCACCTCGGAAAGATGGTAATGAATTCGTCCGCAGTCAAGAAAAGGACTCTCCGTCTCACGGTCCACATTACTGCAGGCACGGATCGACGCCAACCCTGAATAACTCAATCGCGACAAGAACCGGGACAGCGAACATCGGACACGTATCCATTCAATACGTCTGGAATGTCGCCACCATCATATACTGTAGCTCTATTCAAACCGCCACATTGCGACACTGAAACGAGCGATTGGCGGGTATTTAACCTTGCAGCAGGGGCGATTCGACATGGAGGGTGATCTGTTCATATTCTCGGAGTTGAAATCGTTGTATCTGTGCACAACGGAATGATACCAGCCTAATGTTGCGAAAAAGGGATCATGTTCGTTGACCAGACCCTATGTTAATAAGTTTAGGACAAGAAATCAGTCAATTACTTATCGCTGCCATCGTCGTGCTGTTGTTCTAAAAAGGCATTGAACGCTTTGATCACAAAGTTGCCGCCGGGCTTGATTACATCCCTGCGACGAGTCGGAAATTAAAGGACATCAAGGGGTCGGCTTGCGGCATCTTGTGAGCGCTTTGAATGAAATGCCCAAGTCATGTAATGATAATAGGGGCAATTTGAAAAAAATGGCAATGGGCGTATAACCTCCACGACGCCAGCGCCACCAGAAGTTTACTCCCGACTATATTAGGTACTAAACATTGCTGAGGACCGCATGCCTGAAGTTTTAGAAACGAGAAAAGAATTCTAGGTCCAGTCTCGACGGCATCACGTAGAGATCCATCGTTGAGATGATTGCTTTTTAGAAGCGACCTAGCGGGTTCAACTGTTACAACTTGGTGCGCTTAGCGTCGAACGACAGCCTTTGAAGAATAGCTCAGATACTAGAAGCAGATATATCGTATTCAGCTGTTTTAGACCCAATGCTGTAGTTTTTGCAACTACAGCTGATTGCTTGACAGGTTTGAGATAGACGAAAAGTAGGCTAAATGAACCTGTCACCGGTTTGGCCTTCTGCAACACGCCCCCTCGGGTAGCGTTGAATTGGCGTTGAAGTCACATTTTGTGAGTGATGTGTTCTCTACCGAAATTCATCGTACCAGATACTGATCAGCTCGGCAATACTGCCAGTGTAAGACATCTTCTGAAATCGCGGCATCATTCAATTATATTGAACCCTCCATACATCGACGAATAACAGCGCTGTTAAAGGAAAATCCCGATACAATAGTAAATACCCCGATCTAAGAGCGACAGTAAATGTCTTGCTTGCGAAAGCTGGTATCTTGCCTGATTTCATGTACATTGGCGCTTTACGACTACAGCAAACACTTCACCTGGTGTTACCGCCATTGAGAGTCATGCCGTAGCGCCGGCGGCAAGTAAAGTAAGTGACCCGTAGCCCAAATTGGAAATGGCTTCTTTCAGACTCACACGGCTGAGATGACTTGTACACTTGCCCATTCAGGCGACGAGCAACGAATAATATCATTCAGACAAAACCATTAATTACTTATCTGAGGGCATAGTCGTCTGAAAGGTGTCCTACTACAGGGAGCATGATGATACCGGGGTTCGGAAATGAGATCACGGCAAAATTACGGAAATGAAATGAAATGGTCAGCATAATATATACTCATTGACTTTCTTGTGCTTACTTTTCAATTTCCAGACGACAAATATCTTCTAGAAAGCTGTAAAGATCCCGGTACGAGAGTTGTCAGAATGTTCGAGATGAACACCTCCGTATGTACCCGGAAATTAATAAGAGCAAGGCTCTAATAGTCTGTCTTCAAAGCCTTGACTAGTCCAGTGATACGAACTGCGCTAAATGTACTATAGAAGCTCTGAACGAGGTTCGGATTGAGACATTGATTGTTCGCCAGTGCATTTGGGTGCAGTCCAGTTTTGCCGATGATGAGGCCAACTGCGAGTTTGCTTTGGACTAGGAGTCTAGGACAGAAGCGTTTGAAACAAGCCGTTCTTCGCTGTTGTGGTAAGTACCGTCTACTCTATTGATATCAAGTGTGTTGTTGACACCTGATTTCAAGTGGCATAGACGGGCAGATACAGTGACACCTTGATGGCCGGCCCCTGTCATCGGAAGTGCAAGAAAAGCACAATCGTCGCCATGGTTCTGCTGGGATTATAGATGGTAAGCTCCGTCGGTCTGAACAGATTCTGGATTACTCTAAGGGTCTTTGTGTATTGAGTCCTTTCCGAAGATCCAGGTCTCATTGGCCGCGCGAACCTTAATCAGACACTTTCGAGTTCATTCTTGTAACCAGTGAACATCATTATCGAGAGGGCTGTCTTATTCCGCGACTTTCTCAAATTGTAGCCTCCCAGTCGCCTGTCGTGAGTCGCTACTCATAAGTCCTGGAGGGCCATCAACGATGACTCATTGTGAACGGACCCTCACAGTGACATGATACATATCCCACATGGTCTCTGGCCGAAATAGTCGTTAAGGGCATCCTCGACTCCGAAGTCACATTTTTGGACCCTCGAATGGGACCCTAGAACTACTTCGCGGGATTGGGGGGGCTCGCCGACAGGATCGTTTCGTGCTGCGGGCTAAGTTCACTGTGCAGGTGATGTGGTATCAGAGGGCTCTTGTTCTAATGTTGAATTGTTCGGGCGGAAGCATTGATTGTATGGCGATACCATTCGCGAAGACTACAGGGTAATTTATGTCTACCTCCAATGACTGGAGGGGTGCCTGTCTGGATATTCTCGTCGGCAAGGTTTATACCGACGAAACGCAGAATATCGGTAAAAAGGGGATCAATACACGGCGACCAATGTGTTCACGAAAGGAGTACACCCGGTTTCGAGGCTCGTTACTGTTTCTGATAGTCAAGATGCTCCGACCACATCTCCGCCGAATGCAAAGAATTCCAAGCCGCGTTCCCCCAAAATTTATTCTCTCATGATTGCAACTGATAGATAGATCGTGTACACATTAAGCTCTGGATCAATTAGAGCGACCAGATATTTAACCAACAAAAAAATAAGGAGGTCATGAACTTTAACACGATAATAATCGGGGCGACAGAAAACCAACAGAGACAACAGGAGGAGGTACGACACACGGAGAAACACCAGCAAGAAACAAATGAAAATGCTTAGCACTTCGATAACAAAACAATTTAATTCCCCCTTGACGACCTGCTTCAATGGGAGGCGCGCAGGGGTGGGAGCGCGACAAGCCTCCGAACGTTGGAGGTAGCATGATCATGGCGGTCAACATTAATCAACGGGGGTAGGCGGTATTCCTCTGGAATCGGGAGAAATGCCTCAGGAGGGGGTAACGGTGTGGGCAAGCGAGGAACGAGTGGATAAGGGTTACCATGTTCTGGCGAGGTCTGGCAACTTGGGGAGGTCGACGGAACTTCTTCCTCAACGCTACGCATCATATATAGGAAGTGACCGTACTCCGCTGCAGTCAACGGCACAATGCCAGAGTAGCTGGAAGAGCTGATGTCATCGTCGTCTGTCGGGCTGGAGGACACGAGTCGATTATTTTTGGTCTTTGTTTTCTTGCGCGACGAGCAGGGGTAGTCGGGGAGCTTACCCTGGCGATGCCGCGTCATATTTGCGTTGCTCGTCGCCTCGAAAGAGCAGTCCTTGCACCGAATTTTCTCGCCCGTACTGGTGACACGATAGTCAGTAAACTTCTAGGGATGATGACGGAAGAGAGCGCACTGGGTGCGAATATGCGAAGCAATATTGGTCCACTGTATGCCACTGAGCCCACAAAGGCAGTACCAGGATCTACTCAACTGCAATTCAGTAACCACCAGGTCGTGTGTCAGCACTCTACTTGCTTCGACGCCTTTTCTTCCTCCGAGGCATGTTTTGCTAGCCAGTGCCGCTCGAGGTCGTGGTTTCGCCTAAAGGTCTGGAGGCATTCCGCACAGACGTGAGGTCGGTCGCCCGCTTTATTTTTCTGAGGAATCATTTGCCATATACTAATCAGCTTTTCATACGTGATGTCACATTGACTTACAGGCATTGCAACTACTGATGAAGTTGTAGGAAGTAGGAGGAGAAGATGGGGAATATAGTTGTCGGAAACAAGGCGAGAACTACCGTTCTTCAAGAAGGAAAAGGGCAGTGCCGAAATCGGAATCGGTCAGGGTTGACGTTCTCAGAATGTATGAGGCACGAGTGAAATCTCAGAACAGGGCTTATGCGTATGTGTTCCGCATCACGTTTGAATTTCGAGCATTGTCGAGACAGAAATCGCAAACGAGGTGAACGGGAACCTGAAATAACGTCAAGCTATACAGTGGACTCAAAGGGTCGACAAGTTGTTCACGAGTCTCTATTATTAGTAGACTCGGAGTTATACCAGTCGAATTGTCTTCGAAACACAGAGAATGGCATTGCGGCAACTACTTCCGCTTAGACTGATATATCTCAGAACATACGGTGCTGTTCTACTCTAAACCCATGGCGGTTGAAGCCACGAACAGTGAACATGACCAATGCCAAGTCGCGTCCCATACCCCGCCGTCGACGGTCCGCGCAGCTCCGGGCATGCTCGGGTACAATCTTAAGGTCGAGCTTGATGCGAGCTGCCAATTGGAAAGTGAAACAGCCTACTGATTCAGTTCCAAATGACCCTACTCACGAATGCCGAAAATCAGCTGAAGTCACTAACGTGTGAAAACGACACAGAATGAATGTAGATTCATCTCCATGACATCAAACGGATGACATACCTTTTTAGAGTTCGACTCGGATGCTTCTAGAAACACTGACAATGCAGCAATTGGCACCCAGGCCAATGGACCTGATATCGAACAAGGTAATCTATGACCGATAGTTCGGCGCTCAAGACGGACGCCTCAAATTCCGCTGCGAAGATGGCCCATTGAATGCAATCAGAAAACCCCTGGTCCATCACGCTTCAAGAGTCGAGAGCGCGTATGCTTTTGACACCTTAGACTTACCAATCGGCTACATACCATTGGCTGCACGTTGCGAATTTGACGTATCCATGCGGACAGACAAGATCCTGTCAGGTGAAAAGCATGGATGATGTTGACACACATACATCAAATTCGTTTGGTGATCGTCAAGTCACTGATAAGCGAGGGGTTGCGGAACCAGTGGGGAATCAACAACGGGGATCAAGACAGGCACAGACATTTTAAGAGAAATAACGTAATTAAAAAGCGTGATTAAATTTCAATGAAGATATATACTGAAGGAAAAATTCACGCTCAGAGTAGGACAGACTTGTAGATGAATATTTTTGCTTCGTACTGTAAGACTTGCTTGGGTTCCAGGTTCAAAAGAAGATTGAAATTGTTCATATGAAGGCGAGACAATGCGGTTCTCTAATTGTAGATAGTTTGCGTCGGATTTTCGACAAAAAGAACTCGGCATGAAGATCCAGTTTGGGTAACATCCAGAGCCATATCTAGATGTATGTATAACAGGTGCAAGATGACCCGGACGGTGTAACCATTATAATCCCAGGAGCTATTGGAACGCCCTGCGTCTTCACGCGAGGACGAACTGGCAAAAATACTACACACATCGTACTTGTTATCTTCGGTTTATTTCCTTGTCTGTCGAAATCTCATCATGACCACCGCCAACAGGGTCGATTGTGGTAACCGGCGACCGTGAGACACCTCATTGTCCGTTCTCCGGCAATATACATCTTATCCATCTTCGGCCATTACACACGTCGGCGCTTTGAAATATCCCGCCCATTCGTCTCCGTTCCCTGCTTGGAATATTAAAATTTAAATATAGTTTTAAGGCGGTCTATAAACCATAACTACGTTTCCTGCACTTATTTTTTATACCCAGCCATCATTGTCCGAGGTACAACGATTGTCATGGCCGGAATAATTCATCTTAGTGCTTCGCTGACCTCAGGCTGCCAGCTGGTTTTTTTTATTGCAGTGGCATCTGATTCGAGATATGCGAAAGGATCGTAGGAAAGCGATCTACATAGCAAATTGCAATGTAATCTCACCTGTCAGTTAAAATCTGTCGGTTAACACAAAAGCGATGGCGGTAGGGGTATTCCCTAAACTTCCACCGGTGTAGAAGTCCACAAAATTCCAGAATGATAGTGGTTACTTAGCGTGCGTAACCACGATCACTACATATTTCCCTTTTCAACATCATGAGGACGTTGGGCCGAACGTTCACCGGTAGTCGAGATCGTGAATTGGTCGCTGCTAGACATGTGGGCGCGGTCGAAGCCTAGGTTGCAAGGCGAAGTACCTAAATATAAGCACCCGGTCTTGGTTCTTCGAAGTAGGCTGATGGTAATGTTTCATCATAGTTGTGTCATGCAAATTTCATCAACAACTTGTAATGGTGGGAATCGCGGAATGGATAGAAGTATTAGTCCAACCAGCATCAACAAAAATGATGCTATGGATGTCGGATCAGGTCGGTAACATGGAAATCTATGATACCACGCTTCTGAATGAGTAACACATTATTTTGTGAGTCGCTTTTCGTTGCCTAACATTTTAACAAGACCAACAGTCTTCGCGGTAAGCTTGTACTTCGACCTCAGCTCGTCGAAGCAGTCGGACATACAGTATTATCAGAAGCGAGAGTATAGTCACCTATGAGGTGACTAGGTAAAACATATAAACGACGAGCCATCTGAGCAATTGCTACCGTCATTCACCTTTGGCCCCGGACTGTGCGAATCAGCCAGTTTGTAGTGGGCAGCTTTCAAACTCAGAAAATTCGTCCCTGACATTTATGCAGTAGGCCTAGGAGACGAGTAGTTTGGTTGGCCTGAAACATTCCCCATTTCCCTGTGCATATGGGAATGAAAGGATCGGTGGTGGTGGTGGTGGAACCGGCGCAAGGTCCCGATAAGGAAAGGCCGGTGAGAATGTGCGGTGATAATATTTAAATAATACTAATATTAACTATTAAGTCAACGTTCACGTGATTATGTATCTTCCTCAACCCCACCACGATATCCCTTCTTTCGTAGGACTTCATCTGTTTACTCCTTCGCGAGTGAAAGGAATTCTCGATGAATAACTATCAATCAGCCAAGACACGCTCAATTTCTAAGCTTTCAGTTAGTGACTGAGTTCGAACGTACATTCGATGTGCAAATTTTTTTTTGCACTCCAGTCTCGTGTTTTCCTCTCCTTTTACCTTTTCCCTATTTTTTTTCTTGCCCTTGGTATCACGGTACTGCTCTAGTGCTGCTAGGGCTCCTCAGAATCAGCACCGCATGCACTTGTTGGATAGTTTTCGGTGATTTTCGTGACCACTGTCACAATTGGAATTTCACGATTATGGCAAGTCCTTGTATACATGCGTTTTTGTCGCTTATCTCATGCCTTTGAACAGCTTTCTTTGATTCACGCGCTTGCGAAAAATGCACGTTCATGATGTTGTTGATCCTCAAAATTTGTCCCAACTTGGAATTGAAGGAAGCATATGTTGGCCTAGAAACAGTCGAAGGATAATGTTCGGCATCGGCAGGAGCTTGTCGAACGGAATATGTTCTGTGTTACTCACAGCGAAGCTAACAAGTCATCAATACAGCGGTTGATTCACATCTGGAGGTACGCCATATCGATATTTACCTGCGCCTAACCTGAGCGGTCGCCCTGACCTAGAATTTTGTTGCTTTACCCCTCGAAACATAGTAAGGCGGATAATTGAGTTCGAATTATCGCTGGTAAGCTCTCGCCCTCAGGACTTATGCCTAGTAATATCTAAAGATTCGTCCGATATTGATCAGAGTTGGACGACATGGTCACTTAGGGAGCCGATCTGACTGTTGTTACAAAGTGGAAAACCTTGAGGTTCAGTTTGACGAATAAAACCATGGTGAGGTATCTTTTCTTACTCTTTTGGGTCGTAAACCGTCTGATCTTTAATTTTCGTTAATACCCAGGTCCGCTCAACATCCGCAATACAATGCGTCCCGCCCAAGGCCATTCCGACAGGGACGCTAATGCTGGAGATACCCCGGACAACATAGATGAAAAAATTTCCTCCTATGGTGTACTACGTATAACGTCGTCAAACTTTACTACGGGCAGTAGATTCACCCCCGCATCCATGCCCACACGTATTTGCAAATCATCCCAAAGGCGACCCATTATATGCACTCTCTCCACGCTATCGTCGCGTCCTTCCCTGTTGCATGGCTCTCAGACGAGACACGGGTGACTCACGACGGAGAAATAGCCCGAGTTCTGGAGAGAAAGAGGCGCGGTGTTCACTTGATCCCATATGCGCCTCCTCTCTTCATCACGACATCGTTCGCTATCGCCTATCATAGGTGCCCGCTCCTCTTTCCCCCCGCTGAAGTAAATCTGACGAAGAAGAATCACTCGGGTCCAAACACTCTGAACGTCAAAGCACGTAGCAGCCGGCTGAAAAGTCGAAACGGTACCTCCATTTAATTGCTGATATAGTCTAGTTGGCTCACGGTTTTCGTTTACCTTTAGAATACTATTGTTATTCAGGGTTGGGTTCTAGCTCCGGACGATGATGGCGGTATTGCAAGGAAAAACGAGGCCACCTCAAAATGTCATTGATACAGTACGCCATTATGTTCGTGTGCCGGTACAAATCTCACCATTTCTTCAGCATGCTGGATTGAGAAGTATTACCAACGATTGGTTCTCGGTCGTCTCTGTATGCTTGGTCTAACCGACGGAATTGGCGGATCTTCCTTGGAGAACCATCCATGCACCTTATCTGTCGACTTGCGGCAGAACAACTTGTCATGTTCCAGCTTCACCTCCGTCAAGTTTGGGCATGCCTTAATCCAGCCGGCTATCAGGTTGCGTACTTCATCTGTCGCCAATGGGACCGGCCCAGGCCTCATCGACCATATCCACCCCACACGAATCTCGGGTTTATAAATGTGCAGTGTTGTCATGTTCTTCATCCCACTGAAGAACATGGAAGTCATGCTCAGGATTGAGGACTGAGATCGCGTCGATGAGATAGCCTGGGGCAAGGGAACAGACGACGTACCTCATTGAGATGTCCAATTCCGTACTTGATTTTGACTTCTCTGAAATCTCGAAACAATTGCGAGATCGCATACCAAATTTCCGCGTCCCATTCCTTGATTGTGATATCAAGCGACTCCAAATTTGGCCACCGGGCGGCTACCTTTTCCAGCAGGCTCAACGCGTTTACAAGCAGCATCGGACAATCGCTGATGTCGAGATGCTTCAAAGAGCATCCTGCATCTCTGAGAGGGATGAGGAAGCCACTTGAACCCTTGTAGCTCGTCAAGTTGCGAAGGGCCCCAGGAAACAATCGTAGATTCTTATTCCTGTGGAACAGGGGCACTTCCAACTACCGGACAGAGTGGCATTTTTCATTTAGAAACGCAGCGAGTTCCTCTTGCGTCGTCTTTCTAATAAACGACGAACTTGAGCACAAGCGCAGCGTCTTGAGCTTGCATAGGGAAGACACGTTGAACTTGTACGGAGCAAGCCCGGCAAGGACGCTGCCAACACCTGTGACCACGCCGAGGGCGAGAGTATGGAGAGATGCTATTCCAAGAAAGTGGTGAAACGGATATGGATCGCTTCTGCCAGACTGTGTGTTACTATACACAGTGATACGGCCCAAGAGCGAGAGATCGGTTATAGGAAGCTGCGGGAAGATGCCATAACCTTCGCTCAAGTCCAGTGGCTCCTCGTAAAATGTGCACGCGTCGATAACCAACTTCCGGAGACTTCGGCAACCTTGCAAGAGATAACTAAAGGACTGCATGTCTGGGAGGCCACAGACTTTGAAGCAGAGCGTGTGGAGAGATGTGAAGGATAGAATCCTAATTCACACGTCGACCTGGATACAGGCAACGACGCCTGTCGTCTTCATTGGCCGAATTGGGGTCTGTCGGGTATACAACGCCGTTCAGCCCTATGGATCGCGGGATACGACGCATAGTGTCTCGTCCATTCGAGCAGAACACATCATGGGTTCCGAATTCTTGGTGGCTGTTGTAGTGAATATCCCAGTATAACTGCGCGATACCGATGTCGTAGAAGACTTTGCATGTCTGCATGGCATGCAGGAGATCACTATTTCTGTCGAGATCCTTGAATATCTGGGCGAGATTTTCGGTCGCGAGCACGTTCATGACGGTGTGTGGAGAAGTGGAAGAAGTTCGAACAAGACAATAATTGTCAGCGACTTTACCTCGTGGGAATATTGCCACCTGGGTGAGTTGATCTTGGCCTTTCATTTGCCTTGTCTCATTAAAATTTAGCATCAGGTGCGATACAATTGAGAAAACGAGTACTTAGTGCACACTGAGAATCACCAATAACGATCGATCATCTGGCGTCTGCGCTGCCGCTGGCTCTCGACATCTACCGGCTCCGGGTCCATTGCAAAGAGCCACTTATCTTCCTCCTTCCCTGGCGACCTTCGGCACAGTAACCTCCCTTTCTCCCACTTCACCTCCGTTAACTTAGGACATGTCTTGCTCCACCCCGCCATCAACTCCAGTACCATGTCTGACGCGGACGGACCCAAATCGTACTTGGCTGCCCAACTCATGTGATACAAACCCGCGCCGACCCCGCTATATCCTCTGTGCGATATCCGGGGAAGGATAGATTGCGGGTTGTAGATATGCAGCGTCGTTAGTTTGTCCATCTTATCGAAGAACACGGCTGGCATGCTCACGATAGCGGCCTGGAGTTGGATGTCAATTCGAGGAACTGATTCGATTCATGGAATGATGAAGTCACCTCATCAGGGTACCCTCTATGGTACTTCATCTTCACCTCTCTGACATGTCGGAATAAATGCGAAATCGCGTAGAGAATTTCCGTATCCCATTCCTGGACTGTAATCTCCAGACACTCTAATTGCGGTCTTTGACTGCCAACCTTTCCTAATATCCCCGTTGCCTGCGATACACTCATCGTCAGGTCGTTGGTCTCCAGACGTGTCAACGGGCTCCCTGCGGCTGCGACACCGGGAGCGATAGCAGCTGGACCTTTGTAATGCATCAAATGGCGCAGTGCACCTGGTCGTAGTCGGAAACCGTCAGAGGTGAGCTCAGCGAAGCCAAGGAGCTCCAGCGTATTGACGGAAGTGCACTGTACATCCAGAAGGACGGCAATGTCACGGCTCATTCTGAGGTCGACCTCTGTGTCGTTGATGAGACGGAGGTGCAGCGTCTCGAGATTGTCGAAGGAGATGTCATCACTGTATGGTGTGCGGTTGGCAAGGAAAGCGCAATTCCGGGTGTTCAAGTCGATGGTCAACTTACGAAGGGATCTGACCGTGAGAAGGCGCAGAAAGGAACCCGCTTCCCTGTCAACGAGTGATGTATCATCTTGCCATAGTGGGTCGTATACCGTATTTTCGCCCAAGAGAGACAACTCCTCTAACGGGATCCATGGAAATAGCCCGTAGCTCCCGCTAAAGTTCAGTGGCTCCTCCTGGAAGGTGCATCCCTCGATGGAGAGTCTACGAAGGCTCTGGCAGCCTTGGAGGAGATAACTGAAGGACTCCGAGTCTGGGAGAAGACAGTATGATATAGAGAGCGCGTGTAGGGAGGTGAAGGAGAACAACCGGACCCATATGTCAATTTGGAGATGGAGCGCTTCGTCCTCTCGGTAGTCATAGCCATCCCCAATCCAGATCTTTTGAGAAGAGTGTTTCAGGTTGTCGAGGGCTACCGACCGTGGAATGTTGTACATATCGCGTGCATGCTTCCAAAATGCTGTCTGAGCGCCAAACCTTTTGGAGCTGTTATACTGAATATGTCGGTACAACATCACAATGGCGATATCATGGAAAACCGAACATGTTTGTACGACGTGGAAGAGATCGCTAGGATTATCGAGGTGCTCGAATATCTGGATGAGAGTTTCGGTTGCGAGGACGCTCATCGTGGGGTGTTGGGGATAAGGCGATCGGGGTTGTAGGTAAAGCGGCGACATTTCCAATCACGATCGCAGATACGATTATGTGGGAATAACTTACTATGCTAGGTACGCGACGTGTCTCGTTTGCCCCTCTAAAAAATTTGACGTTCGACACGTAGGCATATTCGCGTCGATGGATGCCCAGAAATATATTCAGTTTCATTTGTGCCTCATTTGTTCCAACAAACACGATAAGGGCGCTCTATCATAACAAAGCACACAGTCATTTGCAGTCAGTATGAGTCTCGGGTCCGTTTTTTGCACGCTCGTGTCCTTCGATTTCTGATATTAAATAGGGCGCTGTTACTTGAATGTTATTTATATTGACCCGAATCTTCGGGCCTTCAAGAGCCTGACTCGTGCACGGATCTTATCGACCAATTGACTTCCAAGGATATTGACGCTAATACTTGAACGCTCACCTTTGCCAACATCTCCCTATCGTATATGGGCCACGAGCGCCCATGCCGATATTGGTTTTTGTTACCAAAATCATGACCACACGGCGCTCATGTATGTATCATCACGATAGTAACTGTAGATCATGACACCCTCCAATCATCGACCGGCGTCATCTTAATGTCCGACATTCGGCTGATCTTCAGGCTTCAGTTCATATTAGACCTTCATATATGCCGTTAAGGTTTGTCTCGCTAATCCACAATCTTCGTGATCTGTGTTTCAAGGTTCGCGCTCATGAATCATAAAGGATTGGATACTTTCAATAGCTGAAAGATGTAAGCTGCACAGATTTTAACGTGAAACTTACCATCATGTCTTCGCATCCTGCACGTCTACCAACTCCGCCAGATAAGTGGAGCCTCGAGCGTTGATGGTGGGCTATGAACATTTCGACTATATATGGATCTTTCTGCATCCTGTGCTCCCTAACCTTCCCCCGCTCATACCCGATGTCCTCAACAAGCGACTCAACCCCAGACCTTACTGGCGAAGAAACTGCGATCATTTTTGGAGTTCTTGATGTTTATTTCAACGAGATAATCGTCTACGCCCTCATGCACGGTAAGCCCAGAAAAATCTACTGGGTTTCTTTAGAGCTGACTTCGAATGCCTGTAGGAATATATACTTGCATTTTAGCCACAACATTGTGGAATATCTGTTCGTCCCCTCTCCTGTGCATCAGGGAAGTGCCGTCTAATAACTCATTGTAGTTTCGAGCAAAACCTCCAAGAGTGGCACATCTAGAGTTCTCATGGTGTTCGCCATCATCCTCCTTTACATCCTGAGTACGATTGCGTTCGCGTTTATTTGGTTTTTCGTCCGATTTGGTTTCATCGACAACGGTCAAGACTCCCTGACTGTCTTTACGGGACTGACGGGTTTCAATAGCCAGTGGACTGCCGTTCAGATATCCGCCGGAGTCACGGGCATCATTGGTACCGTGATCGCTGATGGCGCTATGGTAAGTACCTTGATTTCTCGGCCCACCCTCTAAGAAAGCAAACTTACTACCTGTCCTAGATTTGGCGCTGCTTCATTGTTTGGGGAGAACGATGGTTCATCGTGTTCATCCCCATTCTTTGCTTAACTGCTGAGACGAGTACGCTGGCATTGACCTGTCCTAAGGCTTTGACAGCACCACTGATTTCCGTGATTTTAGTCGTAAAATCCCTTCAGGTTTACCACAATCTTCATGATATTATAGAGAACGACGAGCTTTCCGAGTTCGGTAGCAGAATCGATTGGATGACGCTATATCTGTCCCTGGTCCTCGTTACCACTCTAATGTGCACTTTGCTCATCGTGTATCGCATCTTGTCGGTAGGAGGGGTCAAAGCCGGTCTGCGGTCATACCGTGGGGTCGTGGAGGTCGTTGTGGAGTCGGCTGCACTATACTCCGCCGCGCTGATCATCTACATCGCCTTCATTTCACGTAACATGTTGGGAAGCAGTTATGTCGACATCATCACTGCCTCAATCAAAGTGAGGCTGTTTCTGTTACCTTGACGACCAGTCTCAATGCGCTAATGGGCATTCAGGGTATAGCTCCTACTCTGCTTGTGGGTCGCGTCGCCGCTGGACATGCACGCCCGAATGATACGTGGAAGGAGAGCCGTCTGTCGTCGCTTCACTTTGGCAGTCCTGGACGTACTCAAACGAGTGTTATGAGTACTACAGGTGGTGTCACACAGAGTGTAATGTTTCCTGAGGAAGAAATTCCTGCAAATGACTCTTCGTCGGATAGTGCTGTTAGACATACGCTAGAAGCAAAGGTGGAGGGTGTATGAGATTACAGGCTCCTACCCTGTAGAATCATCACAAAGGGTAGCTAAATATATCTTATTATCCCTAACTGAACATCATTTTTCCTGGTATTCAAAATTCACATTGAATGAAGTCGCATGTAAAGAGCCACGTAGGGATGCAGCTACAGATCAGCCTGTTAGCGTAATTACTGTCAGTCTTCCAAAGTGGTATCGTCCCGGTCTTATGAGGTATCGATATATTATGCTTGGTACCATCCAGCATTTCTTTGTATTTTTGATTTTATGTTTCAGTCTTGACTACTTAGTGTGTACATGATTAAAGCTGCTTGTGGCACTGACCCCTCAGTCTTCTTGATGATCGTCACTATGCGGCAAGGCATCTCGCGGAGCATCAATCACCAAACCCAGGCCCACCGATCATGATACATCCAAAATCACGGTTCCTGGAATCTGATATCGCCAGCTAAAGTTCCGTTCTTCTGTTCTGGTACTATATTCGTTCTTGCGTTTCAAAAAATCCCTATACCAGGACACACGGGCTCGCCTAATCGATACATAAACAAACTTTCACTGAGTGTGCTACCCAAGTGTTTTGATTCCGTTTCAAACTCTTGCCCTCCTGAGTTCTGATGGACCGCCGAAAGATGGGTTCACAGATATGTTGGACATTAGGTCCTCTTCTCGTGTCCTTTCTGTATTGCTGAACTGCCTTGAATCTTTAAATGCGGATGCGAATGCTGTTTGTGGTGATCAATATGCCAGCACAGACGTTATAAACACCTGAAGCGATTCATCCTTCCACATTCTGTGTCCCCAGCCCATAGCTTCTAACAATGGCATCCGCGACTGAATCTCCAGATATTACTGGCGAAGAAGCCAGCACCATATTCTCAGTTCTCGACATTTACTTCGACGAATTAATAGTCTATGCCCTCATGCATGGTATGTTCGCCGATGCGATATGCTTCCTTAGAGCTGACCAACATGCTTTGAATAGGGATTTATACCTGTGTCTTCGCTGTCACATTGCGGAATATCTGTTAGTAGGACCCTCTCTGTATCACCCTATACTAATAGCTCCGCAGTTTCAAGCAAAACTCAAAGCGGTGCTTCTAGATATCTAATGGTTCTAGTTATCATCATACTCTACGTCCTGAGTACGATCTCTTTTGCACTTATGTGGTTTTTTGTCCGCTTTGGATTCATCGATAATCGTCAAAATGTCTTGACTGTGTTTGAAGGACTTACGGCCTTCAATAACCAGTGGAATGTGACCCAGACGACAGTGAGCATCACAGGTATTATTTGTACCTTCATTGCCGATGGAGCTATGGTACGAAGATCTTATCACTGCCAAGTTTCTACTCAGTTCTGCGCAGATCTGGCGTTGTTGGGTCATTTGGGGTAGCCGCTGGTTCATCGTGTTCATCCCCATCTTGCTTCTCATCGCTGAGACTGGGTACATATAACTCATATTTCCGCAATCATGGCTGATGTTTCTTTCCCAGTAATGAAATCGGTCCAGATATACCACCTCAATCACGACGTTTTAGACGGTGACGAGCTGTCTCAGTACGGGAGCATTGAATGGACGACGATATACCTGTCTCTCGTCCTTGCCACGACTCTGATGTGCACTTTGCTCATCGTGTATCGTATTTTATCAGTGGGAGGAATCAAAGCCGGGTTTCGAACGTACCGGGGTGTGGTCGAGGTGATCGTTGAGTCAGCCGCACTATACTCTATTGCCCTCATCATAGACATCTCCTTGATCGTGCGTAACGAGCTCTCCGGCGGCTATGCCGATATTATTACGGCTTCCATCAAGGTGGGCCTAGTCTATCTGCTCCGCTTCTAGAAAGAGATTTTAATGGACCTGTTATGTAGGGTATCGCTCCCACTCTTCTTGTTGGACGTGTTGCCGCTGGGCACGCACGTCCAAACGATACTTGGAAGGAGAGCCATTTGTCCTCCCTTCGGTTTGATCACACTCAGGCTGCTCGCACCCAGATAAGCACTATAGGCGGCGTCAGTGTTACTCAGAGTGTGGTGCTCTCACTGGCCGAAGAACACAGTTCTGGCAGGGATGTCTCGACAAAAAGAGATCCCGGGCAGCAGCTAGAAGCTAAAGTGGAGAATGTATGAGACCTAATTCCGTTCTTCATTTTTCCGCACCCGTTGACTCCTAGCACACCTTTCGACAAGTATTACTTTTTGCAGCGCTTCCTTTAGGGGAGCTGTCTTCCCGCCCGCGACCTAGTTCTTATAAATTTTAGTCTACACACAGATCCCTGATAATCGATAATTACGTACCTCTTCATTTCACGATTATGACCCAAATTTCAGATCCTAGATGGGAAAATGCTGCCGCTAGGTGAGGGAGGATCTTCGAATATCCTAATCGGCTATACATGGCCTGCCCCTACGCCCTGCCAGAATATCGCTTGCAAGCGCCACAGCTTAAACAGTCAACAACGGCTGTTTCAAGTTAATACGATCTCGCTCATTCCAGGATATCCTTCCTATTGGACCGGAAGACCGATGAACGCCATCTGTATGTGTCTTTTATGTTCAAAGAAAAGAAACTCGAAATGTGTGATCAGCCAAGCTCCAAAATCCAATCGAAGTCGAACAAACGCTGAGAGGGGATCCGTTAATGACATAAATTATGCTAGTAAAACACCATTAGTACTCTAATAAACTCGAGCATCTATTTTTTAGCTGAAGGTATCGATTTCTTGTAGTCTTCCTCAAGCTGTTTTTGCAGCGGCGCGAGCACCGGCATATGGTTCTGAACACGCAGATAGATCAGCGACAGCAACTCCAAGAAAGCGCTAGAAAACATACCTTGTACTCCATACTGAACTCACCCTTACCCTGCGTTGTACCACGCAACTGGTTCGAATACCCGAACATGTCGTTCAGAGCAACCTCTGCTGTGCACGAGAACTCGTCATCGCGGACTTCACTATCGATGATGGTTCCACGACGGGTGTTTACACCACCAATGACCGTACCTATTGATAAACGTGAGCAAGGAGATAAAGGCAAGGTGGAAGCGCATCACTTTGGAACTCGGCTGGAGAGATAACTTCGACGTTCATGATAGGCTCAAGGATGACGGGCTTCGCAGCATTATACACTTCCCTGAACGCTCCGATGGTAGCCAGTCTAAAAGCGAGCTCGGAGGAATCAACAGCGTGGAAAGCACCATCTTGCAGGACCATCCGCACACCGGATATGGGGTTACCTGACAGCGTCCCTTTCTCTAAGGCGGCGTGGAAACCCTACAACGAGCAAAATGTCAGCGAAGAGCGAAGGAACAGGAACCCGAGACCCGCTCACCCTTTCAACGCCAGGAATAAAGTTCGTGGGAATGTTTCCACCCATGACTTCGTTCACGAATTCGACATCGACGCCCGTCTCTGGGTCCGGTTCCATGGGTTCAATGAATCCGATGACTCGAGCGAACTGCCCGGAACCACCAGTCTGCTTCTTGTGCGTAAAGTTGAAGGACGACCGTTTGGTGATGGTCTCCCGGAACGCAACTTGAGGCTTCCCAGTAGTGCAGTCGACATTGTATTCCCGTCGCATCCGCTCGACGTAGATCTCAAGATGCAGTTCTCCCATGCCAGAGATGATGGTCTGTGAAAGAACAAAGATAAGTAACTGCTGAGTCGTCGATATGAAGGGATATACAAGCCTCTTTGCTCTCTTGATCCAGGTGCACCCTGAAGGTCGGGTCTTCTTTCTTGAAGCGGTTCAGCGCTCGAGCAAAATTGGGTGTTTCCTTGCCGTTGAGTTTGAGAGCGAGTGATATGACGGGTTCCGGAACGAACATTGAAGTCTACCAAGGGGTAATAAGAAACAGGTCGGCAGAGAAGGTAATATCATACCATAGAGAAGCTGGTGGAGCCATCCGTGAACGTATCGCCAGAAGAACACTCGACACCGAAAATAGCGCAAATTTCGCCAGGGCCGATGGACTCGATGTCCTCCATCTCATTACTGTGCATGCGCACTAGCCGAGGAACCTTGACTTTCTTGTCGGTCCGCGCATTGAAGATAACGTTAGACTTCTTCAGAGTACCCTGGTACACTCGCATGTATGTGAGCTGACCAAATCTGCCTTCCTCTAGCTTGAACGCGAGGCCGACAAGGGGGGCGTTGGCGGCTGGGTAAAGAGGAACAGGTGGCGCCGATATAGGTTTCGTGGTGTCGTGCGCGACAATCTCTGCTTCTGAGGGGTTGGGGAGATATGCACAGACACCGTCAAGGAGGGGCTGGACGGCAGTGTTCTTAATAGCTGAGCCCAACAAGACGGGTGAGAACTTGAGTGCGAGCGTCGCACGGCGAATGGCATCGTTGAGCTGCTGGTTGGTCGGTTCCTCGTCGATGAGTAGAAGGTCACCAATCTCCTCGTCGACTTCAGCCAGTTGTTCGATGAGTTCTATTCGCTTCTCCTTGGCCAGGTCGAGTAGGTCCGCCGGAATTTCGTCTTTGACAATGACATCGATTCTATCCCAGGGTAAGAAAGCGAGAAACGATAGTAGAGATCGATACACACCCTTTGTAGCCGTCGTTGTAAATAGACCTCCAGTTTACCAAATCCACGACACCCTTGAATTCGCCTTCAACACCAATAGGTATCTGCACCGCTGCCGCGGGCATCCGAAGTTTCGTCCTAATCTGGTTCACAATTCTCCATGGGTTGGCACCGGGCCTATCCATCTTGTTGATGAAAGAAATCCGTGGTACGTTATACCGTCGCATTTGCCGATCTACTGTTGTGGTTTGACTCTAACAGAAAGTGTGTCGGAAACGGTGGACCCCAATGATATTCCAACGCACCTGGACACCGGCTACGGCACATAAAACCAAGATAGCACCATCGAGGACGCGTAGGGCACGTTCCACTTCGATTGTGAAATCCACATGTCCTGCGAACGAAGTTGACAAATTTTTACGAGGATACAAGGTTCAACTGACCTGGAGTATCGATGATATTAACGGCGTACTTTTCCTTTTCCTTGCTGAAGGGATTCGTAGTTTCCCAGTCGCAGAATGTCGCGGCACTTTGGATAGTAATGCCCTTTTCCCGCTCCAAGTCCATGCTGTCCATCTTTGCTCCGACGTTATCACGCCCTCGGACCTAGGAAATGCTTGGATCGTTATGGCAATCGTTGAATCATGTAACGCACCTCATGAATGTCTCCAATTCGCCCAGTGTAAAACAAAATCCGTTCCGTCAGTGTAGTCTTTCCCGAGTCGATGTGCGCCGACACTCCAATGTTTCGCTGGAACTTGAGTCGTTGCATGTCCTGCTCAGTGAGTACATGTTTGGGCGGTTCCGGAGTAGCTGGCTCCTCAGCGACATCCTCCTTCAACGCCGTAGCCGTCGTTGCCCACCGGTTCGTGACAGTCGATGAAAACACGGTCGCAAGCCGAGAGGACCGGTATGAGCACGGTCGTCCCAGCCACTTGCTCAGCAACATAGTAATAGCGAGCTGGCACCGCGGAAAATCGTCGTCACTGTCGTGGTCGGCAATGAAGGTGCAAATTTTTAGGCGCGATCCGGGGAAATTCGAAGTCTCATCACGTGCCGATTAGCTATCCGTTTTAAGGCAGTTACATAATGCATTGTCACAACGGTCACCGTTGTTCTGTAACGCCTCTGGACACGTTTATTCATCTACCACCATGGTGAGAACATTTCTTCCTTCCCTGAAGCCGTGTCATTAATATATTCAAGCCACCAACAACAGTGACGGATCCAGTTCCAATAGAAACGGCCCATGAGGACATGATTGTAGGTGTTCAGCGCGAATACAGAAAGAATTGACGGGTTAATGTTCACCGCGAATAGCACGATGCCCAGTTAGACTACTACGGCAAGCGTCTGGCTACATGTTCCTCAGATCGCATGGTCAAAGTCTTTGATGTTGTCAATGGCGAGGCCCAGCGAACGGGGCACACACTAAGAGGGTGAGTACAGTCCCATTCCTAGGATACATTTTGCTGACGGAGGTTTTTTTAGACACACTGGGCCTGTTTGGCAGGTAGCTTGGGCTCATCCAAAGTTTGGCAGCGTTCTGGCATCGTGTTCGTACGACGGAAAGGTCTTCGTGTGGAAGGAACAGCCAGGGCAGGCCGCCGGCGGTTGGACAAAAATTGCAGAGCATACGCTGCACACTGCATCTGGTCCGTTCTTCTCGACTATCTCAATGCTTTTATTCACTTTATTTTCAGTGAACTCTGTTTCCTGGGCGCCTCATGAACTTGGAGCGATATTGGCTTGCGCTTCGTCTGACGGGACAATATCTGTCCTGGCTTTCAAAAGTACGGTCGTTTAACAAAGGCAAACGCCCGCGTACTCATTGTTCCTGTAGACGACGGTATCTGCGACGCTGACAGATTTGACGGCCATGCCATTGGCTGCAACGCCGTCTCCTGGGCCCCAGCCGCCCAACCTGGTTCTCTCATCACCCCTCAACCACAGTCAATGCCCGGCCAACCCAGT